>PYWC01000102.1:375551-456772 GCA_003182015.1 Tuber magnatum
AGATAAGCGATATGCTGTATTTAAAGACCGCTGATTCCCGCGATGGAAACAGCAGACTTCGACAAATAGTATTCTTAAATATACTTGGTTGAACGGTTACTTCTTTGATCTCCTATTACGCCCCGTTCGAAGCCTCCTTTAGCAAGCAGCGCTCGCTTCGTGTTGACCACGAAGCCATCTGCTCCTATCGTACCGCTACGTGACTAGGGCCCAGCCCGAACACGTTACACTGGGGGAGAAACTAAGGTAACTTTGTACCTTTAGTTATGAAATCAGTTGACTAGTGGGTGTATCTTTGGTTGCTAGAAATCTGCCTTATCGTAATCCTAAGCTAAGATCATGATACCCTTGATGATTCTAGCTTCTAGTAAGATAATTGTACTATCCATGCCACTCAAGCAGTACTATATTAGTTTGAGGAGAATAGTATTAAATTGGCTGAACACCTTCCCTATTCAACCGACCTTAATTCTATTGAACATGCTGAGGTTGAACTAAAGAAAAGACTTCAGATTTAGTACCTTGATATTGCTTCAATACCTGATAGTTCTGAAAAGATGTAAGAGGCAAGGTCCATATATTGTCAAGAGCAAATAGTTCAAGGAACACTATAGCAGGTATTACACATAGGAGGAACGGGCAGAGTGTAGGGAGCATGTCATGTGATTATTGGCAAAAGGCCATGTGTTCGAACCGAAGGTCTACCAGAGTATTTGGACAATGAGTTAACTTCTACCCATACGATGACAGCACAAAACCAGGGATGAGACCACCACTGAAGGTCGCCAAGTGAGGGGTTTTCACTAAGCCTTCAAGAGAGGAGTATCGGCTATGCTGACAAGGTCGAACGAACCAAGTCGGTCAATTGGTTAGGGAGATAAATGTATGCCAAGATCGCTCAGCTGTACAAGCAGATGGATGCCAAGTGGGGGAAGGTTAGCTACTACGATAGGAGTCTCTGGCTGCTATACAGGCAGCAAGACTGAATGTCAAGTCCGTTGGTGGATAAATGTGGAGAAAAATCCTGATAAGGAGAAGGCACCTAAGAGAAGATCATTCGCCCACACCGAGAGGCATGATAAGTTAGAGCCAGATGAGGGCCTACTGCATAGAAGGTTAACCCAGAGCATTAAGAGGCCTAAATGCCAGTAGTATGATAAGGAAGGAGTATGCCTCCTGCGGGTTAACACAGGTAGGCAGTATGCCCAACTACTTTGATAAGTCTGTTGTCAGAGTAGAATACTCCGTATGCAGAGAAAGAACCAGTAACTATTTACCACAGCGAAAGGGTTTAAGTAACTATCGATAGAAAGGACAATGTGAAAAGAGGGGTGAGAACACCCTCTACGCTGTCCGGAAAATTCAGAGTCAAGTGGGGTAAAGGTTTTGAGGGTCTATGGAGTTTGCACCAGAAGAACAGGGGAAAATTAGATAGCCCGGAGGCACCCAGATAGGGAATATAAATATGGGGATGCCTCCCACACTTTTACAGACCATCAGCAACCGAGAAGAGATCTTATCACTATATTCATTATATGATATCTAATTTACTTTACTCTTGATTTTAAGTGACCCTTTCTAGAAATCACTGTGTTACATATTGGGTCTTGGTTTGCACTCGGTTGTCCTTAGAGTCAGCTACTACCTAACAGCAGGCTAGACAAGAGACAGGTACAGGTATAGAAATAAGATGTGTTGATAGCTAGGTTTGAGGGGGTCAAGTAAAGGGTTTCAGGATTCAGGGACAGGGTTCACAGGTTCTAGTGATGTGAAGAAGAAACAAAAATGTAATTCCTAAGTACAGCAGTAGGCAGGAAATTACCAGGGTGTATAAAAAAAGTAAATTACAATTGCGCATACCTCTTTATATGACAAAGAAAACTTTACTGCTGACAAATCCCAATACCCCTAACATCTTCCTCACATGCAGCCATAATCTTCCATCAGTTTCCATGAGATTCAGTTATGCAAAGCCTCATCTAAGCAACCCTTCCAACAGTCAGGCAACTGTTCTACTCTATATTCCCATATATGCAACCAAAGACCCAATACTATCGTACCCTGGTCAGGTGGCTATGACAAGAGGTTAAGAACAAGCTGGATGTCTGTAACGACCCAGCATACATGAGCTATGGCAGCCGGAACCTACACCCATACAGGTAGCCTGGAGGCATACTGGTGGGAACCGGTAGGCAAGTAATTACTTGACCTACGGAGACCTGATGGCCCGGGCTCTGAGATGAACAGAATCAGCTGGCCAGTGACTTAGGTACCTGGGTACACCCGGGAGTGGTGTCAGCATACTTAGGGACCTCTGAAGGGGCAGTTACTCTGCTATACCGGGCAACTGGAGAAACGTCAGATGTGTCTATCTCCAGCGACAGGAGAGACAGGGTAGAGGGGAAAAGTTATCTTGTCCAGCGGACAAGGTTACCCTACCCTCAGGATCAGGTTGCCCTGCCATGGGGCTTGGGTTACCCTGCCCAAAGTCCTGAGTTACCCTACCTTGCAATACGAAGTCCCTCTGGGAGTTCGCGAAAAATGACTGAAATGTTTGTCATGTGAAGCCAGGCCTAATACTGGAATCTGGGGTTCCGGGAGATGCTATTGGGCCAGCTAGGCAGCTCTGAAGAAGCCGTGGGTTGCAGACATTATTGCTATTATACCCCTCCGGCCCTGCCTTAAGGCCCGGACGTCATGGGCAAACGGTTGTGTGGTTGTGTACAGTCTAGCAAGGTGGAAGGTCTGAAGACCTGCGGGCAACACCGTATACATCGCTGCCGTCCGGTCGGCCATAGGTTGTTCATAGGATATATAAGGGGGCATAGGGCGGAAGGTGGAGTACCTCCTCCAAGTTGTTTGGAGTAAAACGGAACAAACCTGGCGGAGTTAACGGGGGTTAACCGTAGGGGTCCCGAAGGTAGTCCCGCGTGGTGCCAGGGCAGCCGGGAGAGTTTTGCACCTACCAAGCATGAAAGGGTCCCCAACATCATAGACACTGAAAGGGACATGCAGAGATACTATAAGCATCATTCCTATGACAGGTGAGGTGGGTCCGAGGTAGTAGTCATGGGTAGTGCCCATTGGACCCCCTTCGGGTCAATGTCCCCTGCAGAAGGTACCGGAAGCCCGAGAACCGTAAATAGTAGATAGAGAAAACGCTCACAGTAGCTTCCGGGGCCAAGTAGAGATTAATGCAAATGGGAAAGGTGTCATAGATAGTCTAGTTCATGCGGCGTCTTGACTGTTAGTCACTGGCAAGACTCCAATGCACCAAAGTTTTCATTGCGGCGGGCAAAATGGAAATCCACCGCAGAAGCGATAACCGCATAAGGTAAACACCGACCAGAGTGTGTCGAGACATGCATGCTCGCAGGGTATGACAGGAGACATGTCGGACCGCCCTTAGTGGAGAAGGGTGTGCTCGAATGCTTGCAGTAAACTGATGGGGGAGTTTCTGGCATATGATAAAACTACCTGAAAGTCTATGTGAGAACTCTCCTACTCCTACAATCAATCCTCTCGAGACCTTAATTGAGTGAAGCGTTAGGCTTAACGATATTAAGTTTTACCATTTACTTTACTCTCACATTGGTGTGAACCTTTAGCGATAAGTTTGAAGTTATTCGGTGCAGTCGCAACCTTGGGATCCATCTTCCTAGTAGTGCCCCCGTTACCGTATATCCTTAAGTGAGCTCCTCACTTAACTCCTCTCCTGATTAATTGTTTTCCAACGTTCTGCACTGACCTTGTATGAATACTGGTAACCTTGTCTAGAACAAGTAGCCCAGGGTTGAAAGCGCAATGGCTAGTGCTGAACTTCAAACCAGAATGGAATCCTACTCGGATTCAGACCTTGACCTTGATGAGAACACCACCAACACGTTTCGTGCATCGGTTTTTGCGGATGTTCGCCTTATCGACTGCGACGCCCACCAGATGCTCCTGGAGGCTGCCCCTAATTCAATTACCAGTTGAATGTCTTGATCACCTGATTACAGACCCTGGCCCCGCGGCACTCTCATTTTTCCAAGACCCTACCCTTCTCCACAACATGCTCCGTCCTCCGCTACACGGGGTACCCTTTAGTGAGTTCTCCTGCGAATATGTCAAACCTTACATCGTCCCGGAGATATCCAAGTCAATTGAGGAAGCGAAATGACAACTGAGGATCTGGAACACACAGCAGCAGCCAGTGTTCTGAACACAGATCACTATGGCAGCGCTGGAATGGATGAAAGTGTAGCAAGAGGCATACCTGCGGATGATAAGGGATCAGTAGGCATTGAAGACCCAGATGGTAGCCCTGGAAAAGGCTTTTGAAGCAGGGTATAGTATTGATGCGGAGAATGATATACTGGTGTTAGAGGCCGCGCCCTCACTCCCGCTGCTCCATACCAAGCCCGAGAACTTCGGCATGGAGTTGGCCATGTGAGGCAGAGATGACCAGTGGAGGGCATACCTGAGCCCAATCGGTATACGGATGTTGGAAAGCCTAAAAGGTGATGGTTACAGCTATACCTCCTCCTTCTCAAGAGCATCTACACGCTCCCGGTCAGTCCCCTCATCAATTGCCCGCCAAAGGTCGGGCAGCCGCACAGTCAGGCCAACTGATAGATGTGGAGTCAGAAAAAGGACATCCAAGCCGAACGGTATTATGGCCCTGGACAGGCCTGACCCTACTCCTCGTCCGACCCCCGCTCCTATCATTCCACCCCTAACACCGTCTGTTGCAACCCCTATACCTCCTATCGCCACCCCAATACCCACACCACTGCCAGTTTCGTTGTCTGCACCGGATACCTTTCCTGCTACAGCATTCCCACCAGCAGTATCGGCTACCCCGGGGTTCCGGCCACTGCGCGCAGCATCACCTGAGTTCTTCGAACATGTAAGACGTCAGGAGGAGGGAACACCCGCCCCTTCATCATGAGGGACTCCAATCCCCAGACCCAGGATGCCTGCTCGCTCCCTTCCTTGGGGACTAGTCATTCCCTCAGTGACCTCGAAACCCAGTCTTCCCTCCTCTCTCCCCACCATTACCAGTGCCGATTGGGACTGCCAAGATGAGTTCTGTCTGTCAGGCTGTAAGTCCGGAGAGCCCTGAATGGGGTAGATTTATTACCACTCCTATGGGTGTAGGAAGGGACCATGCACCCCGGTGAAGCACAGAAGAAGGCAAAAGGAAGGAGATGGACGACCGACATGTGGATATTTTGGGTCATGGAGGCACACTGGCCCTCCGATGCAACCCCTGAGTTGTCCAGAATTGCAGTCATTTCTGCAGATAACACAGGTAGGGCCTAATCCAACTCCAGAGAGTGGGTGACACCCCGTTCCACCACCGGCATCAGGACCATCAGGGGCTAACCCCCCAGAGGATCACAACCAGGATGGCTAGGAGGAACGGCTTGATAGGTACGATAGACCCCAGGAATCACAAGGCGGGAATACCACAGGTAGTGGGGATGGAAATGCACCACCGGGAGATGGTACGGCAGGAGCAGGCAGAGATCCAGGGGACTCTGACCGTGACAGCTCGGAAAGTCATGATGATGGAGATTCTCTCGCGGACTTGACCCCATTCCTTAGAGCTAGTGAGGGTGACAGGAGCAACGGGAAGAAACGGCAGTGGGATCGCCCGGCCAAGAGGCTGGCAAGAGCCCTGACGGGTAGTGGTTCGGCTTCTTGGCCTACACCAAAACACCAGCAGAAGAAGCCGGAGAAGCTGAGTGGTATCCCTCCATTCAAGGGCAAAGTCACGGAACTCGCGAGTTTCTTGACCTTGGTAGAGGTGAAATTTGAATACTTTGCGGATTGCAAGTTGACTGATATGGACAAGGTAAACTTGGTGATCCCCCTTCTTGAAGACTCAGCCCGGGCATTCTATTTGGGGTTGCATGGACACATTAACAAGGAAGCCGCCAAGCGCACTGGCGTTGGTGTAGAGGACAGCAACCCCTTACGAAGATGGAAAGGGTTCCGAGAACGGTGGGAACGAAGTTTCAGCGGAGACCAGGCTGAGCGAGATCAATCCTGTCTCGAGTGGCGAGACCCTGTGATGAAGCCACATCACATCGATGAGTATCTGGATAAGATAATTGACTATATGTATAAGCTTAGCTATACAGATCCAGTACAGCTACGAGACAAGGTTTGATCAGGCGTCACACAAGAGGTTCGGAATGCGTGGGCACTTAAGAAGCCCCATCCGATCGACCTGACCGAGTACCTTGATCTTCTCTGAAGGGTTGGGCATACAGGGGAGGAGAACAATGGGTTCAGTAACCACGTTATTCACCCTGCCCCCCAGTCTCAACCTGCTGATAAGAAGGAGGATAGATCTGCGACATCGGGCAGGTTCAAGAGGAAGGAAAAAGGTGTGGGCAGACAGAACCAGAGTTCTGCCAAACCTACTGATTTCAACGCGGGGAAACAGGCAAAGCCGGCGACTTCAGAGTATGCAATAGCGCATAAGGAAATCCCATCGACTTTGACCGAACTCCAGAGGGAGCACAACCAGTGGATCAAGTGCAGTCAAACAGGTCACTTTGGGAGGAAGTGTACTGCGACAGCCCTAGTCGTTGGTTGATGCAAACAGGCTTGTGGGTTGAAACGGTCAACCCTGTTAAGCGAACCCACAAGAACGGACAAGCGACTAAAGCGCCTTGAAGCGCCCCCTCTGGCTTCCTCGTCGAAGATACTTAAAGTCCGCTAGGTATCACCTCAGATCATGGAAGTTGATACTAACGGCTCAGCATAGGTAAGAAGCAATTCTGTTCAAGGTGTAACCTTATTAGCCCGCAGCCATAGACCCCTGAGGGATAGATGGACATGAGCCGCAGAGCTGGCTGTGCAGATGGGTAAGTACCCTTCTACCACATAAACGACCCTGATACGGACTACATCCAGATGGTGTGGGCAGACAGATGTTGCGGGCCGTGTGGGGTGGGCTGGGCTAGGTCTCCTTGGTTGGGTTTCTGGTTATTTCCGTTGTTCTAGTTATACCTATTTCATTTAGGATTTCCTGAGCTGGATGGGCAAGTCATAGGACATTGTTCCGGTTGAGGCTGGGTGAGGTCTTACTAGAGGAGACGCTCGACATTGGGGAAGCAAGACTGCTTCGCTTGGAACCGGTCCGACAGGGGACTTCTACCCACCCGGGGGAAAATTGTTAGGTTTAGTACAATCGGAATTGGTTCCGGCTGGACTTGATCAAATAACCGCTGCTATGTTCAAGTTTACCTGAGCAGGGTTTAGTACCCGAAATCATGTTGGTGTGATAGTAAATACCCTGGTTATTGACAAAGGATGAATCCCAATCCTTTAATGTTTACTGACCTGTTGTGGCCACTCTTGTGTCGAAAGGCAAGAGACTAAAAGCATTTGCTAAGCCAAGATGACTAAGTCCCCAAGACAAGTGAAGAGGCAGAAGCGCGACAACTTGCCTCATCATACCAGGTCTATCCACCTGCGGGTCAAGTTAGACTGGAAGATAGGAGCTAGACAGGTAAGCGCAGAAGCGCTCCTGCTACTCGGCAGTGGAGCTACTGGGCCGGTGCTTAGTAGCTGAAGGGTTAAGGAGACTCAGGCACCTTGTGTACGATGAAAGGTACATGTGCCGATAAGCGATGCGAGCGGTAATCACATTCCTGGGTCAGGGCTATACTATACCCAGCCATTGGAGATGAGGATAGGCAACCACCATAATGAGATATGCTTTGAAGTCACAGATATGCCCGACACTAAGGTGGATGGGTACCTACCTATGTCTTGGTTGAAGGACCATAATACCGACATAGATTGGAAGACAGGATCACTAACCTGGGGCTCAGATTTCTGCAAGTCTAACTGCCAGGCAGAGCAGGGGCGGTTAGTGTTCATGACCGATAAAGAGTTACTAGCCGAAGACCCTAGTAATGTCTACCTATTGGGAATTGTGCAATTCTCCGATCAGGAAGGTTCAGACATTACGGTTAAGCTACTCCCAGAGTATAACGACTATGGGGATATCTTCAGTCAAGAACTGATTGAGGCGCTACTGGAGCACTCGAAGTATGACCATATGATTGAGGTGCAACCCAGAACTCAACCTGTGTTTGGGCCTATCTATCCGTTATCGGAAAAGGAGCTTAAGGCACTCCGGGAATATCTCCATAACATTCTACGAACAGGAAAGCTACGGCAATCCAGTCCCTCATCAGCAGCCCCTATCCTCTTCGTGCCAAAACTAGGTGGTACATTAAGACAGGTAATAGATTACCGAGGACTGAATAAAATCACCATGAAGAGTAAGTATTCTCTACCGTTGATGAATAAACAGCGCGATAGGTTAGAAAAAGCCATTGTGTTCACCAAGTTGCACTGGAAGGAAGGCTGCTACCTTCTGACGATGGCAGAAGATGAGGAATGGAAGACGACCTTCCGGTGCAGATATGGACTGTATGAATACACAGTCATGCAGTTTGGGTTGTATAATGCCCTGGCAATTTTCTAAAGCCTGATAAATGAGGTCTTCCGGGATCTCATGGATGAAGGAGTTATTGAATACATGGATGACATCCTGATCTACTCCGAAACTATAGAAGAACATGTCTCAACCCCAAGACATGTGAAGAAGAAATTGCGGAAAGCTAAACTATGTGTAAGCATGAAGAAGTCCAGTTTCCACCAACGGAAGGTTGAATTCCGTGGATACAAGATATCCAATATGGGGATCTCTATGTTGGCGGAGAAGGTGCAGACAATCAGGGATTGGGCACCTCCGACATGCGTCGTCGACGTTCAAAGCTTTATGAGCTTTGCCAACTTCTATGGTCGGTTCATAGAGGCTTTGAGCAAGATGGCAAAACCTCTGACAGACTTGACAAAGAAGGATGTCCGACGGGAATGGACACCTGCGTGTGGGCAGGCCTTCAACTATTTGAAGGAGGCATTTACGTCCAAACCTATCCTAGGACATTTTGACCCTGAAGGGCCAACCCGGCTGGAAGCCGATGCTAGTGACTTTGCATTAGGAGCTGTCCTCTCCCAGTTCTGTGAAGATGAGAGATGGCATCCAGTGGTCTATCATAGTTGGAAGTTTCACTCACTGGAGATTAATGATGACGTCCAGGACAAGGAAATAACTGCCAGCGTGGTGGCATTCAAGGAATGGAATCATTTGCTACGCTCCGTAACGGACCAGTTAGTGATCTATACAGATCATAAGAACTTGGGGTACTCTAATAGTACCCAGGTTCTTAACCGCAGACAACACCGCTGGGCTGAGTTCCTGCAACCATTTAACTTCAAGGTGGTTTACCGCGAAGGGCGGTTGAATGAAAAGGCAGATGCTTTGTTGTGGCATAGGGACTACCACCCTGAAGGGGGGAGCGGTTTGCACCGCAGTTACTTTTTCGCCCTGGACAGTGGGTAGTGAGCCGGGAACGGGACATCTTGCGACCACAGGTGTTGCAGGTGTGCCAGGGATTTCAGCTCCAGTCTTACTTTTTGGATCAGCTGCGGGTAGCGATGAAGGAAGACTAGGAATATTTAAGGATCCTGAAGGCAATGGCTGATGGTGACAAAGAGGTCGACCAACATTTCACGACGGAAAAGGGCATACTCCAGTACAAGAACAGGTGGTATGTTCCCAAGGGCCAGAATCTGAAGCCGACAATCATGGACACTGAACATGACTCCCAAATCACGTGGCACTGTGGGACGTATAAAACCATTGGCAGGGTTAGGGCTACCTTCTATTGGCCAAAGATGGACGAGCATATCACGGACTATGTGCGAACATGTGATGCATGCCAAAGAAGTAAGTCCATCAGGCACCAGAAGTTCCGGCTGCTAGAACCTATTGCTGTTCCTATGCAGCCATGGACAGCGATTTCAATGCACTTTATTGTAGTGCTGCCATAGTCTAAAGGGTATACCAAGATCTGGGTCATAGTAGACAGATTCTCGAAAATGCCCCATTTCATACCCCTGACCATGGTGGTACCTATCCAGGAGCTTGCCTTGATATTCCTGAAGGAAGTTTGCCGCCTTCATGGACTCCCTGAGTCAATCATCTCCGATCGAGATAGCTGATTCACATCCAAGTTCTGCTTGAGTCTAATACACTTGTTGAACGTGAAACCAAACATTTCAACTGCATTCCACCATGAGACTGATGGGCAAACCGAGAGGGTTAATCAGACACTGGAGCAGTACATGCACAGTTACTGTTTCCACCAACAAGATCATTGGGTTTCGCTATTACCCCTTGTGCAGTATGCATACAACACCTGGACATCAGAATCCACCAGGTTGTCACCATTTGAGATCAACTATGGGTTTAACCTCAGGACAAACTGGTCAGGTGTCATGTCTGATAATCAAGGGATACATCTTAGCAGCGAGCTCTTGGTTAAGGAATAGGAAGGTGCCTGGGAAGAGATTTGAGAAACGATTCAAGGGGCACAGGAAATGCAACGGAAATGGCATAATCAGAAAAGGTTGCCATCACCGGACTATATTACCCGGGAGGGTGTGGCACTTTGGCAGGCAAAGAAAGCGGACCGTGTAATGTGGAACTAAGAAAATATCTGCCCGAAGGATCCAATGGAGAAGCTGGACCACTGGATATTAGGACCTTTCGCGGTCAAACGTCTGGTGGGAAACAGAGCCTATGAACTCCAACTACCACACAGGTGGAGCATCCACCGGGTTTTCAATGTCACATTGCTCGAACCCTATTGCGAGGATCCTGGATCTGGTAGGGTCAAGAAAGTACCACCCGGGAACTTGTAGATAAGGAGCCAAGTTACGTTATCGAAGGGGTTGTGGACAGGCGAGGCTACGGCGGAGCTAAGACAAAGTTCCCTTCGCGCTTTATCCAGTACCTGGTTTCCTGGGAAGGCTATGGAGCGGAGGAGAACTCATGGGAGCCCTATGAGATGTTAGAAGGGACAGGCTTGCAGGCCATTCAGGATTTCCACCAAAGATATCCGTCCTGGGCCAGGGACCATACAGCCTTGGAGGAAGCAAAGCGGGGAGACAAGAGACGACGTTAATGGTCTGGGACAGACCGTGGAGAAGAGGGGAGTGATGTAACGACCCAGCATACATGACCTATGGCAGCCGGAAGCTATACCGATACAGGTAGCCTACAGGTGTACTGGTGGCAACCGGCAGGCCAGTAATTACTTAACCTACGGAGACCTGATGGCCCGGGCTCCGACATGAACAGAATCAGCTGGCCAGGGACTTGGGTACGTGGGTACACCCGGGAGTGGTGTCAGCGTACTTAGGGACCTCTGAAGGGGCAGTTCCTCCGCTATGCCGGGTAACTGGAGAAAGGTCAGATGTGTCTATCTCCGGCGACGGGATAGACAGGGTAGCATGGAAAAGTTATCTTGTTTAGCGGACAAGGTTACCCTACCCTCAGGATCATGTTGCCCGGCCATGGGGCTTGGGTTACCCTACCCGAAGTCCTGAGTTACCCTACCTTTCAATACCAAGTCCATCCGGGAGTTCGGGAAAAATGACTGGAATGTTTGTCACGCGAAGCTATGCATAATACAGGAATCTGGGGTTCCGGGGGATGCTATTGGGCGGGCTAGGCAGCTCCAAAGAGGCTTTAAATTGGAGACATTATTCCTATCATACCCCTCCGGCCCCACCTTAAGGCCCGGACGTCATGGGTGAACAGTTGCGCAGTTGTGTGCAGTCTGGCAAGGTGGAAGGTCTGAAAACCTGCTGGCAACACCGTATACGTCGCTGCCATCCGGTCGACCGCAGGCTGTTCGCAGAATATATAAGGGGGCATAGGGCAGAAGGTAGAGCATCTCCTGCAAGTTGTTCGGAGTAAAACGGACCAAAACTGACGGAGTTAACAGGAGTTAACCGTAGGGGTCCCGATGGTAGTCCCGGCTGGTGCCCGGGCGGCCAGGACAGTTTTACACCTACCAAGCCTGAAAGTGTCCCCAATGTCATAACCTCTGAAAGGGACATGCAGAGACACTATGAGCATGATTCCTACCACAGGTAAGGTGGGTCCGAGGTAGTGGTCATGGGTAGCGCGCATTGGACCCCTTTCGGATCACCGTCCCCGGTAGAAGATACAGGAAGCCTGAGAACCGTAAATAGTAGATAGATAAAATGCTCACGGTAGCTTCTGGGGCCACGTAGAGATTAATGCAAATGGGAAAGGTGTCATAGATAGTCTAGTCCATGCGGTGTCTTGACTGTTAGCCACTGGCAAGATGCTGATGCGCAGAGGTTTTTACTCTGGCGTGCAAAATGGAAATGCCCCACAGGAACAAAAAGTGGATAAGGTGAACGCCGACCAGAGTTTGTCGACACATGCAGGCCCGAAGGGTGTGCCAGGAGACGTGTCGGACCGCCCTTAGCGGAGAAGAGTATGCTCGAATGGTTGGATTAAACTGATAGGAGAGTTTCTGGCATGAGATAAAACTACCTGAAAGTCTATGCGAGAACTCTCCTACTCCAACAATCAATCCTCTCAAGACCTTAATTGAGTGAAGTGTCAGGCTTAACGATATTACGTTTTACCATTTACTTTACTCTTACATTGGTGTGAACTTTTAGTGATAAGCTGGAAGTTGTTCGGTGCGGTCGCACGCTTGGGATCTATCTTCCAAGGGGTGCCCCGTTACACTATCACGATCTGGCTAGAGGAGGGCTAGCCAGGTGACTGAACCAAGGAATAGGTTTCACACATGACCTCATTTAGACGTCATGCAGTTCAATTGTTCTTTCATGCACATGACTTCATCAGCAGGTCATGGGACTCATTTATGTTTAAGTTGTTTTCACGCACATCACCTCCTTAGCAGATCATGGTGCTCGTTTAGGTTTGATTGAATTCCACCCATAACATACAGTTGAAGTCATGGGGAGAGTCTAGACTAGCCCGTAAGGCTTACCAGCAAGGCAGACCTATTTATGTTTCGCGCATCACCTCGTTAGTAGGTCATGTGGCTTGATTATGTGTTTGATATATCTTGGGTTAGATTTATCTTTTGGCACATGACGTCTTTTAGAGGTCATGGGATATTTTATATTTTGCACACATGACTTGGTTGAGTCATACAATGTTAAGAATGATTTCGCACTGAACATTGCTTGAGGATCAGGGCAAGGTTAGGGTTGTGGCAAGAGGCCTATATCAAGGCCGCGAGTTTCACAGATGGGTGGACTCTTCATGCAACCATCTATCTATCAAATTGTTTACCTATCACTTGACGCTCTTTACAATATGAAAGCCTTTATGCTCCAAACCTCTACTGTAGACAGAACAACCCTAGAGTCCAGAACCTATCTGCTATGTAGATCAACTTAGTAATACAAAGATGGATACTCTCGGTACTGGTAAGAATCTAATTCCTACGTGGGAATACTAAGATGGAGCTAAGAGACACGAGGAGCTCTGAGACATAGGGCAGCACAGTTCTGAATGAGAAGAAGGTCGTGACCTGTCGTGAGTACAACGAGTAGTAGGAAACCATAACATTTCGTTGCGTCTCCCGCGACACCTAATGACATTAAGACGGCAACTCCAAGGAACCCAGGGTTCACCCAAGATAATGAAGGAGATATTGATCTCACAGACGCAGTCCACAACCTAAGATGAGTACAAGACCCACCAGACAAAGCAGCCAGCCAACCCTCACAAGCTATGAGCCCAGCCACGCCCGAACAAGCTTTACCTCCAAGTAGTTCCCCCGAAGGAACGCCAGGACCAAGGAGGATGGCCGCTGCGGCAATCCCAGTGCCTCCAATAGGGCCTACGGCGCAGGCTATGACGATGACTGAAGACCAGAAGACGAGGTTCCTGGGGGCAATCAACACCCACTCCGAATCAAGGCCAAAAGCAAGAGAAGTGGACCTCTTCGAGGGAGACCGCGAAAAGTTA
Organism: Tuber magnatum; assembly: GCA_003182015.1. NCBI lineage: Eukaryota > Fungi > Ascomycota > Pezizomycetes > Pezizales > Tuberaceae > Tuber > Tuber magnatum. The sequence continues at coordinate 389,461 of PYWC01000102.1, forward strand.
AGGCAGTTCCTGAGTCAGCTGGACCAGTACTTTAAGGTCAAAGGGTATGGTGAAGGGAAGGATACCAGCAAGGTGGACTATGCAGAGTCCCTCTTAAGAGAAGCAGCAGGGCAATGGATCATGCCCTACATGGAAGGCAAAAGAGACTGAATATGGGCCTAGTGGGAAGAGTTCAAGGAAACTCTCCAGACCCAGTTCCGAGACAGGAATGCCAAGGAAATGGCGAGACTCAAGTTGGAAAAGATGACATAAGAAAAGGACAACCTTTCTGACTTCTGGCACAGGTTCCGTATGATAGCGAGAGAGGCGGAATACAATGAAGACGCAGAGTACTGCCATCTCCTAGGTAGTACGAATGAGAAACTGCAGGAAGCCTAGAAGAACTCAGACCATACTTGTTGGACGGGGGATAACTTCGCAGTATGGGCCATCAACAAAGAACACTAGCTTAACCTGGTCCAACAACTTCCGAACAAACCGATGGGAACTACCCCTCATGCACCACCGCACAACAACAATGGTACCTACCGACCAGCAAACTCCCCTAGACTGTCACTCAGGGGAGATCCATTGCATCTGAATTTGGCAGGAAGAAGGAACCAGAGGTTCCAAAGATTGCCCAACCAAGAATACCAGAAGAGAAGAAAGAACAACGCCTGCCTTCGATGTGGTCTGAAGAGGCACTTCATCAAAGGTTGTTGACGAAGAGAGACGAAGCTCAAGGAAATGGACACTATGGGAAGGACAGATGGGCAGAAGACTTTAAGCAAATAAAGTCCCTGCAAGGAGTGGTCTGAGGGATAGTGTACGAGGTATACCCACCGGCATCGCACACATATCAATGAAAGAAAGAAAGAAAACTATGAAGATCAACAGCATGAACGGATACGACAATGATAATGAACATCTCGTGACTAAGATCAAACCATGCACAACAGATACAAACATGGAGACAAACGCGATGCTTGATTTAGGAGCCACCAAGGATTTCATTGACAGAGATTTCTGTGAAACCCCCGGATTACCCCTGAAGAATATAATGAAACCAAGAGACATATATGTGGTTAACGGGGAGAAGAGCAAAGCAGGACCAATTACCCATACGGTGCGAGTGGTGATGGAGATAGAGTCACACCACGAGGCCATGACGTTCCCAGTAGTGGATTTACAGAAACATAATACCATACTAGGAACACCATGCCTGCAACGACACAATCCGAACATCGATTGGGAAAAAGGCCAAATCAACTTCAATAGGGAACTATGCATGTAGTTGTGCCAGGAAACTTCCCTAACGATAGACACAATCCCCAAGAAACAAGTGATAAGAGAGAACGGGAGAATACAAATCCTCCATATGAATACCGAATACGAAGAAGTGATCCCATACGATGCAGGCATAAGAGTACAAGTATTACACTCAAATGCCAAGAAACAAACAAAGCGATCTGTGAAGGCTGCAGGTCATGACCTGTATAGTACCAAAGATGCGATAGTCCCCACTTGGAGACAAAGGATGATACCAACAGGGATAGTGCCAGGGTTTCCCAATGGCACCTATGGAAGAATCGCTCCACGCAGTGGTGTGGCCACCTGACATGGGATTACAACAGGCACTGGCATGATCGATGCAGATTATAGGAGCGAGGTGCATGTCCTACTAATTAACCTGAAGGATGAAGACTATACAATCCAAAAAGGCGATTGCATAGCCCCGACGATTATCGAAAATGTCGATGCCAGGGAGCTCAGGGAAGTCGAAAACCCGGACAAGACACTAAGAGGAGAGGAAGCATTTAGAAGCACCAGACGAGCAACCCCGCAGGACGATATCTCCAGCCAAATGACAGAAGGGAAACTGCTGTGCATATCTTTCATATCAGCGAAGGCCTTCAGGCAATTATAACGGAGAGAAGAACGGACGGGAATCCTCAAATGGGATGCAGAAGAAGACAGACCAACAATTGCAGAAAAGCGTTGATGATTAGTACATGACTAGCGGTAAAAGAAAAAGCCAAAAAGAAAGAAATAACCACGAGGGAAGTGGTCCCAAAAGAATATCACGATTACCTCAGCATATTCCAAGAAAGCGAAAGGACTGATCTTTCTGAACACCAGAGCGAAGATCATCAGATCAAACTAGAGGAAGCAAAGGTAGCACCTTTCATGAAACTCTACCCATTAAGGGAAGAGGAATTCAAAGCGCTGCAAGAATACCTGTAACAGAACCTGGCCCAGCAGTGGATCAGACTATTGTCCTCCTTGGCGGAGGCACTCATCCTATTCGTTAAGAAGAATGATGGGAAACTGAGACTCTGTGTGGATTTTTCAGGACTGAACGTGGTATCATTAAAGGACAGATACCCTCTACCCTTGATCGACGAAGCATTGAAAGGACTAGGATGAGCCAAGCATTATACAAAGTTGGATATCAAAGACGCATATCACAACATAAGAATAGCTGAAGGGGACAAGTGGAAAATGGCTTTCTGAACACGATATGGACTATTCAAATATTTAGTTATAACCAATAGATTATCCAATACAGTAGCGATATTGTGAAGGTGGATCAACTCCAAGTTGAGCAAGTACCTGGATATATATTGTATCGTCTATCTAGACAATATACGCATCTATTCGGACAACATGGAGCAATACCAGCAAGAAATACTGAACATTCTACAGGTATTGCGAGAAGCCAAGGTCAAAATTAAGCCTACGAAATGCGACTTCCATGCAGAAAAAGTCAAATACCTAGGATTTATCGTCAACCCGGAAGGAGTACGAACTGACCCAGTCAAAACGGCGGCTATCGATGGCTGGCAACCACACAAGAGGGTGAAGGGAGTGCAAAGCCTTGTAGACTTTTGCAACTTCTACCGAATATTTATTGAAGGATTTAGGCAAGTGGCTAAACCCCTTTATGATATGGCGTGAAAAGTGATCAAGTGGGAGAAGAGAGAGAAGCAATAGCAAGCATTCGACACTATGAGTAAACAACATACTACGAGACAGGTATTCCGACACTTCAACCCCACAGTATCCCGGGCGATAGAGACGGATAGATCCAACCACGTATGTTCTAGTATTCTCTCACAACAAGGCGAGAATGGATTATGGAAGCCAGTCGCCTTTTAATCAAAAGCAATGTCAAAGGGAGAGCAAAACTATGACATTCACAACAACGAACTATTAGCCATTGTTCAAGCAGTCAAAGATTGGTGGAAGTATACATGGGAAAGTCAACACATGATTGGTCTCATCACTGACCACAAAAACCTACTAGTGTTTGCCACCACCAAAAAACTCAATAGAAGACAGATCAGATAGAGCAAGACATTAAGCCAATACCATCTCCAAATCAAATACCGACCAGGCAAAGAAGGAGGAAAGCCAGTCGCATTGACTCGAAGGACACAGGATCTTGTGGACAAAGGAGAAACACAGACGAAATAAGAAAGAATACTTCTTGCAAAGAAAGGGTCTTTCGCAAAGGAGGAAGGTGAAGACAGTGTATACGAATCAATGAACGAAATAACTACGGCCACAATCAACTACACGGGATACGAAGAATAGATAAGAAGAAGCATGGCAAGGGACCAAGAAACCAAGAAGATTAAGAATGCCTTGAAGGAAGACCCAAAACAAATAAAGAACATGGCCCTCAGGCTATTTCAGAACGAAAATGGGTCCCTGTGGTACGATAACAAGATAAGGGTTCTGGACAAGCAAGCCTTACAAACAGAAATGATAAGAAGAAATCACGACATCCCACAGGTAGGACATGGCGGAAGGGCAAAAGCGGCAGCATTGATCCAACGATCATACTACTGGCCGTGAATGCATGATGATATTAAGAGATATGTGAAAAATTGTGACCCATCTCAATGGACGAAAATGGTAAAACACGCACCCTACAGGCTTCTCAAACCACTCGAAACTGTAGCAGGACCATGGCAATCTATTGCTATAGACTTCATCACAGGACTACCCAAGTCAAACGGTCATGACACCATATGGGTAGTTATTGACCGACTTACGACATTGGTGCACTTTGTATCATGCAGAACAGATATGCTGGCAGCACAATTCTTCAACCTGTTTAAAGACCAAGTCTTTGGACTGCATAGCCTGCTAAAAGATATTACTTCCAATAGGGGATCGCTACTCACTGGGGAAGTAAGGAAAGAAATCACACTACAATTAAGTGTCAACTGACAAGAGGGCATGGCAGAATTTGCATACAACAACGGACGACAAGAAACGATAAAGACAACACCCTTCCATGCGACTTATGGATAGAACCCATCAATCAACCCGGCACAATATGAAGTGCTGACAAAGATAATGCAATCCGACGACATGATAGAGATACAGGACATCTTGCGATATGTAATGACTCTAGCACAAATGAGTCAGAAGGGAAAAAGCGACAAGCACAGGAAACCAGACACAAACCTTACGGTCGGTGACAAGGTGTGGTTGATACCACAGAATATCTGGACCATATGGCCTTCGAAGAAGCTGGACTGCAAGAAACTTGGACTGTTCGACATAATCAAATGGGTTGGACTGCAAGCATATAAACTCGACGTCCCCACCTTGGTGAAACGGACTCACTCAATATTCTACCACAGCCCCCTTGAACCCTACCAAGAAAACTCCTTTCCCGCACAGAAAAAGCTTGCAACTCCGGTTATTTCCATAGATGGGAAAGACGAATATGAACTTGACGAGGTAACCGACCCTTGCTTGCACTATGGTAGACTTCAGTACCATGCTAAGTGGACCAATTACCCGCTAGAACACGACAGAGAGTCATACCCTGTCATCCAATTTAACCATATACCTGAGGCAATTCAACGATTCCATGAAGGTTACCCCGGCAAGCCTGGGGTAGGAAACCATGATTAAGAAAGAACAGGGCAATGACAAATAGACGCAGGTGCTGGACCTGACACTACCGCACCTTACGGAACAACAGAAAGAACACAACCTCTCATCCTTCACAGGATGCTTCGATGATGAGTGCCAAGTGCATATGAGCAACAAGTTCGGCTCTGGCTACTGGTCACACCAAAGCCACCGCCCCCGACCGAAGACTAGCCCATTGGGCTCACCAACACCGGAACCAGTAGCACTGGTCCAATACCCAGAACCTATTTCTGAGACGAAGCAAAGAGAGAGGTGGGGCAGAAAAAACCAGAGACCCCTATGAGCCAGCGACAATCCCCACCAAGCCACAACAGGGATGGAGAAACCAGGCTGGCCATGACCGATAACGACTCTGGGGAGGGACTCCAGAAGATAGCGACAGACAACATGGATCGGGAAGAGGCCCGGAAGGCGTAGATCATGGAACTAGGAAGACAAAAGAAGGAGGAGGAGAGACAATGAGTGCGATTAGAATGAGAGGCAATCGCTGAAACTGTGAGGCTGGGACTGGCAGAGCAGAAGGTCAGCTCGCTTTATGAGAAGATGAGAAGGAAGGAGAAAAGGATCAAGAGTATGGAAGCACTCTTGAGAGAAATAAGGAGGTAGATGACCAAGACGGCCTGCTGGATGCTAGAAGCAGTGGGGGATAAAGGCTCGAGCTAGCCTAAGGGGACTTAGGCTGGTAAGAGAGAGGAGCTAATATCACAATCTGGCAAGAGGAGGGCTAGCCAGGTGACTGAAGCAAGGAATAGGTTTCACACATGACCTCATTTAGAGGTCATGCAGTTAAGTTGTTGTTTCACGCACATGACCTTGTCAGCAGGTTATGAGGCTCGTTTGGGTTTGATTGGATTTCGCACATAACGTATAGTTGATGTCATGAGGAGAGTCTAGACTGGCAGGTAAGGCTTACCAGCAAGGCAGACTCGTTTATGTTTGCTGCATGTCCTCATTAGTGGGTTATGTCGCTTGTTTATGCGTTTGAGTTATATTGCGTTCGGTTAAGGTTTTTGCACAGGATGTCACTCACAGGTTATGGGATGTTTTATGGTTTGCGCACAGGACCTGATTGAGTCATATGATGTTCTGAATGATTTCGCACCTGACCTCGCTTGAGGATCAGGGCAAGGTTAGGGTTGCGGGAAGGGGACTATACACAGGCTGAGAGTTTCACATATGAGTGACCTTTTCACACAACCATCTATCTATCAAATTGTCTACCTATTACTGTACACTCTTTACAATACAACAACCTTTATGCTCCAAACCTCTCCACTAGATGGAACAACTCTACATTTAAGAACCTATCCGCTACCTGGATCAACTCAGCAATACAAAGACCGATACTCTCAGTGCTGGTGAGAAACCAATTCTTATGTGGGAATACCAAGATAGGGCCCAGAGACTTGAGGAGCTCTTAGACACAGCGCAGTGCAGTTTGCAAGGAGAAGAAGGTCATTAACTGTCATGAGTACAACGAGTAGTTGGAAAGCATAACACTACCTGATGTATTACCTATAGTATAGGATATAATCCCTGCCCAGCTTTTGGAGCAGCTGTGGATGCCAATGTCAGACTGAGTTTATGCTCTGATTGCAGTAAAGGGGTGGTATACAAGATACTGTAATATTTCCTACCGCCAGTTCTCTCAAACACAGGTGACAATACTTCGGTCTTGTTCTTCTGAGACACTTATTCTTCTTGTTCTTATATAAACAAGCACTAGAGGCATCTATCAGACAACCCCCTCAAGAGAGTATTTGCGCAATGTAGCTACTTAGGTGAAGAATAAACTAGTAAAGTTATAGCTATATAAGAAGATACAAAGATGATAGTTTAAAGAGTTCAACCTTCTAGGTTCTTTCAACCTCTTTTATACTTGCTCTTTATGCAACCCTAATCCTGCAACTCACAACTATAAGTCATCTCAAATATCTATAGTATCATCTAGAGTTTGTTACAGGGCCTCTGGAGCCTCAAAAAACAAAGGCCCCTGGCGCCATTCCACACTCTGGGCTGCTTAGCGGCCCAGGACAGGGGCAGATCAGAGAGGACATACAAAATACGCCCCCTGGGCCCATGTAATAGTAGGGCCACTATGGGTTAAACCTGCTCTGCCCTGCCCCGTAACCAATACTAATATGATCATATGTGCTACCTGTATCACATGCATGAAATCTAGGACTCACAATCTGAGTCATATGCAAAAGTCATGATATCATATGACTCACAACTATAAGTCACTCAAGTGCAGTAACCAATTACGATATAATAACAACTCACTACTGTGGATCATACAAAAGCCCCTGACTTGTATATAAGTCATGGTACAAAACCTTCCAACACTTCTACCAATTCCTACTATATGCTGTCTCAACTAATTTCTACTAACACGCTATAGTCTCACTTAGCTACTTTCTGTAACTGATACTAGGAATAATTTTTCACTCTTTTTTTCCTTTTAATATATAAAGTGTAGTCCTAGAATTTATTTTCTTTAATTTCTTTTCCTTTGAACCTACTTAGGTTGAGTTATAGTAATTTCTTTACTTTATATTTGTGGTTACCATAATTATTGAAATACATGATCACCAAGACTTTTGCTTAGATGCTTTATATTACTAGATTGATTAGTCTTTTCAGAGAGTCCTACATATGCTTCTTCACTACAGCCACCTTTTCATAGTCTCCTCTATAAACAATCATATAGTAGGTAAAGGATATATCATCTCCACTTTTGACCTCTACTAAGTCTTTATCATTAGGTAAATACTCTCGAAAGTAAAGTATATAAGCAAAAGTTTTAGTAAAAAGGACATGTAAGTAAGAACAATGCAACCTCTCTACAATAGTGACCAATCAAATTTTCTCTATTATATCAACTATAGCACTTAAGAGATTGCAGAAAGAGCATACTGGAGTTGAGAAAGGCATGATTCTCACCTTTTTTGAGGTTTTCCAACAAATTTCAATGGTTTGACAGATTGTTGGCCACCTGTGGTCAACTGTTCAGGATTTCTTTACTTGGTTCCTAAAGTAGGGTTCAGTTACAATCTCTCATAGTCTGATTAACTACCTCTGCTCTCCCAAAGAGTCAAGAAATGATTAGTACAAGGGGCTAAGCTTGACAGAGATTAAAGCAGGGAGAAATTACAGTAGCTATTGACCCCCAATATCTTAGTTTCTACTATGGACTAGACTCTTAGTAAGAGTTACATTAAGAAGTTGCTACAGAAGAAAAGAGTAAAGCTTTTACCAGAGCATGCTTTGAAGAGATTGGCCTGGGCTAAGGTATACCAGGATTAGACTGCAGAGGATTTTGAAAGTGTCATTCAGAGTAATGAATGCCTAGTGAAGAAGAATGAAAACCCAAAACAAAAATGGATATTCAGATCTGCTTCTGAAAAGTGGCATCTAGACTGTGTGAGAGGAGTAGTAAAGGGAAAGGGAATCTCCTTGATGGTCTGGTAATGCTTTTGGGGCAGAAACAGGGGGACTTTTGTTCCCTTAGTTGTGAAATCACTAGACCAGTGGGTCTACCTCCAGCTGCTTGAAATATGCCTCATTCCAGTCTCAGAGCAAGTTTGTGACATCCTTGGTGATCCTATCTTCCAGCAAGACAACTCTACTGTTCATACAGCTTATGTAGTGCAAGATTGGTTTGACCAAAATGGGATTGAGTTGGCTGAACATCTTCCATGTTCACCAGACCTTAATTCTATATAACATGTCTGGGTTAAGCTAACGAAAAGCCTTCACATTCAGTATCCTGACATTGCTTCAATACCTGGTAGTTCTGAGAAGGTCAAGCAGAAGCTAGTTGAGACATTGCCCATAGTATGGGATACAATACCTTCTGAGGGTTTTGAGCAGTTGTGGATGTCCATGCCAGACAGAGTTCAGGCTGTTATTGCAGGAGAGAGATAGTATACAAGATACTAGGAATAACTTTTTTATTTTTTATTTAATCAATATGTAAAGGGTGGTCTTAGATTTTATTTCCTTTAATCTCTTCTCATTTAAAGGTTTTGTTGTCAAGTTATTTCAAAATCTCTACTCTATGCTTACTGTTGTTACAATAGCCGAGATGCATGATTACCAAGACTTTTGCGTAGGTACTTTACTTAGGAGCATGGTCTTGTGATTTCATATCAGATAAACTATTTGGGTGCGTATAAACAAATACAGCTGACGGTGGTGCGAGATTCGAAATTGGGAATGTAAGAAGGGGGATTGATTGCGGTTTTTTCTTATTTGCTGAGTACAATGCCAACTTAACACTGGGCGACCCAATATTGATAGAGAGAATTGTCTTGTCGGCTGGCATGTTTGAGTTGTTGCTCATTTCGAGACGCTACACGGCGAATGGAGGTGATATTTTGTGGGGCGTGCATTGTTCTGTACTTATGTTTTATGGATAAAAAGAGGGACCTCCGGCTAATGTTTCTCGCAAAGGATGGGATTAAGACTCAGGGTCTCCCTACAATACCTGAATACAGTAGCCTACAGTTTACTCATACACTGGGAACCCGTCGTCCCCAGCTAACGGTTATCGTTGGAACGTGGGGGGTGGGATAAAAAATGGCCTCACAGGGCCTAAGCCTTCACCATGTTTGCTACTGGGGCCGTATTAATCATGATCTTTGTTAAAGGAATGCTCATGGAACTTAGGAGGTTGAATTACTTTCAATTGAACTATTATAAGAGAGACTAGCCCCTCTAAAGATTGTGTGGTTCTGGAACGGTACTTGTGGTGTCTGCAGACTACGCCGTGAGCTAAAACTTCAGCAGCAGTGTAAGGAGATTAAGCACTCCACCGAGGGTCCTTGGATTCTGGTACTCGAGCAGCCTGATGAGTTGGGTTTCCCTGCCGCTACGGTCCTCGAGTACGGAGTACGCTTCAAAAACACCTTGGTTCCTTAACTTCTAAAATCCTTGCACTTTTGGCGTCAATTCCACGACATTTAGGGAAGCCGAAGCACTCTTTCCCCTTCCAAATCGAGAGAAACCACTCCGGTCTTTAGGATCAAGGCTGTATCTTGGATGAGCTGAAAACAAACCACTGTGGCCAAATTATCTCTGTTTAGATTCTGCTCTCAGCTACCCCCCCGAATTGGGGCCCGATTCCTATACTCTGCCTAAATCACGATGCCTGACGAAGTGGTTGACCGACCGAATCCAACACCAACAGATTCAGACCTATCAGACTGTATCCTGGACCTTACGGTCAAGCTGGATACCAAATATGTTCCCAGGTTCGAATAAGTCCCCGGAGCTTTCCTTGACTAAGGATTTTTTGGCAGTGAACGGAGAAAAAAAAACGGAATATCATTTTCTTTCAAAGATTGCTTGTGGGTTTGTGTATTGGTAGGATGCTTGGGGAATTATGAATTCTTCTTTAAGTTGAAAAATACTGGCGTTTTGTGCTCTGCGATCTGAAGGATTTCGGAGAGAATAGCGTTCCAACCCCATCGTTGATAGATAGACTTTCACTCCCCGGTGCCTCGCACTCTAGCATAAGTTAACTTGTTGCCGAGTGTTGTCCCTCCATAAGTTACCCTCAACCGATCACACACGCCCTGAGTAATTCATCAACCTCCCCGCCAGCCGGTCTTGGCACTCCGGTTCGCCCTCAACCTCACCACTTCTTTACCATATTTCCCCCGCCAAATCTCCACTCCACCCTATCACCCAGCCATGTTGTCCACAACGCGTTCTCTCGCACTACGATGTACGTCTCTCTTCTGCGAATCCTTTCAGGAATTCTAACGGATTTCGCAAAGCAGCCGCAAGAATTCTCCCGGCAACCTCTCTCACTACTCGGCCACTCTCAACTCCAGCCTCCCTTGCCCCACGCGATGCATCCTCCATCGATCGCTCGAACAGACGAGAGGTCCTCCTTCCTAGCCAAGAGCCCAAGAAGGGTGTCATGCAATACGCCTTGTAACGCTCCCCGATTACTCTCATCTTAAGCCTACCGCTGATGAAATTTAGGACAACACTCGACCAAGTCACGAACTGGGCCCGCCAGAGCTCCCTCTGGCCCATGACCTTTGGGCTTGCCTGCTGCGCTGTGGAAATGATGCATCTGTCAGCGCCCCGCTACGACCAGGATCGTTTGGGGATTATCTTTCGCGCATCCCCCCGCCAGTCCGACGTTATGATCGTCGCCGGTACGTTGACGAACAAGATGGCGCCAGCGCTGCGTCAAGTGTATGATCAGATGCCCGAGCCCCGCTGGGTCATTAGTATGGGTAGCTGCGCGAACGGAGGTGGATACTATCACTACAGTTACTCGGTTGTGCGGGGATGTGATAGGATTGTGCCGGTTGATGTTTATGTTCCCGGTTGTCCGCCGACCAGCGAGGCTCTGATGTATGGGATTCTGCAGCTACAAAAGAAGATGAGAAACACTAAGGTTTGATATTTTCCTGACTCTTTGGCGGGGTGGTTTAGTGGTGGCGGCGTCGCTGACCGATGCATGAATAGATTACGAGGATCTGGTACCGTAAATAAATGGAGTCCAACCTTGCTGGTGGAAGGAAGTGACCGCCTTTGGCCGCCGCTTGGGGTGAAAGTCGATGTGTACACTGCAATACCAAGGGTTACATTTTATTTTTTTTTCCTTCTCGTTTCGCTGGTTCAAATACAGCGCTCCCTTTTTTCCTTTTACTCAAGGGTTGTGATTCCTGCATATAACTTTGTTCGTGCCGAAAATAAACACCCGGTCATTGTGCTAGGGGGGTGCAATGACAACCCAAGCGTCATTGGTACGCGGGAGGCAGCCTGAGGGGCTCTCGAGAAGACCCTGAAAAGATCGCCTTAAATTGTGGTTTGGGGGGCTCCTAGACAATATCGCTCTGAAGGAGATAGCGAAAGCAATGCTATTATAGCATTACTCCCCCTGGCTGCACTCTAAAATTATCTGGGGGGGTTCAATAGAGGGATTTCGCAACGCAGAGTTAGAGATCGTTGTCTCTGACAATTGTGCTTACTGTGGCGACAAGTAGGAATTTGCTGCAACGTTGGGTGAGATACTATTGTTTACCTCCCCAAGATAATCCGCGATCTCCTGGATTAACCAACAGAATTTTACACATGTGGTGGAGGCTATTTCATGTTCATGCCTAGCTACGATACTATCAGTCATATTTTCCTGTCCTACGGTATAGGGGGTTCTGGAATTCGTTTCTTAGCATCTCTCTATCATGTATGATATTGTATAAAATTCTAGCAACAGTGTTTCCTCTTAGGGCCCACAAAACCCAGTCCCCCCGCAGATAGCGCAGCAGTCAAGAGGTTTTCCCCATCCCCTTGGCTTTTGCCAATTCCCCTAACTAGCTGTGGCTTGCTTTTCGCCAATAACGAACCGCTACTCCGCAACAGTTTGCTAAAGCACCTTTGGAAATATGGCAAACATGGCGTTCTGGGGGTCTTCCGCGCCTTTTATGATATTAATACCGGTAAATGATGGGTCTGTCAAAGGCACCGTGGAATATTTTGGTCGGCTCTGCTCGAGTTGTCAAGCTTTTCAGGAACTACAAGAAGCAAATTACTTGCATCGAAATCCCTCTACTTATTTTCTCAATAATAAGCTCTTCCCGCTATCCCTGGTAGGGCGCCTGGCGGGGTCCTACTCAATTCCGAAGTTTTACCGTAGTTTCCAGGTTAACAGCACTGGTAGCAGGTCGGATACCAGTTCCCACAGGGCTTAATGTATCCCCGCACTCGGGCATGGAGAAGGGAAAAATCGGAAAAAATATCTGCAAGATCCTGTGCGGCAGTGATCAGCCGGGTACCGTAATGTCAAGGGAGAATTATCACCTCTGGTAGACACGGAAAACTCGGAGCGGATAACCTGTGTTAGTGCACACATTAGCTCGCTCATAGATAGATCGATCCCGCAAGTGGTAATCACATAATTGGGCTCCAGAAGTGCAGAGTAGCTTAATGTACGAGAAAATTTGGTTGCATGTAATCCCGGGAAGCACCCCCGGATCTCCGTGAACACGAATGCAAAGGATCCGGCCCCCCACCAAGTGTATCATTTGGTCAACATGGCCCCTACTTTGCCATTGCAAGTTTTTCCACTGCTTTCTACTTGCGCCGTAGCCTACATTTGTATAGTGGTAAGGGGTGTCGTCTGTGCCGCCAGGATACCTTTTAAAATATTGCTACTCGTCCTGCGCAGGAAGCACCCGAAAAGACGAGTCGTGAGCCTGTATGGACGCCCAGATACGAACAGATTTTTTGCCATATGTTTTGTGAGTCCCTGTTTCGGATACCTCTTGCCTGGGACCAGTAGACATTTTTTGGCGATTAGTTTACTGGGATGTATAATCCAAGTCACAGCACTACTTCAACTACTTCAGAAGTAGAAGATATAAGTAAATAGCCCTCCCGAGCTTACAGAGCTTCAGTACTGTACTGTGCGGCGATAATAAGGGATTGATGTTTTCCGTTTGCTATAAACTTGGAAGATAGGGGCTGGTGGAAGCTCATCAGTTCACCAGTTATTCTACTCGTGCCTCCGAGCCAAGAATTGGCACCTCTTCGGAAATAGTCTCCACGGACCCACAAAAAGTATAGCATTGATGCTGCTTTTCAAACAGGTTCATACATGGCTGCATAATTAGAAGCAACAAATACCGTATCATAAATCTTGGGAGTGATATTTTGCCATACAAAAGTGATTGATAAGTTTTTGAGGTATATGCTCCCACTCAGTATAAAAGGCCTCTTGAACATGCTGTTTTGTGTTCAAACAGCACAAACACTATACCCTCTATGGGTATGCGGAGGCTATTCCCAAAGAGGTGCCAATTCTTGGCTCGGAGGCACGAGTACTCATACAACGCCTCACTTGCCCTTTGCCACTTGCGGAATCTCACACCAGGTGTGCGGTTCAAATCACGTGACTCCCGCTCGCCTCGAAAGTTTTTTTTTTTTTTCATAATCACGATAGCCGATAAAAGAGCTCATTAGAACGCCACTTCCCCCCACAACAACTGCCATCAGCAATCCTACAATATCCTCCCACCCCTAACAAAGGCTGCAAAAATGGGCAAAAAATCTCGTTTGAAAGCAGGACCTTTGAAATCCGCTTCCTTAGTCCTCACGGAGCCCGTGCCTTCGGAAAAAAAGAATTGTTGGGCGCCTGTCAAGAGAAAGATGCCGCAGAGGAGTTCCTCGAGAAATTAATCTTCGGCGGCGTGGAAGGTTTCAAGGATGAGTTGAATGAAGTTGATGGTTGACATTCTGGCGACAGCGACTGAGGAGGGATTGCGCTTGTCGGATATGGAGATGAAGATGCGGGAGTAGACTTACAAGCACTTAATGACGATGAGGTATTCTTTCTCGATGAGGGGCCGTCCAGCACCGCTGTAATCCCCGCTGAGGATATTCAAGGTGCCAGCCATGACTTCTCAGAAGAAGAAGGAGAGGAAGAGCTTCTAGCGTTGGCAAGACTCTGACGACGAAATGCTCACCGTCTCACATGCTAATCGGGGCTTGCTGCGTAAACTTCGGGACACCGAGGCTGAGGACCTCATCAGCGGGAAGGAGTATTCCGTGCAGCTGCGCAGGCAGTTTGAGAGGATTTATCCCGCGCCTGAGTGGGCTGTTGGTGGTTCGGATAGGAAGAAGGTGAAGTTGCATAGTGTAGGTGTGGGGAGTAGCGAGAAGAGATGAACGGGGTAGGCGCGGAGGAAGAAAGTGGAGAGCAGGAAGCATTGAGGTCTGTGCCTAGTCTCGAGGAGATTCTATGGAGTACTACGAGCTGGATACGTACGGTTCCAGGCAGGTTGCAGCCAGGGAAGTTGATGATAGTGAGGCTTGCAGATGGGAATAGGATTGACGGTAGTTTGGTAGACCTCCCATTCCCCTTCCCCCAAGGCATCAAGCAATTAACAAGTTGCCAATCAATGATATCAACCCTCCACTTCCGTCCTCACCACGCACTTCTCCTCTCCTTGGGCCCCAACTCAACCCTCCGGCTGCACTATATAAACGGCACTACGAGTCCACGACCCCCCCGCTACATCCCTTCACCTGCGCAACACCCCCATCTCAACACCCCACTTCCACTCCTCTGGCACAAGCACAATCGCCGCTGGGAGGTGAAAATTCTTCCACATCTGGAACCTCTCGACAGGCACTATCCAAAAAGTAACCCGGATATACGGCTACGCGGAGATGCAGAGGTCAATGGAGACATTCTGCATCTCCCCAGACAGAAAATTCATGGCTTTCGCCGCCAGCCGCGGATTCGTCAACAATCTGACCGCAATGACATACCAGAGGGTCTGTACCGCAAAAATCGAAGGCCGGGTCGCAGACATATCCTGGTGGGGTGACAGTCACGGCCTGGCGATATGGAATAAAGCAGGCGTGGTATGGGAATTCGACGTGCTCTCGGAAAAAGTGGTCGCTCGCTAGAAAGACGAGGATGGACACGCAACTACGGTTCGCAAGAACGGTGGGGCCAGGTGGATCACCATCGGCAGCCAGAGCGGGATCATAAATGTATATGATCGCCCTAGGAGCTCCGGTGGCAGTGGCCATGTTCTCACTGGTCGAACGAAGGAGAATCCAAAGCCGGTAAGGGCACTTGAGCAATTGACCACGGCCATTGGCGTCATCGAGTTCTCGCCCGATCTTCAGGTCCTCACTGTGGCGAGTAAAGGGAAGCAGGACGCTTTGAGGATGGGTACGTTTACGTCCCCCCCCCTATTTTTTCGGTTACTTAATAATGAATGGTGTTTGTAGTGCATTTGCCCGGTTGTGCGGTTTACCAAAATTGGCCCACGTCCGGGACCACCCTAGGTAGGGCCACGGCGATAAGTTGGGCAGGGAAGGAGTCGAGAATTGTAGCTATCGGGAACGGAGCGGGGAAGGTCAGGCTTTTCGAGATACAGGCTTAACTTGACGTAACAGAATTCACGGCTATAGATCACCGGTATGTAGAAACAGATTATTTATATTATAACCCCCAGTCCCTATATAACCTACAAAACTTATGCCCTGTATCTCCGTACTGTCGGATGTGCTTCTGATGATAGGCATTCTTTCGTGGTATTTGGCAGGAAGGATTTTGCTTATCACAATAGCCCGAAAACAAGAGGAAAACAAGGTGACGAAAAAACCATCCGGCGATGTCTCTTCTCTGGTAAATTAGGGTCTTCGTCACTCTCCTCCCCAAATTACCCAGCGAGCCTCATTTATCTAAAAACAAACTTCTATTTTACAACAGCAAAGCAACTACGCAAGTAGTAGAAGAATCCAGCACACCCCACGATGTTGGCTAGCGCCCCCGACAGTACCTCAACTCTCCGATTAAACCGATGCTTCCCCCGGCGCCCCTCTCTCGACCACGCGAACTTCATCTTTAACGCATCGCATAAAGGCCCAGAACGCGCTATTCACACGGGGGGCGGGCCCTGTCGCAGTACCTGTCCCTTTCAGATACTCAGTGTTGTACCCGGAATCCTCGAACGCGTTGATGAACTCCGTAAAAAGAGCATAGAACTTTTCGCTGCCAACTTGCGTTATGCTTGCTTTGACCCCGGCATGAGTGTTTAGCAAAGCAATGGTTTCTTCGTGGGCTGTACACATGTTAGCACTTATATGTAATCAAGTAAAGTTCTTAGGCAAAAGTGTTCGTGAATTTGCTTGGTCAGATATCCCATTTTCGTGAATACCTTTGCTTAGGAGCTGTCATTTGAAAAAGAACTTGAAGGATTACTTACTGATTGACCAAATGACATGCGGGACATAGCCATATAATTGTTTGAAAATGGTGACGTCGGTTCTCCCACCTCCAGCTCGATACAACTCCGCATCTATTGCTGCATCTCCACCATGTGCTGCGGCGCTCCCCTGGGCGATTTGCTTCTTTTGGTGGGGGGTGATTTCCGGATTGCACTGTCACGATAGTATGAGTCGATGAACTGGTTACGGATTTTCCGATAGGAGGGTAACGACAACGAAAGGTCGTGCACTCTTTTTTCAAGTGATGAAATTCTAGTGCCCTGAACATCGTTAATTTTTTCCAGCTCGACAAACTTTTGTTTTATGACCTGTACCTCCCGGGGGAGAGTAGCAAGAGAGAGGCCGTGTCGGTTTCCAACCACCGGGTTTAGGTTGTGTTCGACGGATATTTCACCGCCTTCCAGCACAACATTAATCGCTTTTTTCGCGTTGGAAATCATGACAGCATCTTCAGCTATTTCTGTGGTCGTGACGATAACGGCTTTGCATTCATCATCGTTGTCGTCCCACATACTGATGGGCGTTGGCAGTGCTTCCTCCTCTCCGCTTGGCCTGCTCACATGCGTTCTCATGTAGTCCTGAAGACTCTCTATCACCACTTCCCTTGTGCCCGTCGGTATCCCCCTTTCAACACACAACAATTTGGGTTCTGCAGCTTTCAGCTGATCAAGCCTCATCTCTTCCAACGGCATACCGGCAGGTGCTTTTTTCGGCGGCATGGTGGCGTTTTTTCTTTCCTGTGGTGGTGGGTTGCATTGATCGGAGGGTTTAGTGAGGGAGGTGGGGGTTTGCGAGTCGGAGGGTTGGGCCTGGTTTATACACGTTGCCACAAGCTAGGTCCCCACGAGGATTCCCCAAGATAGGTTTAGTGCCACTGCTCCCCAACGTTCACCTGGTGTACTACTAACAGGGAGGTTCTGTCAGCCCCATGAACGTGAACTTGAACTTGTTGCCACGGCAACAGTCTCTCACGTTCTAAATATGGTTAAGCGGACAAGCTACAGGTTACCGGCAGGAAGAACCTGAACACAGGACGGTCTTCATTACAACCAACTTGCTACGCCTTGTGACATGTCACATTCAGCGATTCAACCAATCATCCTCCTTGATTCCATCTCATGATAGCTTCAAGTTTCTTTACTCAGGCTTACAGGGTCTGATTTCATCCTATGAGGAGGATTAATACTCTATTAATCTATCCATTTGAGTTTTACTATATTATGGCGAAACGAACACAGAATTTTTCGAAGAACGAAGCAGTGCGGATGGCATTGTTGCTGGCTCAGTCAGTGGAAAAGAACTTTCAGTTGGAGAAGTAAGTTGCATGACCTCGGCAACATGTGGCTATCTTGTGGAGAATGATGCAGGGAAGGCCAGAAAAAGGGGGTAAGGGAGGAAGGGACCAGAGGAGAGTAGGGAGAGGGAGAGGGGTAGAAGAGAGGAGGAGGAGGAAAAAGAGTAGGTGGCTGGTAAGGTGGCGCAGGCACAGGAGGTGGCTGAAGAGAGTGTGACGAGGGAGGCAATGGGTGAGGCTGAAGAGGTGGCTGAAGGTGGTGGGGGGGAGGTGGTGGTACCAGAGGTGGAGGTAGGAGAGGAGGAGAAGGGAAGGAATGAAGGGATGGAGGAGGAGGAAAGAGGGATAGGGAGCAGACCACTGATTGGGCCTCGAGTGGGGTGGGTGATAGTAGAGGGGAGGAAGAGGAGGAAGGTGAGGGGGAGGAGTTTGGATGAGGGGAATGAGCCTGTATCGCCTTGGTGGCTAAAGGGTAGTGGTGCACCAGGAGGGGCACCAACTGGACTAAGAGGAGAGAGGAGACAGGGAGAGGAGGGAAGTGGTACCGGAATGGGGAGCATGTTTAAGTGTAGTGGGTTGCGTGGAAGAAAGGGTGGTGGACATGGGATGGTGGGAGAATAGTTTGTTGGTTGGCTAGTTAAATTGTATTTTAGTAGGAGTTGGCGAGTTTTAGGCCCATTCGGGAGGCCTTCAGGTAGTGCCCGTGGCAAAGAGTAGAGGGAGAGGTAGAATTATTGGGGCGCTTTCTGGTTACCAGAAGGTAACTATGCTTATATAGGTGAAGACATCTACAATAATTTGAATAAAAAGTTTTTTTTTTAAAAAAAAAAAGAACCTAAACACAGGGATTAAAATTTTGTATGGCAAATTTTCGGTGCCCATCTGAGCGCCCGTACTAAATTCGGACACAAATGTTCAGGGTCTAGTGGCCAGTAACTTGTAATTCAAGTGCAGACTAGGGGCCCGGTCTGAGCAGTAAACTTGGATAGTTCAGAATTAGTGTAAACTTCAAAATGTAAACAGTGTTTTTAATGGGATATTACTAACCTCCATGATCGTTTATGAGGATGGAAGAAAAAAAACACCATGGAGGCCCTCCTGTTTCTTGAATTGTCAGATCGTTCAATTACAAGACCTTATTTCCTACCGATATACACAGTCTGTATGTCACTATCACATATTCTTTCTGTTTGGCACCCAACGGATAGTGTCTTCCTGTATTTGCTACTACAACAGCAGTACTGGAGGCATCATATCATAGCATTATTGACAGGTACGACAAAAGTTATTAAGGCTGCTCCTCAGAAAAGAAGAATTAGCTATAACCCAAAACCTAGGTTTGCACTTAGTATGAAGACAGATGACTGGTGTTTAGAATTTCTGTACTTTAAAAAAATTGAAGTAATTGAAATGTCAGCGTTGCTAAAAGTTCCAGGCAGATTTTACTATGGCATTCTATGTGAACCTGAAACTGCATTAGCTTTGGTATTGTATCAGCTATCTCGTCCATCACGTTTAAAGGATATTGTTCATATATTTGGTCATGATTTAGGTTGGATAAGTACAGTCTTCAATGATGTCGGTACTTATATCTACACACTATTTGAAGATACGCTTGATTGGGATCAAGAATATTTAACACACAGTAGACTGGAAAGGTATTGTGATCACATTAAGGCTAATAGTAAACTGACTGGTCTTATTTGCAGATTTATAGATGGAAGTCATCGGAAGGTATGTAGGCCTAAGCCGGAAACATGTGATCAGAGTTTACTTTATTCAGGCTATAAACATACTCATACCACAGTTTTCCAAAGTATTGCTATACCTGATAGATTACTTGTTCATCTGAAAGGTCCTTATAAGGGAAGAACAAGTAATTGGGGAATGTTGAAAGAGTTTGGCCTCCAAGAAAACCTCGTAAAGTACTCATATACTTGGTAGATTCAAAAGTATCCGGAAATCTTGGCGCCAAGCCTTCCAGCCAAATATTTAATATATGATTTATCTGCTCATCTTTTATATCTATCTTTATTTAATTCATAATATTATCATATTATATAGATTTAACTATTTTCTCTTCATTTAATATTGAATTTTTTTGATCTATTCAAGATGTCTTGGTGCCAAGATTTCCGGATACTTTTGAATCTGCCAAGTAATACAACAGGGAAGAGGGTTTGGATATATAGTAATGCAGGCTATAGGCTTGAGAAGAGCATACTAAGTTCATATCGTACATATTATCTAACAGGACCCCTCACAGGTGGTGGAGGGGTTTTTGATACTGGCGTGGCACACCAGGGAATTGTGATTGAGTGGTGCTTTGGGAAGCTAGTAAGTCACTTTCCATTTATTGACTATTCTAAAAAGCTCAAAGTTGGTTTATCACCTATTGGTTTCTTGGATATTTACAGCTATACCTCTAACAAATGCTCATACTTGCTATTATGGCTCTGAGACCGCTTCATATTTTGAGTGCCCCCTTACTACAATCTTTGCATATTTTGGAATTCCAACAAATACCTTAGGAGCTAGCTCAATGTTTCATGAGATGTGCTCACTTGATGAATCATAATCCTCTGCAGTGCCTCAGGTCTGTATACAATATCAACTATCATAGGTGTACTAATAGTATTATGTGCAAGAAGCAATACAACCTAAAAACTATGTACCCAATACCCAATGTGAATTGGTATTGGGTAAAAGCAAACTCGGAAACCATTGCTCTATACCGCCTCACCATATACCTTTAAAGCATACATCCAATAATACAAATTCACCAAACCACATACTAGATAACCACATATCCATCTAACAACATAGTCATATATCTACCAAGCAACATATCCTACTGGTAACTCAACCTGGATCGCTATCAATAACAATTAGATTGTATTTCAGTTGGATTACCAATAGGGTACATTGCTTGGTAGATATTTGATTTAGTGAATAGAAGGTTATTGGGCATGTATTTTTAAGGTGTGCGGGGAGTAGGTACAGGGTATAAGATTGATGCTTTCACATCTTCTGCTCCTAGGTATATGGTAGTTTGCATAAGGCATAGGCTTAAGAGATTGCAGTAGATAATGCAATAGCAGGAATGGCAGCAGGAATGGTTGAAGGAAGAGCAGTGGGAACTACTCTGGGAATAAGGAATGGTTCTGGGACTAGGAAATGGCAGCAGGAATAGTAGCAGGAATGGTACAAGTCCCTAGCATGAAGAACCTGAACACATTGGGGCGCTGTCTGATTACCGCGAGGTAATTATGCTTATATAGGCGAGAACATCCTTAGTAATTTGAATAAGAAGTTTTAAAAAAAAAAAGAAAAAAAAAAAAGAACCTGAATATTTGAGTCGGAATTTCGTATGAGGGCACAGACCCGTACAAACAATTTGCCATACAAGCCTTTGACCCTCGTGTTCAGATTCTACACACCATGGACTTGTAGTAGAAATGGCGGCGGAGGCGGTAGTAGAAACAGTGGCGTGAACCGTAGCGGGAACAGTAACGTAATTTTATCAGATGCTAATAGTGGTTGATCATGTCTGCCTACCCCGCTACAACACTCGGCGAGCCAGTGGTCAGCAATGGACTAGTACCTTCAATTTACTTAACCCAGCTACGTACAAACTATAGTACTCCACGGCTCTGCGATTAGCTGCCACCTCTGCCATCTGAACCTTATTGAATTGCTTTTCATCACGTGCTGGAGGTTATGCTGTTGGGATTGTCCGGGTGCCTTGCTGGATGGACGGATGGACAGGTGGACGACCGACATTCTGAAAACAGTAGCGGGAGCTGTAGCAGTAATGGCAGCGGGAATGGCAGCGGGAACGGCAGCAACCTCCCCCCCCTGTCAGCAGCGAGAAAAGCTGTAAGAACAGCAGCAGGAACAGTAGTGGGAGTAGTAGTGGGAATTGAAGTAGAAATAGTATCAGGAATGGTAGCAGTGGTGGTCACGGAAACAGCAGCAGGAGTAGTATATAATTTCTTGAATTTAATTAGCACTCTTCTCCAAGTACTTCATAAGCTTATCCATTCCTCCCTTCAATTGCTCCACTCCCTTTTCTATTAATTCAACCCGCTTCTCCAAACTTCCCCTCTCACAATTTCCATTTTTTTCCACATCGGTCACCTTTGATAGAATTGCCTCCAATCGACCGATCTTTTCCTCCTCTATTTGCTCAACAGCTCCTACCAGGTATCGTCCTTCCTCCTTTATAGTACCCATAACTCTGTCTGTAATACGCTTTTTTGATTAGGCAAGGCGGTACCGTGTATTGATCTTGTGCTTCTTACTGGTCAGATTATGTAAATTATCGGATTCGGGGTCCCTGTCTGTTTCCGCATGGTGTTCAGCAAGAGTCAACATCATCGAGCTTCGGAGCTTTCTAATCTTTTGAGACTTTCGTAATTTCTAGATTTATATAAAATTCATTAGCATTAGAAAATTAGTCTTTAAATAATAGTAGAAACAAGTAATCAGGAATTGGAATTCATACTACCTCCACCTTTCTTATTTGTTTTTCTGCTTCGGTTTGTCGTATAAGATGATCAATTATAAACATTTATTTATCGAGTACAATCTCAAACTCTCCATAATGACATAGGTTACCACTTCTTACTTTTTCTTTCTCCACAATCTTTCTTCTTTTGCTAATCCACCGATACAAATAACCTTTGAAATTATGTTCAAGACCTGTTGGTGCCTGAAACAGTTCCTGCATTTTTGCATAAAATCATCTTTCTTTTTAGCCGTGCGGTACTCATCCAAGTGGTTTATACGGACTTTCACCACCCAAGCCTTCATATCTTCATCTTTAAGAAAGTACTTTTGCCTACATTTTCCTTGTAATCCGAAGTGCTGATCACTAGATTCTGCCAGGGCCTCGCGGTTTTGTGTGACTTGGATGTTGTTCAACGTAAGCATAGGTGGCCCAGGATTGAGATTTTCTTGGCGAGTATAATGTGTTCGGGCCAGGCCCTAGTCACGTAGTGGTATGATAGGAGCAGATGGCTTCTTGATCAACAAGAAGCGAGTGCTGTGGAACTAAAGAAAGCTTCGAACAGGGTGTAATAGGAGATCAAAGAAGTAACCGTTCAACCAAGTATATTAAGAATACTGTCTGTCGAAGTCTTCTGTTTCCACTGCGGGAATCAGCGGTCTTTAAATACAGCATATCGCTTATCTCCAATATGAGCGATATTCCAAAATGTTGTGTGTATCAACTGATAGCACACGAAACGATACAAGTGTCAAATGATACTGTGAAACCAAATATAAAACAATGTGTGTATCAACCGATAGCACACAAAACAATACCAGTATCAAACGATACTGTGAAATAAAAACAGCCTAGTATCCGTACCGGTTACACTCCCAAAATGAAATAACAATTTCACCAAATAAAACAACTTAATGAAATCCTAATAGTCGGTAAACCAGCTATTCTGCTGCAAGTTCCCATAGGACCCATCCTCATCGTTATCGCTATCCTGCAACAATCTCATATCGTCCTGCAACATCCATTCCACCCCCTCCAACCATGTCTCTGGGCACTCCTGGCAGGGTGCTTGGCACACAAAACAACCTCACTCTTTGTAGTGCGGTAGGTCGATGTAGTTTCGGACTGTCCAATCTTGCCAGTCCTCTGTTTCTATATCGATCCGCCCGCCATCATTGTAGTAGTGGGCGTAAAATATGTTCCAGTATGCTTCCCGTAGAACGGTTCCATTGCGCAGTTGTTCGTCCACAATAATGTGTCGTCCCTTGATGCTTATTTCTTCATAGGTTGACATTTCTCGATTAGGGCAAGGTTTGTAGGAGGGTAGAGGTTTGTAAGAGGGTAAAGGTTTTCTTCGGTTTTGGAGGTCCTGTAGTCAGGTTTCTTTGGAGGAGTTTGAGGGATGGCGAGTGGTATTTATGTCTCGATGTTGGCATCGCTTAGGTATCAGTCTCGCATACATGTTCAGAGGAAGGTGGGTGGCACTTAATCTCGGTTTCTTCTATCTCTCCGCATGTCTCACATTTTTCTCTGCTCAGGCAACATCTGCTTCCAAAGCGGAATATGTCACCCACTGTTTTGTCCTACATCCTTCCTGGTGACTTGGTTGTTATGTCTAGGCATTTGTTGCAAATGTCTATGAATAATCGGTATGTAAGGTATCGTCTAGAGATAATATTACAGTTCACCAACAGTCCCATTAGCTGATGGTGCATTCTCTGCAGTACTTGCTCATAGTTTGACATCTTAAGGGAGTTGGATGGTGTGTTTCTTTTTCTTGTTATTCCCAGTACTCAGCCTCGGCCAGCCGAGCTAGGTATGCTGCTTCATCTTCCATAACCGGATTTTTATCTTTGCTGCTTGCGAAATTGCTCTCAAAATGTGCCGACCAAAATCCATCTTGTATCTTTTCATTTCCATGTGGGCGGAGGTGTTATAGTTCTGGCAGGGTTGTACTCCATGCCACGGTTACATGGTTGATTGTAGGGGGTAGCTCGTCCCCTGGTTTGTTGTTCTCCCACCCTTGGTTTACTAGTTCTATCGCATTTTCTAATCCTTGGAGAGGTTCCCAGCTGTTTTCTGTTTCCGGATATCCCGTCCATTTGATCACAAACTGGTCCCAGTCATAGGCCTTCCTGTGGTCGCATATAACCTCCACTTCCCATTCTGGGTTTTCATTTACCGTGATTGGAGGCGGCTTTGCATGGCTTCTTGCAGGGAAGGTGGTATTGTTGTTAGGGAGATATTGTTTCATGGTAGATACATGGAATATCGCTTGCCGGTTTCTGCATATTCTGCTGTTTATTTCTATCATGTAATTTTGCATGTAGTCATCATATTCAGTTACCTTGAACGGGCCTCGCCAGCGCGGTTGCAGTTTCTTGCTTCGCTCGGATTCTGTTGCGAAAGGGCTTCCATAAACTAATAGCAGCTTACATTTCCCTATCGGTGTGTGGCGTCTGCGCTGTTTTGCTGCGGTTCTTGTGCACCTAAATCCTGCTAATTTGATAGCATTAAAGGTTGTGTTCCAGATTACTTGATGTCTGTTCAGTAATTCGTTGGCGGCCGGTACTGCGGAGTTCTGGAAATTCGCTAGCGTGAGTAGCGCATAGTTTTTTCCGAAAATAGCTTTATGTGGTGACATACCGAGAGTTTCTGACCATCCTGCATTTAGGTATGCCGCCGTTTCCGGTATGGCTTCAAACCAATTGTTTTGTCTTCCATTGACTAGGTTTTGAAGAGCTGTTTTTAATTCTCGAATTTTCCTTTCAACTTGTCCATTCGTTTCCTGATAGCCTGGTGCCGCCTTGATATGCTCAATGCCCAGCCATCGACACTGCTGTCTCCACACATGGGACTCGAAGTGCGGGTCAGCATCGCTTACTAGAGATGTCGGGGAGCCATGGGGTGTAAATATTTTGTTGCGTAGAAGTTCCCAGGTTGCTATTGACGCTACTTCCTTTGTTGTAGGTATTAGCCACGTGAATGTAACGACCCAGCATATATGAGCTATGGCCGATGGAACCTATACCCATACAGGTAGCCAGGAGGCAAACTGGTAGGAACCGGCATGCAAGTAAGTACTTGACTTACGGAGACCCAATGGCCTGGGCTGCAAGGATGAACAAAATTGGCTGGTCAGGGACTTAGGTACCTGGATACACCTGGGAGTGGTGTCAACGTACTTAGGGACTTCAGAAGAGGCAGTTGCTCAGCTAGGCCGGGTAACTGGAGACAGGTCAGAAATGTCTATCGCCAGCAACGGGATAGACAGGGTAACAGGGAAAAGTTATCTTGTCCACTGGACAAGGTTGCCCTACCCTCGGGTTCAGGTTACCCTGCCCAAAGTCCTGAGTTACCCTATCTTTCAATGAAAAGTCTCTCGGGGAGTTCAGGAAAATTGACTAGAATGTTGGGCATGGGGAGGCATGCCTGATACTGGAATCTGGGGTTCGGGGGGATGCTATTGGGTCAGCTACATAGCTGCGAGGAGGCTGTAAATTGGAGACATTATTCCTGTCATACCCCTCCGGCCCCGCCATGAGGCACGGACATCATGGGTAAACGGTTGTGTAGTTGTGCGTAGCCTAGCAAAGAGGAATCTTTGCGGACATGCTTGCAACACTGTATACGTTGCTGCTGTCCGGTCGACCGTAGGCTGTTCACAGGATATACAAGGGGGCATATGGTGGAAGGTGGACTACCTCCTGCAAGTTGTTCGGAATAAAGTGGGCCAAAACTGCCAGAGTGAACAGGTGTTAACCGTGGGGGTCCCAAAGGTAGTCCCGGGTGGTGCCTGCAGTGACTGGGAGAGTTTTACACCTACCAAGCCGGAAAGTGCTCTAAACGCTATAGGTTTGGAATGGGAAGTGCAGAGACACTAAAAGTATGATTCCTACCACAGGTAAGTTATATCCGAGGTAGTAGTCATGGGTAGCGCCCATTGGAGCACGCCCGGACTACAGTGTCCTGTGGAAGACACCGGAAGGCTGAGACCGGTAAATAGTAAACAGATAAACCGCTCAGCGTAGCTTCTGGAATCGAGCAGAGATCAATGCATATGGGAACGGTGTCATAGATAGTTTAGTTCACCAGGTGTCTTGACTGTTAGACACTGGCAAGACACCGATATGCAGAAGCTTTCACTCCGGCAGGCAAAATAGAAATGCACCGTAGAAACGATAACGGCATAAGGTGAACGCCAACCAGAATGTGTCGACACATGTATGCCCGAAGGGTATACCACGGGATATGTCGGACCACCATTAGCGTAGAAGGGTGTGCGGGAATGGTTGGAGTAAGCTGATAAGGGAGTTTCTGGCATAACATAAAACTACCAGAAAGTCTATGCGAGAACTCTGCTACTCCAACAATCAATCCTCTCGAGACCTTGATTGAGTGAAGCATCAGGCGCAACAATATTAAGTTTTACCCTTTACTTTACTCTTACATTGGTGTGAACGTTTAGCAACAAGTTTGAAGTTGTTCGCTGCGGTCGCAACCTTGAGATCCATCTTCCTAGGGGTGCCCCCGTTACAGTATATCGTTAAGCGAGCTCCTCGCGTAACTCCTCTCCTAATTAATTGTTTCCGACCTTCGGCACTGACCTTGCATGAATACTGGCAACCCTGTCTAAAACAAGTAGCCCAGGGTAGAAAGCACAATGGCTAGTACCGAACTTCGAACCAGGATGCAATCGAACCTGGATTCAGACCTGGACCTTGATGAGAACACCGCCAACATGTTTTGTGCATCGGCTTTCCCTGATGTTCGTGGTATCGACTGGGACGGCCACCAGCCACTCATGGAGTCTGCTCCTATTCTGTTACCCATTCAATGTCTTGACCTCCTGATTACAGACCCTCATGCCGCGGCTCGCTCATTTTTCCAAGACCTTACCCCTGTCCACAACATGCTCCCTCCCCCGCCCGTACGTGGTTCCCTTTAGGGAGATCTCCTGTGAATTTGTCGAACCTTACAACGTCTAGGAAGTATCTAAGTCGATTGACGAAGTGAAGCAGGAACTGAAGAACAGGAACACCCAGCAGCAGCAGGTGTTCCGAACACAGATTACTAGAGCAGTGGTGGAATGGATGAAGGTGCAGCAGGAGTCATACCTGCAGATCAGAAGGGATCAGCAGGCATTGAAGACTCAGATGGGAGCTCTGGAAAAGGCTTTGGAAGGAGGATATAGTATTGATGCTCAGTATGATATCCCGATGTTAGAGGCCACGCGCCCGCTCCCACTCCACCATACCAAGCCTGAGAACTTCGGCATGGGGTTGGCCATGAGAGCCAGAGACGACCAGGGGAGGGTATACTGAGCCCAATCGGTATACGGATGTGGGAAAGCCTGAAAGGTGAGGGCTACAGCTATACCTCCTCCTTCGCAAGACCATCTACAGGCTCCCTGTCGGTCCCCCCCTCAATTGCCCGGAGTAGGTTGGGTAGCCTGACGGTTGGGCCAACTGATACACGGCGAGTAAGAAAATGAACGCCCAAACTGCCGGGTATCACGGCACTAGATACACCTGACCCTATTCCCCGTCCGACCCTGGCTCCAAACATTTCCCCCGAAACACCTTCAGTGGCAACTCCCGTACCTCCCATCGGCGCCCTAAGACCCACACCTCAGCCAGTTTCGTTTCCCGCTCCAGATACCTTCCCTGCCACAGCATTCCCACCAGCAGTATTGCATACCTCAGGGTTCCGGCCACTCCGCGCGGCGTCACTTGGATTCTTCAAACAGGTAAGATGCCAGGAGGAGCGAACACCTATTGGTCGGTCATGAGGGACTCCAATCCCTGGACCTGGGATGCCTGCTTGCTCCAGTCCTTGGGCACCGGTCGTCCCAACGGCACCCTCGAAGCCAAGACCTCCCGCCGGTCTCCCCAGCATGACAAGTGGCGCTTCGGATGGCCAAGACGAGTTCTGCCTGTCCGGCTGTAAGTTGGAAGAGACACGGATGGGGTAGATTCATTACCACTCCTATGGGTGTAGGAATGGACTGCGGACCCCGGTGTGACATAGAAGGAGATAAAAAGAAGGAGCTGGACAACCGACATGTGGGTACTGTGGGTCATGGAGGCACGCGGGCCCCCCGATGCAACCCTTGAGTTGTGCAGGGTTGCAGTCTTTTCTGTGGATAACACAGACGGTGCCCAACCAACCTTGTGACAGTGGGCGACGCCCTGTTCCGCCACCGGCATCAGGACCATCAGGGGCTAATCCCCCAGAGGATGGTGACCAGGATGGCCAGGAGGAACAGTTTGATGGGTACGATAGACCGCGGGAATCCCAAGGCGGGAACACGGGAGGTAGTGGGGACAGAAATGCACTACCTGGAGGTGGTATGCTGTGAGCAGGCGGAGATCCAGGTGACTCTGACCATGACAGCTCAGACAATAATGGCGATGGAGATTCTCTCCTAGATTTGACCCCTTTCCTTCGAGATCGCAAGCATGACTCGAGGAATGAGAAGAAACGACGGTGGGATCGTTGGGCCAAGAGCCTGGCAACAGCCCGGAGGGGTACTGGTTTGGCTTCTAGGCCTACACCAAGGCACCGGCAGAAGAAGCCGGAGAAGCTGAGTGGTATCCATGTATTTAAGGGCAATGTTGCAGAACTCACGAGCTTCGTGACCTTGGTAGAGGTCAAATTTGAATACTTTACACACTGCAATTTAACCGACATGGGTAAGGTCAACTTGGTAATCCCCCTTCTTGAAGACTCCCCCCGGGCATGGTATCTGGGGTTGCATGGGCATATTAACAAGGAAGCCGCCAAGGGCATTGGCATCCCTGTCAAAAACAACAACCCTCTTACGGATATGGAAAGGGTTCCGAGAACCGCTGGAACGAAGTTGCGGCGGAGACCAGGCCGAGCGAGATCGATCCCTTCTCGAGTGGCGAGACCTTGTGATGAAGCCCCATCACATCGATGAGTACCTGGATAAGATAATTGATTATATGTATAAGATTAGCTATACAGATCCAGTACAGGTATGAGACAAGGTTCGATCAGGCATCACACCAGAGGTTCGGGATGCATGGGCACTTAAGGAGCCCCATCCAACCGACCTGAAAGCGTACCTTTCTCTTCTCCAGAAGGTCGGCTACACGCCGGAGGACAACAACCGGTTCAGTAGCCCCATCATCCACACCGCTCCCCGGTCTCAACCCGCGGACAAAAAGAAGGACAGATCCACGACATCGCGGAGGTTCAAGAAGAAGGAAAAAGGTTCCGGCAGACCAAGCCAGAGGTCTGCGAAACCTACTAATTTTACTGCCGGGAAACAGGCAAAGCCGGGGACTTCTGAGTATGCAATGGCGCATAAGGAAATCCTGTCAACTTTGACCGAACGCTGCAGGAAGCACAATCCGTGCACCAAGTGCAGTCAAAAAGGTCACTTTTGGAGAAAGTGTACCGCGACGGCCCCAGTCATTAGTTCATCCAAACAGGCACCTAGGTTGAAATGGTCAGCCCCAGTAAGCGAGCTCACAGGAACGGACAAGTGACTAAAGTGTATTGAAGCGGCCCCTCCGGCTTCCTCATCAAAGATACTTGAAGTCTGCCATGCATCACCTCAGATCATGGAGGCTGATACTGACAGCTCGGAATAGGTAAGAACCCATTCTGTTTAAGGCGTAACCTGATTAACCTGCAGCCATAGACCCCTGAGGGATGGATGGACATGTGCTACGGAGGTGGCTTCGGAGATCGGTAAGTACCCTTCTACCACATAAACAACCCTGATACTGACTACACCCAGGTGGTGTGGGCAGGTAGATGTTGCGGGCTATCAGCGGTGGGCTCGGCTATCTCTCCTTTTGTTGGGTTTCTGGTTATTTCCTTTGTTCTAGTTATACCTTGTCATGGTTTCCCACTACTCATGTTACTCGCTACAAGTAACGACCTGGGGTGGTTCTTTCCGAACTGTGCTGCACTGTGTCCTAGAGCTCCTCGAGTCTCTAGGCCCTATCTTAGTATTCTCATCTAAGAATTGATTTCTCACCAGTGCCAAGAGTAGCGGTCTTTGATTTGGTTAACATGATCCGCATAGCGGATAGGTTCCTAACTCTAAAGCGGATCAGTCTAGCACATGAAGTTGGAGCGTAAAGGTTTTTGTATTGTAAAGATCGTAAATTAGTAGATAGGAAATAATAGTAGATGGTCACGTGAAGAGCTAACCTATCTGTGAAAACCCAGCCTTTATGTAGGTCTCTTCCCGCAACCCTAACCCTGCCCCGATCCTCCTCCGAGGTCAGGTGCCAAATCCATCACATGACTCCAATGAGTCATGTGCGCAAACATAAAACATCCCATGACCTCTAAGCGATGTCATGTGCGAAACATAAACTAGCCCCATGACCTGCTAACGAGGTCATGTGTGTCAAAGCATCATAACTTAACTGTATGACGTCCAAGGGGGGTTACATGTGAACCCTTTTCCCTCCTGTCGTCACGTGGCTAGCGCTTCTCCAGCCGGATCGTGATATTAGCTCCACTCTCCCTTATCCTCAGTCCTGAGGATACGCCTTACCCTCTTCTCCTTCTCCTCTCTTCAACCCTTGCGGCGTACCCCCTCATGCGTTGTTCATGCCGGAACGCATTCTGGTATTCCGCAAGGATCCAATCCTCCATGTTCCTTCTTTTTCTCCTTTCCCACCCGTTTTTTCTCGCTGTTCATCCACCATCCTTTTCACTTCCTGCAATCCATCGACCGTTCTTCTCAGCCGGTCGACCCTCATTTGTAGCTCCTCGATCCTCCCTTTTTGCTGCGTTATGGTATCGTCCTGAGTGCGAATTGTCTTCCGGAGGACGTCCTTGGGCTGAAAAGAGACCTTGTGCCCCCCCCCACTTTCTCAGCTCCATCCTGGGAGTTTGTTGTTTCACCTGTTTCTGTTGCTGCCGCAGGTAGTGGCAGAACCTGGGCATGCAGTTCTGCTAGTCGATTTTGTGATGTTTGGGCTGTGTCGTGGCCCTCATTTCGTGTCCTTCGAACGTTTGCTTGTCCCCGGAATTCGCCCATTCCCGGTCTCTGTCCGAGTCTCTGGTTTGGGTAGTCTCTTTCGGCCACCATCCGTGTCTGTCCTTCGGATCCTTGCGGATCATGCAGTCGTCATGGCTGCATACC
The DNA here is from genome assembly GCA_003182015.1 of Tuber magnatum. Classification (NCBI taxonomy): domain Eukaryota; kingdom Fungi; phylum Ascomycota; class Pezizomycetes; order Pezizales; family Tuberaceae; genus Tuber; species Tuber magnatum. The sequence continues at coordinate 421,105 of PYWC01000102.1, forward strand.
ATCCATGAGTTTTTCGCGTGGTCGTTCCTCTCAGCAGCCACTCCTTCTGCCTCTTGCTGTGCCTAGCACACATTTCGTGCGAATTCTTCACGGTCCGCAACTGCTACCGAACTGTTTTCTTCCAATTTGGTGCGGTCGGTCAGTTGCTGGTTTGCGTGGGTAGTGCTAGTGCAAGAGGAGGACACCATCCTGAGCATTGGTAAAGTTTGTGGCTGGATACCACTCTTGATCGTGATTGGGGGAATAACCGGTCCACTTAGCACGGTATTGGAGTTTACGGTAGTGTAAGCGAGAGTCGCTTATTTCTTCGGGTTCGTATTCGTCTCCGCCATCTATGTGAATAGGCTGAGGGGCAAGCTTCCTTTGTGAGGCAAAGGAGTTTTCTTGGTAGGGTTCGAGGAGGCTGGTGTGGAATGTTAGATGAGTTTGTTTCATCGTGGCGGAGAGGGCGAGTTTATATGCTCGCGACCGGACCTGTTCGATTATTTTGAATGGTCCAAGTTTCTTGGACTCCAGCTTCTTCGCTGGTCTCATGGTCCAGATATTGTGTAGTATCAACCACACCTTCTTGCCGGCTGCAAGGTTCAGGTCTGGTTTCCTGTGCTTATGGCTCTTTTCCTTTTGACTCATTTGTGCTAGAGCCATTTTGTCTTGTAATATGTCGTATACCCTTATCATATCGTCGGCCTGTGTTATCTTTCGCGGTACTTGATATTATGTCAGATCGAACAAAGGGTCGTATCCGTAGTTCGCAAAGAACGGTGTGGTCTTTATTGTTTCTTGTCGTCCATCATTGTATGTGAATTCTGCCATGGATAGAAACTCTGTCCAATCGTTCTACTGATATTTGACATAGGCTCGCAGATATCGTTCTAATATCGCCTTCATTCTTGCGGTCTGGCTGTGCGTTTGCAGGTGGAAGGCCATGCTCAAGTGTCGGCTGACACTTGGTTGTTGCGTGATTTCTTTCCATACGTCCAATGTCAAGAGGGATCCTCTGTCCCAGGTAATGTCTATCGATAGGCTGCGGAGCCTAAAGACCTGGGCTTCAAACAGGTTGAAGAATTGTAGTGTCATCATATCGGTCCTGTATGGTATAAAATGCGCCATTTTCCTAAGTCGGTCGATAATGATCCATATGGTGTCATAACCGCTTAATTCAGGTAGTCCGGTGATAAAATGCTTAGCAATAGATTGCCATGGTATTCCACGAGTTTCGAGCGGTTTACGCAATCCATAGGGTGCGTGTTTAATCATTTTCGTTCATTGACAGATGTCGCCATTTTTCATATATCGTTTAATATCCTCGTGCATCGACGGCTAGTAGTATGATCTTTGAATTAAGGCTGTTGTTTTTGCCAATCCGCTCTGTCCCACTGGTGGAATGTCGTGATTTCTTGTTATCGTTTCTGTTCGTAAGGCTTCTATGTCCGGGAGCCTTATCTTGTCGTCATACCATTGGTATCCGTCTTTTTCCCAGTATAGCCTGTGGGCTACACCATTCATTTTTTTTAGGCCTTCCGTCAAGGCCTTCTTTATCTCCGTGATTTCCTGGTCGCTGGCGGTCTTGCTCTTTATCCCTTCTTCGTATCCGTCATCAAGAGTGCTTGTGGCCGTAGTTATTTTGTTTAGGGATTCGTATCCGCTGTCATCGTCTTCTTCTTTTGCTAGGTACTTCTCTTTGGGGAGAAGTATCCACTGTCGTTGCAACCGTGTTTCTTCCCTGTCCGGGAAGTCCTCCATTCTTCGACTTAACGCGTCCGGCATTCCTCCTTCTTTTCCTCGTTGGTATTCGGTTTGAAGGTAGTATTGGCTTAATGTCTTGCTCCACCTAATCTGGCATCCACTGAGTTCTTTGGTGGTAGTAAACGCTAGTAGGTTCTTGTGGTCTGTGATAACACGGATCACAGGTTGACTTCCTAGTGTGTACTTCCTCCAATCTTTAACTGCTTGAACAATGGCTAACAGTTCCTTGTCGTGAATGTCATAGTTTTGCTCTGTCTTTGACATTGTTTTAGATCAAAATGCGACTGGCCTCCATAATACGTCCTTTCCATCTTGGGAGAGGATACCGGAGCATATGTAGTTGGATGCATCAGTTTCGATCATTATGGGTACTGTGGCATCGAAGTGTCGTAATATTGGTGTCGTAGTAAGTGGTTTGCTCATATCGTCGAATGCTGGTTGTTGTTTTTCTCTCCACTCCCATTTGACTCCTTTGTTGGTCACATCGTAGAGAGGTTTAGCTACCCTGCTAAATCCATCAATAAATCTGCGGTATCAGTTGCAGAAGCCCATGAAGCTTTGCACTCCTGTCACACTCTTAGGTGCTTTCCAGTCATCGATAGCCGCCGTTTTGACTGGATCGGTTGGTACTCCTACCAGGCTAACAATAAATTCCCTGTATTCGACCTTCTCCGTATGGAAGTTGCATTTCGCAGGTTTAAGTTAGACCTTGGCTTCTCTCAATGCCTGTAGGACATTCTACATGTCTGCGTAGTGTTGCTCCATGTTGTCGGAATAGATGGGGATATCGTCTAGGTAGACGATACAGCATATGTCCAGGAATTCGCTCAACTGGGCGTTGATCTATCATTGGAATGTCGCTGGGGCATTGGATAATCCAAAGTGCATGACTAAATATTCGAATAGTCCGTATTGCGTCTGTAATGACGCAGCATACATGAGCTATGGCAGACGGAACCTATACCCATACAGGGAGCTAGGAGGCGGAGTAGTAGGAACCGGCAGGCAAGTAAGTACTTGACCTGCGGAGACCCGATGGCCTGGGCTCCGAGAATGAACTGAATTGGCTGCCCAGGGAATTAGGTACCGGGATACACCTGGGAGCGGTGTTAGCATACTTAGGTACGACAAAATGGACAGTTGCTCAGCTAGGTCGGGTAACTGGAGAAAGGTCTGAAGCGTCTATCTCCGCCAACGGGATAGACAGTGTAACAGGGAAAAGTCATCTGGTCCAGCGGACAGGTTACCCTACCCTTAGGATCAGGTTATCCTGNAGGTCAGAAAGGTCTATCTCCGCCAACGGGATAGACAGTGTAACAGGGAAAAGTCATCTGGTCCAGCGGACAGGTTACCCTACCCTTAGGATCAGGTTATCCTGCCTTGGGGCTGGGGTTACCTTGCCCAAGGGTCTGAGTTACCCTACCTTTGAATACAAAGTCCCACGTGGAGTTTGGGAAAAATGACAGGAATGTTTATCACGCGAAGTCATACATGATACTGGAATCTGGGGTTCCGGGGGATGCTATTGGGTCAGCTGTGTAGCTTCGAGGAAGCTGTAATTTGAAGACACTATTCCTATCATACCCCTCCGGCCCTGCCTTGAGGCCCGGACATCATGGGCAAACGGTTGAGTAGTTGTGTGCAGTCTAGCAAAGAGGAATCTTGGGAGACATGCTTGCAACACCGTCTACGTCTCTGCCGTCCGGTCGACCGTAGGCTGTTGGCAGGATCTACAAGGGGGCATAGGGTGGAAGGTGGAGTACCTCCTCCAAGTTGTGCGGAGTAAAACAGACCAAAACTAGCAGAGTTAACGGGTGTTGACCGCGGGGGTCGTGAAGGTAGTCCCGGGTGGTGCCGGGGTGACTGGGAGAGTTTTACACCGACCAAGCCCGAACGTGCACCCAACGCTATAGGCTCTGAAAGGGAAGTGCAGAGACACTAAAAGCATGATTCCTACCACAGGTAAGGTAGATCCGAGGTAGTGGTCATGGGCAGCGCCCATTTGATCACTCCTGGACTACAATGCCCTGCGGAAGACAGCAGAAGCCCGAGACCCGTACATAGTGAATAGATAAACTGCTCACAGTAGCCTCCGGAGTCAAGGAGAGATCAATGCATCTGGGAAGGGTGTCATAGATAGTCTAGTTCATGAGGTACCTTGACTGTTAGCCACTGGCAAGACACCGATGTGCAGAGGTTTTCACTCCGGCTGGCAAAAGGGAAATGCACTGGAGAAACGATAACTGCATAAGGTGAACGCCGACTAGAGTGTGTCGACACATGCATGCCCGAAGGGTGTGCCAGGAGACGTGTTGGACCACCCTTAGCGGAGAAGGGTGGACTCGACTGGTTGGAGTAAACTGATAGGGGAGTTTCTGGCATAAGATAAAACTACCTCAAAGTCTATGTGAGAACTCTCCTACTCCAACAATCAATCCTCTCCAGACCTTAATTGAGTAACGCGTCAGGCTTAACGATATTAAGTTTTACAGTTTTCTTTACTGTTACACCTGTGTGAACTTCTGGCAATAAGTATGAAGTTGTTCGGTGCAGTTGCAACCTTGGGATCCATCTTGCGAGAGGTGCCCCCATTACAGTATATCATCAAGCGAGCTCCTCGCTTAACTTCTCCGCTGATTAATTGTTTCTGACCTTCTGCACTGACCTTAAGTGCATACTGGTAACCTCGTCCAGAACAAGTAGCCCAGGGTGGAAAGTGCAATGGCTAGTACCGAGCTTCGAACCAGAATGGAATCCAACTCGAATTCTGACCTTGACCTTCACGAGAACACCGCCAACACGTTTCACGCGTTGGTTTTTGCGTATGTTCGCGGTATCAACTGGGACGGCCACCAGCTGCTCTTGGAGGCCGCTCCTATTCACTTACCTGCTAGATGTCTTGACCTCCTGATTACAGACCCTCGCGCGCCACCCCTCTCATTTTTCCAACACTGTACCCTAGTCCACAACATGCTCCCTCTCCCGCCGCATGGAGTTCCCTTTAGTGAGTTCACCCGCGAATTCTGCGAACCTTACATCGTCTGGGAAGTAGCCAAGTCGATTGAGGAAGCGAAGCGGGAACTGAAGAACTGGAACAACCAGCAGCAGCAGGTGTTCCGAACACAGACCATTACCGCAGCGGTGGAATGGATGAAGATGCAGCAGGAGGCATACCTGGTGATGAAAAGGGATCAGCAGGCATTGAAGACCTGGATGGCAGCCTTGGAAAAGGCTTTTGAGGGAGGGGATGGCATTGATGCTGCGAATGATGTACTGATGTTAGAGGCCGCGCCCCCACTCCCGCTAGTGCATACCAAGCCCGGGAATTTCGGCATGGAGTTGGCCATGAGAGCCAGAGAAGACCAGTAGAGGGCATACTTACACCCAATGGGTATAGGGATGTTGGAAAGCCTGAACGGTAAGGGCTACAGTTATACCTCCTCCTTCCCAAGAGCCTCTACAGGCTCCCGGTCAGTCCCCCCCTCAATTGCCCACAGTAGGTCGGGGAGCCCAATGGTCGGGCCATCTGATGGACGTCGAGTACAGAAAAGGACGTCCAAACTGAAGGGTAGCACGGCACCAGATACACCTGACCCTACTCCTCATCCAACCCCTGCTCCGAACATTTCCCCTGCAAGACCTTCAGTTGCAACTCCCGTACCTCTCATCGGCGCCCCAAGACCCACATCTCTTCCAGTTTCGTTTCCCATTCCAGATACCTTCCCTGACAAAGCATTCCTACTAGCAGTATTGGCTACGCCAGGGTTCCGGCCACTGCGGGCAGCGTCCCCTGGATTCTTCCACCAGGTAAGACGCCAGGAGGAGCGAACACCTATGGCCCCATCATGAGGGACTCCAATCACTGGACCTGGGACAGTTGCTCGCTCCGCTCCTTGGGCAGTGGTCGTCCCCACGGCACCCTCGAAGCCAAGTCTTCCCGCCGGTCTGCCCACCATCACAAGTGGCGATTCAGGCAGCCAAGACGAGTTCTGTCTATCGGGCTGTAAGTTGGAAGAGACCCGGATGGGCTGGATTCGTTACCACTCCGATGGGTGTAGGAAGGGACCACACACTCCGGTAAGGCATAGAAGCAGGCAGAAAGAAGGGTATAGACGACCGACATGTGGGTACTGTGGGTCATGGAGGCACGCTGGCCCCCCGATGTCGCCCTTGAGTTGTCCAGACTTGCAGTCTTTTCTGCGGATAACACAGACAGCGCTCAACCCAAATCCTGAGAGTGGGCAACGCCCTGTTCGACCAACGGCATCAGGACCATCTGGGGCTAACCCCCCAGAGGTTGGTAACCAGGATGGCCAGGGGGAACGGTTTGATGGGTATGATAGCCCCCGGGCATGGTATCTGAGGTTGCATGGGCACATTAACAAGGAAGCCGCCAAACGTAGCGGCGTCCCTGTCAAAGCCAGCAACCCCTTACGGACATGGAAAGGGTTCTGAGAATGGCTGGAACGAAGGTTCAGCGGAGACCAGACCGCGCGAGATCGATCCCTTCATGAGTGGCGAGACCTTGTGATGAAGCCCCATCACATCGATGAGTACCTGGATGAGAAAATTGATTATATGTATAAGCTTAGCTATTCAGATCCAGTACAGGTACGAGACAAGGTTCGACCAGGCATCACACAAGAGGTTCGGAATGCGGGGGCACTTAAGGAGCCCCATCTGACCGATCTGAATGAGTACCTTGATCTTCTCCGGAAGGTTGGGCACGCGCTGGAGAACAACAACTTGTTCAATAACCGTGTCATTCACCTAGGCCTCCGGTCTCAACCCGCTGAGACGAAGGAGGATAGACCCGCGACATCGGGCATGTTCAGGAAGAAGGAGAAAGGTTCGGGCAGACCAAACCAGAGGTCTGCTAAACATACTAATTTCACTGCGGGGAAATATGCAAAGCCGGTGGCTTCGGAGTATGCAATAGCACATAAGGAAATCCCGTCGACTTTGACCGCATGTCTGAGAAAGTACAATCAGTGCACCAAGTGTAGACAAAGCGGTCACTTCTGGAGGATGTGTACTGCCACGTCCCTAGTGGTTAGTTCATCCAAACAGGCTCATGGGTTGAAACAGTCTGCTCCGGTAAACGAGCCAACAGGGACCGACAAGCTGCTGGGGTGCATTGAAGTGCCACCTCCGGCTTCCACGTCCAAGATACTTGAACTCTGCCAGGCATCAGCTCAGATCAGGGAGGTTGATGCGGACGGATCGGAATAGGCAAGAACCCATTCTGTTTAAGGTGTAACCATATTAACCCATAGCCATAGACCACGGAGGGATAGATAGATATGAGCTACGGAAGTGGCTTCGGAGATGGGTAAGTACACTTCGACAGCTGAGACGACCCTGTTACTGACTACACCCAGGTGGTGTGGGCAGGTAGATGTTGCGGGCAGAGAGAGGTGGACTGGACTATATCTCCTTTGTTGGGTTTCTGGTTATTTCTTTTGTTCTAGTTATACGTATTTCTTTCAGGATTTCCTTAGCTGGATGCGCAAGGCATAGGACATTATTTTGGTTGAGGCCGGGTGAGGTCCTGCTCCAGGAGACGCTCGACATTTGGGGACGCAAGGCTTCTTGCCTTGGAACCGATCCGACAGCGGACTTCTACCCACCTCGGGAAAAAAGTGGTTATGTTTAGTATAAGAGGAATTGGTTCAGGCTGGACTTGATCAAATAAATGATGCTATTTTCAAGTTTACCTGAGGAGGGTTCAGTACCCGAAATCATGCTGGCATGATAGTAAACACCCTAGCTATTGATAAAAGGACGAAGCCCAATCCCTTAACGTTTACCGACCAGTTGTGGCCGCTTTTGTGTTGCAAGGCAAGAGACTAAAGGGAATTACTAAGCCAAGATGACTAAGTAACAAAGAAAAGCGAAGAGGCAAAAGAGTGACAACTTGCCTCGTCATACTAAGTCTATCCACCTGCGGGTTAAGTTAGGCTGGAAGATAGGAGCTAGGGAGGTTAGTGCGGAAGCGCTTCTGCTGCGCAATAGTGGCGCTACTGGGCTGGTGCTTAGTAACCGATGGGTTAAGGAGGTTCAGGCACCATATGTACGACCAAAGGTACACGTGCCGATAAGCGACACTAGCGGTAATCAGATTCCTGGGTCAGGTCTACACTATACCAAGTCATTCGAGGTGTGGATAGGTGACCACCAGAATGAGATGCGCTTTCAAGTCGCAGATATGCCTGACACCAGGGTTTATGGGCCCCTACCTATGTCATGGTTCAAAGACCATAACCCTGACATAGATTGGAAGACCGGATCACAAACCTGGCGCTCAGATTTCTGCAAGGCTAACTGCCTGGCAGAGCAGGGGCAGTTAGTGTTCATGACCAATGAAGAGTTACTAGCCGAAGACCCTAGTAATGTGTACCTATTGGGAATTGTGCAATTCTCCGATGAGGGAGGTGCCGACATTACGGTTAAGCTACTGCAGGAGGATAAGGACTATGGGGATATCTTCAGTCAAGAATGGATTGAGGCATTACCGGAGCACTGGAAGTATGACCATACGATCGAGTTGCAACGGGGAACTCAACCTCCATTTGGGCCTATCCATCCGTTATCGCAAAAGAAGCTTAACGCACTGCGGGAATATCTCAATGACATCCTGCGAACAGGAAAGCTGCGGCGATCCAGTGCCTCAGCAGCAGCCCCTATCCTCTTCGTGCCACAACCAGAAGGTACATTAAGACTGGTAATAGATTACAGAGGATTGAACAAAATCACCTGGAAGAGCAAGTATCCTCTACTGTTAATGAATGAACTACGAGGTAGGTTAGGAAAAGCTGCTGTGTTTACCAAGTTCGACTTAAAGAATGGCTACTACCTTCTGAGGATGGCAGAAGGTGAGGAATGGAAGATGGCCTTCCGGTGCAGAGATGGACTGTATGAATACACGGTCATGCCATTTGAGTTGTGTGCTGTCGCGGCAACTTTGCAAAGCATGAGAAATAAGCTCCTTCAGGATCTGATGGACGAACGAGTCATGGCGTACATGGATGACATCCTGATCTACTCCAAAACTATGGAAGAGCACGTCCCAATGGTGAGGTGTGTGATGGAGAAATTGCAGAAAGCTAGACTATGTGTAAGCATGAAGTAGTCCAGTTTCCACCAACGGGAGGTTGAATTCCGTGAATACAAGATCTCCGATATGGGGATCTCTATGTTGTCTGAGAAGGTGCAGACAATCAGGGATTGGGCACCTCCAACCTGCCTCCTCGATGTTCAAAGCTTTATGGGCTTTGCCAATTTCTATCGGCGGTTCATAGAAGAGTTCAGCAAGATAGTGAAACGTCTCACGGACTGGACAACGAAGAATGTCCGATCGGAATGGACACCTGCTTGTGAGCAGGCCTTCAACCATTTGAAGGAAGCGTTCACATCCAAACCCATCCTGGTACCGGTTGACCCTGAACGGCCAACCTGTCTGGAAACCGATGCTAGTGACTTTGCTTTAGGAGCCATTCTCTCCCAGTTCTGTGATGATGCGAGATGGCATCCAGTGGACTATCATAGTAGGAAGTTGCACCCAGTGGAGATTAATTATGATGTCCATGAGAAGGAAATGACGGCCATCGTGGCGCCGTTCAAAGAATAGGATCATTTGCTGCGCTCGGGAGCAGACCAGTTGGTGATCCATAGGGATCGGAACAATTTGGAATACTTCAATAGTACCAAGGTCCTTAACCGAAGGCGGCACCGCTGGGCTGAGTTCCTGTAACCATTTAACTTCAAGGTGATTTACTGGGAAGGACGGTTGAATGAGAAGGCAGATGCTGTGTCGCGGTGTTGGCACTGCGGCCCTGAAGGGGGGAGTGCTTTTCCGCCAGAGTCATTTTTGTGCCCTGTACAGTGCGTTGGGAGCCAGGAATGGGACACCTTGCGACTACAAGTGTTGCAGGTGTGCCAAGGATTTCGGCTCCAGTCCTGCTTTTTGGATCAACTGCGGGTGGCGATAACCGAAGACCAGGAGTACTTAAAAATCCTGAAGGCAACAGCTGCCAGTGACAAAGAGGTCGACCGATATTTTATGACGGAAAGGGACTTACTCCTGTACAAGAACAGGTGGTATGTTCCCAAGGGTCAGAATCTGAAGCAGACAATCATGAAGGCAGAACATGACTCCCAAATCGCGGGACACTTCGGGACTTACAAGACCATTGGCAGGGTGCGGGCTAACTTCTATTGGCCTAAGATGGATGAGCACATCACTGACTACATACGGCCATGTGATGCGTGCCAAAGAAATAAATCCATCAGGCACAAGAAGTTCGGGCTGCTGGAACCTATTGATATTCCTATGCGGCTGTGGACCGCGATTTCAGTGAATTTCATTGTAGCCCTGCAAGAGTCCAAAGGTTATACCAAGATCTGGGTCATAGTGGACAGATTCTCGAGAATGGTCCATTTCATACCCCTGACCACGGAGGTATCCATGAAGAAGCTTGCCTTGATATTCCTGAAGGAAGTTCGGCACCTTCATAGACTCCCGGAGTCAATCATCTCCGACCGAGATAGCTGATTCACATCCAAGTTCTGGATGAGTCCAACGCACTTGTTGCAAGTGAAACGTAACGTTTCGACTGCATTCCACCCTGAGACTGGTGGGCAGACCGAGAGGGTTAATCAGACACAGGAGCAGTAGTTGCGTAGTAACTGTTCCCACCAACAAGATGATTGGGTTTCGCTGTTACCCCTTGCGGAGTATGCGTACAACACCACGACATCAGAATCCACCAGGTTGTCAATATTTGAGATCATCTATGCGTTTAACGCAAGGACAAACTGGTTGGGTATTGTGTCTGATAACCAAGGAATACACCCTAGTAGTGCGGGGTTGGTTAAGGAATGGGAAGGAACCTGGGCAGAGATTCGAGAAAGGGTCCAACAGGCACAGGCTAGGCAACGGAAATGGCATGACCAGAAAAGGTTACCATCACCGGACTACGTTACCTTGACGGATGTGGCTGCTGGGCGGGCAAAGAAAGCGGACCACGTGATGCTGAACCCAAACAACATCCGCACGGAGCGTCCGATTGAGAAGCTAGACGAAGGGATATTTGGGCCTGTCGTGGTCAAAGGTTGGGTGGGTAACCGGGCCTATGAACTCCAACTCCCCACCAGATGGATCATCCACCCGGTTTTCAAAGTCACGTTGCTGGAACCCTGTCGTGAGGATCCAGAAGCACGTAGGGTAAAGGGAGCCCGTACCCCCGAGGTTGTGCACAACGAGCACAGTTACGTTATCGAACCTATTGTGGACAGCCGATAGTACGGAGGAGCGAAGGGGAAGTTTCCGTCATGCTTCGTCAAGTACCTGGCTTCATGGGAAGGCTAAGGGGCTGAAGAGAACTCATGGGAGCCCTATGAGATGCTGGAAGGGACAGGCTTACAGGCCATTCGGGATTTCCACCAAAGATATCTGTCCACGCCTAGGGACCATAAGGTCTTGGGGGAAGCGACTGGTGGAAATAAGAGGAGACGCTGACGGTCCGGGACAAACTGTGGAGAAGAGGGGAGTGATATAACGACCCAGCATACAGGAGCTATGGCAGATGGAACCTATACCCATACAGGGAGCCAGGAGGCGAACTGGTAAGAACCGGCAGGCAAGTAAGTACTTGACCTACGCGGACCCAATGGCCTGGGCTCCGAGAATGAACAGGATTGGCTGGTCAGGGACTTAGGTACCTGGATAGACCTGGGAGTGGTGTCAGCGTACCTAGGGACGCCTGAAGGGGCAGTTGCTTAGCTGGGCCTGGTAACTGAAGAAAGGTCAGAGGCGTCTATCTCCTGTAACAGGATAGACCGGGTAACAGGGAAAAGTTATCTTGTCCACCGGACAGGTTATCCTACCCTTAGGATTAGCTTACCCTGCCTTGAGGCTTGGGTTACCCTACCCAAGGGTCTCAGTTACCCTACCTTTCAATACGAAGTCCCACGGGGCGTTTGGGAACAATGACCGGAATGTTTGTCACGCGAAGCCATGCATGGTACTGGAATCTGGAGTTCCGGGGGATGCTATTAGGCGAGCTATGTGGCTTCGCAGAAGCTGTAAATTGAAGAGATTATTCCTATCATACCCCTCCGGCCCCGACCTGAGGCCTGGATGTCATAGGTAAATGGTGGTATAGTTGTGTGCAGTCTTGCAAAGAGGAATCTTTGCAGACATGCTTGCAACACCGTATACGTTGCTGCCGTCCGGTCGACCGTAAGCTGTTCGCAGGATATATAAGCGGGCACGGGGTGAAAGGTGCAATACCCCCTCCAAGTTCTTCATAGTAAAACGGACCAAAACTGGCCGGGTTAATGGGTGTTCACCATGGGGGTCCTGGAGCTAGTCCCGGGTGGTGCCGGGGCGACTGGTAGAGTTTTACACCTATCAAGCCAGAACGTGCACCCAACACTATAGGCTCTGAAAGGGAAGTGCAGAGACACTAAAAGCATGATTCCTGCCACAGGTAAGGTAGATTCGAGGTCGTGGTGATGGGTAGCGTCCATTGGATCACTCCCGGACTACCTCACCCTGAGGAAGACACCGGAAGCCCGAGACCCGTAAATAGCGCATGGATAAACCGCTCACGGCAGCCTCTGGAGTCAAGCAGAGATCAATGCGGTTGGGAAGGGTGTCATAGATAGTCTGGTTCATGAGGTGCCTTGACTGTTAGCCACTGGCAAGAGACCGATGCGCAGCGGTTTTCACCCCAGCGGGCAAAATGGAAATGCACCGCAGAAACGATACCCGTATAAGGTAAACCCCGACCAGAGTGTGTCGACACAAGCATGCCCGAAGGGTGTACCAGGAGACGTGTCGGACCACCCTTACCGGAGAAGAGTGCACTCCAATAGTTGCCGTAAATTGATGGGCGAGTTTCTGACATATGATAAGACTACCTGAAAGTCTATGCGAGAACTCCCCTACTCCAACAATCAATTCTCTCGAGACCTTAATTGAGTGTAGCGTCAGGCTTAAGGATCTTAAGTTTTACCCCTTTCTTTACTATTACATCTGTGTGAACTTTTGGTGATAAGTTTGAAGTTGTTCGGTGCCGTCGCAACCTTGGGATCCATCGGCTGAGGGGTGCCACTGTTACAGCATTCTGTAAGCCATTTTGCATTCATCCCCTGCGGCTATCCTTATGTTGTGATATGTGTCCTTGATATCCATCTTTGCATAGTGCGTGGCCCGTCCTTGTCGGTCCAGCGCTTCGTCGATCTATGGTAGAGGGCACCTGTACTTTTGTGATACCGCATTCAGTCCCCGGAAATTCACTCAAACTTCCAGTTTCCCATCTTTCTTTTTGACAAATCGGATGGGTGCACCTGCTAAGGAGGACGATGGCCTGATCCATTGCCTGGCCAGGTTCTGTTGGAGGTATTCGCGCAGCGCCTTCAACTCTTCTTCCCTTAACGGGAAGAGTTTCATGAAGGGGGCTGCCTTTCCTTCCTCCAGCTTCATCCGCTGATCTTCACTCTTGTGTGTCGGAAGATCTGTGCTTTTGTTCTCTGTGAATATCCCAAGATGGTCGCGGTATTCTCTCGGGACAAGTTGCCTCCGAGTTCACGTCTTCTTCTTGGCTTCTTCTTTAACTGCTAGTCGCGTGCTAATTGTTGAGGCTTCTGCGATTGTTGGTCCATCTTCTTGTTCGTCCCATCTGTGGATCACTGTCTGTTCCCCTCTCTGATAGAGTTGACCGAAGGCCTTGGCTGATATGAAAGATATGCTTAGGGGTTTCTCTTCTGTCGTTCGGGTGGGGGCGTTGTCCTTTGGGGCTCCTCGTCCGGTGCTCCCGAATCCTTCCTTGCATCCCTTGGTCCGGTCCAGGTCTTGGACTTCGCGGACCTCTCTGGTATCGATATTTTCGATAATCATCTGGGCTAAGCTATGCCCTTTTTGGATCATGAACTCCTCATCCTTTAGGTTTATTAGTAGGACTTGCACCTCGCCCCTATAGTACGCATCGATGCCTCCCCCGCCCATGGTAATCCCGTGTCGGGTGGCCATACCAACACATGCAGCGATTCTTGCATAGGCGCCGTCAGGTAGTCCTACTGCAATTCCTGTTGGTGTCATCTTTTGTCCTCTCGCGGGAACCATGGTCTCTTCTGTCCTGTACAGGCCATGACCTGCTGCCTTCGTAGATCCACGTGATGGTTTTTTGGCATTTGATTGTAACACTTGTACCCTTATGCCTTCATTGCAGGCGATCGCTTCTTCGTGTTTGGTGTTCATGTGGAGGATCTGCATCCTCAGGTTCTTCCTGATTGCTGGTTCTTAGAGGATCGTTTCAATTGTGGGGGAAGTTTCCAGGCACCACTGCGTGCATAGCTCGCTGTTGAAGTTGATTTGGCCTTTTTCCCAGTTGATATTCGGATTGGGTCATTTTAGCCAGGGTGTTCCTAGTATGGCACTGTATTTCTGCAAGTGTGCTACTTGCAACATCATGGCTTCCTGATGTGACCCTATCTCCATAAGTGCTTGCAGTATATGGGTGATGAGTCCTGCTTTGCTTTTTCCCCTGTTGACCATGTATGTGTCTCTTGGTTTCTTTAGCTTTTTCAGGGGCAGTCCCTGGGTTTCACAGAAGTTTCTGGCGATGCAATGCGCGGTTACTTGTGAATCAAGGATACCGTTCATTTCTGTCTCGTTGTCTGTTGTGCATAGCGTTATCTTAATCATAAGATATTCGTTGTCGTTCTCGTAACCGTCCGTGTTATTGATTGTTGCCTTATTGCCTTGTTTGGTCAATGGGGGTGTCTTGTTTTTCCTGGTTGATATATGTGCGATGCCAGTGGGTTTGCCTCTTTCCTCGTCCCGCAGACCACTCTTTGCGCGGGACTTTATTTCTTTAAAGTCTCCTGCCCTTCCGTCCTCTCCATCGCTTCCATTTCCGGGAGTTTGGTCTCGTTTTCATGGACAATCTTTGATGAAGTGCCCCTTCAGCCCGCATCGGAGGCACGCATTCTCTTTTCTTCTTTTCGAGTATTCCTGGTCGGACAACCGTTGGAATCTACGGTTCCTTCTTCCTGCCACGTCCAAGACCATCGGGTCTCCTACAGGTGGCGGTCCCGGTATGTTGTTCGGTCAGTAGGTCCGGTTGTTGTTACACGGTGGGGTTGGGTACTATCACCCCTTTGTTCTGTTTTGAGCTCGTCTAACCAGATTGATTTTATCTTCTTTGTCGACGGCCCATACTGCGAAGCCTTCGTCTGTTCGATCGGTCTGGTCCAAGCTTATTCAGACCTCTTGCCACCTTTCGTCAGTACTGCCCAGGAGATGGCAGTACTCCGTGTCATCGTCGTATTCCACTGCAACGAATATCATGCAGAACTCGTGCCAGTAGTCAGAACGGTTGTCCTTTCCTTGTCTCATCTTCCCCAGTTTGAGCCTCGCCATTTCCTTGGTATTCCTGTCCACAAACAGAGTATGGAGGGTTTCCGTAAACCCCTCCCACGAGGCCCCTATCTGGTCTCATTTTCATTCCACATAGGGCATTATCCATTGCCCTGCCGCTTCTCTTAAGAGGGACTCGGCATAGTCCACCTTAATCGTGTCTTTTCTGGCTCCATACCCCTTGACCGTGAAGTACTGTTCCCACTGACTTAGGAACTGTCTCAGCTCTTCCCGGTATCCCTCATAGAGGTCCGGTTCCTGTACTTTCGGTCTTGACTCCGGGTGGGCATTAATGGCCCCCAGGAATCTAGTCATCTAGTACTCCGTCATCATCAGGGCCTGCGCCTTAGGTCCTGTTGGGGGTGCTGGTGTTACTGCTGCGGCCATGATTGTTGGTCGCAGTGTTCTGTCGGGGGAACTATCTGGGGGTGAAGTTTGTTCGCGTGTAACTAGACGTGGTGCTGGTGAGGGTTGATTTGCTACTGCGGCTAAGGCGTTTCGTATGCGTCCCAGGTCCCGAGTATCTTCTGTGAGATCGATATCTCTTTCGTTGTCTGGGGTGAACTCCGAGTTCTCTGGAGTTGCCGTTCTGCCGTCACCAGGTGTCACAGAAGACGGAACCAAATGTTATGGTTTCCCACTACTCATGTTACTCGCGACAGGTAATGACCTTGGTTGGTTCTTTCCGAACCGCGCTGCACTGTGTGCTAGAGCTCCTCGAGTCTCTAGGCCCTATCTTAGTATTCCCAAGGAAGAATCTGTTTCGCACCCGTGCGGAGAGTATCCGTCTTTGATTTGGTTAACATGATCCACGTAGCGGATAGGTTCTTAACTCTAAAGCGGATCTGTCTAGTGCATGAAGTTGGAGCGTAAAGGTTTTTGTATTGTAAAGATCGTAAATTAGTAGATAGGAAATAATAGTAGATGGTCACGTGAAGAGCTAACCTATCTNTCCCAAATCGCGGGACACTTCGGGACTTACAAGACCATTGGCAGGGTGCGGGCTAACTTCTATTGGCCTAAGATGGATGAGCACATCACTGACTACATACGGCCATGTGATGCGTGCCAAAGAAATAAATCCATCAGGCACAAGAAGTTCGGGCTGCTGGAACCTATTGATATTCCTATGCGGCTGTGGACCGCGATTTCAGTGAATTTCATTGTAGCCCTGCAAGAGTCCAAAGGTTATACCAAGATCTGGGTCATAGTGGACAGATTCTCGAGAATGGTCCATTTCATACCCCTGACCACGGAGGTATCCATGAAGAAGCTTGCCTTGATATTCCTGAAGGAAGTTCGGCACCTTCATAGACTCCCGGAGTCAATCATCTCCGACCGAGATAGCTGATTCACATCCAAGTTCTGGATGAGTCCAACGCACTTGTTGCAAGTGAAACGTAACGTTTCGACTGCATTCCACCCTGAGACTGGTGGGCAGACCGAGAGGGTTAATCAGACACAGGAGCAGTAGTTGCGTAGTAACTGTTCCCACCAACAAGATGATTGGGTTTCGCTGTTACCCCTTGCGGAGTATGCGTACAACACCACGACATCAGAATCCACCAGGTTGTCAATATTTGAGATCATCTATGCGTTTAACGCAAGGACAAACTGGTTGGGTATTGTGTCTGATAACCAAGGAATACACCCTAGTAGTGCGGGGTTGGTTAAGGAATGGGAAGGAACCTGGGCAGAGATTCGAGAAAGGGTCCAACAGGCACAGGCTAGGCAACGGAAATGGCATGACCAGAAAAGGTTACCATCACCGGACTACGTTACCTTGACGGATGTGGCTGCTGGGCGGGCAAAGAAAGCGGACCACGTGATGCTGAACCCAAACAACATCCGCACGGAGCGTCCGATTGAGAAGCTAGACGAAGGGATATTTGGGCCTGTCGTGGTCAAAGGTTGGGTGGGTAACCGGGCCTATGAACTCCAACTCCCCACCAGATGGATCATCCACCCGGTTTTCAAAGTCACGTTGCTGGAACCCTGTCGTGAGGATCCAGAAGCACGTAGGGTAAAGGGAGCCCGTACCCCCGAGGTTGTGCACAACGAGCACAGTTACGTTATCGAACCTATTGTGGACAGCCGATAGTACGGAGGAGCGAAGGGGAAGTTTCCGTCATGCTTCGTCAAGTACCTGGCTTCATGGGAAGGCTAAGGGGCTGAAGAGAACTCATGGGAGCCCTATGAGATGCTGGAAGGGACAGGCTTACAGGCCATTCGGGATTTCCACCAAAGATATCTGTCCACGCCTAGGGACCATAAGGTCTTGGGGGAAGCGACTGGTGGAAATAAGAGGAGACGCTGACGGTCCGGGACAAACTGTGGAGAAGAGGGGAGTGATATAACGACCCAGCATACAGGAGCTATGGCAGATGGAACCTATACCCATACAGGGAGCCAGGAGGCGAACTGGTAAGAACCGGCAGGCAAGTAAGTACTTGACCTACGCGGACCCAATGGCCTGGGCTCCGAGAATGAACAGGATTGGCTGGTCAGGGACTTAGGTACCTGGATAGACCTGGGAGTGGTGTCAGCGTACCTAGGGACGCCTGAAGGGGCAGTTGCTTAGCTGGGCCTGGTAACTGAAGAAAGGTCAGAGGCGTCTATCTCCTGTAACAGGATAGACCGGGTAACAGGGAAAAGTTATCTTGTCCACCGGACAGGTTATCCTACCCTTAGGATTAGCTTACCCTGCCTTGAGGCTTGGGTTACCCTACCCAAGGGTCTCAGTTACCCTACCTTTCAATACGAAGTCCCACGGGGCGTTTGGGAACAATGACCGGAATGTTTGTCACGCGAAGCCATGCATGGTACTGGAATCTGGAGTTCCGGGGGATGCTATTAGGCGAGCTATGTGGCTTCGCAGAAGCTGTAAATTGAAGAGATTATTCCTATCATACCCCTCCGGCCCCGACCTGAGGCCTGGATGTCATAGGTAAATGGTGGTATAGTTGTGTGCAGTCTTGCAAAGAGGAATCTTTGCAGACATGCTTGCAACACCGTATACGTTGCTGCCGTCCGGTCGACCGTAAGCTGTTCGCAGGATATATAAGCGGGCACGGGGTGAAAGGTGCAATACCCCCTCCAAGTTCTTCATAGTAAAACGGACCAAAACTGGCCGGGTTAATGGGTGTTCACCATGGGGGTCCTGGAGCTAGTCCCGGGTGGTGCCGGGGCGACTGGTAGAGTTTTACACCTATCAAGCCAGAACGTGCACCCAACACTATAGGCTCTGAAAGGGAAGTGCAGAGACACTAAAAGCATGATTCCTGCCACAGGTAAGGTAGATTCGAGGTCGTGGTGATGGGTAGCGTCCATTGGATCACTCCCGGACTACCTCACCCTGAGGAAGACACCGGAAGCCCGAGACCCGTAAATAGCGCATGGATAAACCGCTCACGGCAGCCTCTGGAGTCAAGCAGAGATCAATGCGGTTGGGAAGGGTGTCATAGATAGTCTGGTTCATGAGGTGCCTTGACTGTTAGCCACTGGCAAGAGACCGATGCGCAGCGGTTTTCACCCCAGCGGGCAAAATGGAAATGCACCGCAGAAACGATACCCGTATAAGGTAAACCCCGACCAGAGTGTGTCGACACAAGCATGCCCGAAGGGTGTACCAGGAGACGTGTCGGACCACCCTTACCGGAGAAGAGTGCACTCCAATAGTTGCCGTAAATTGATGGGCGAGTTTCTGACATATGATAAGACTACCTGAAAGTCTATGCGAGAACTCCCCTACTCCAACAATCAATTCTCTCGAGACCTTAATTGAGTGTAGCGTCAGGCTTAAGGATCTTAAGTTTTACCCCTTTCTTTACTATTACATCTGTGTGAACTTTTGGTGATAAGTTTGAAGTTGTTCGGTGCCGTCGCAACCTTGGGATCCATCGGCTGAGGGGTGCCACTGTTACAGCATTCTGTAAGCCATTTTGCATTCATCCCCTGCGGCTATCCTTATGTTGTGATATGTGTCCTTGATATCCATCTTTGCATAGTGCGTGGCCCGTCCTTGTCGGTCCAGCGCTTCGTCGATCTATGGTAGAGGGCACCTGTACTTTTGTGATACCGCATTCAGTCCCCGGAAATTCACTCAAACTTCCAGTTTCCCATCTTTCTTTTTGACAAATCGGATGGGTGCACCTGCTAAGGAGGACGATGGCCTGATCCATTGCCTGGCCAGGTTCTGTTGGAGGTATTCGCGCAGCGCCTTCAACTCTTCTTCCCTTAACGGGAAGAGTTTCATGAAGGGGGCTGCCTTTCCTTCCTCCAGCTTCATCCGCTGATCTTCACTCTTGTGTGTCGGAAGATCTGTGCTTTTGTTCTCTGTGAATATCCCAAGATGGTCGCGGTATTCTCTCGGGACAAGTTGCCTCCGAGTTCACGTCTTCTTCTTGGCTTCTTCTTTAACTGCTAGTCGCGTGCTAATTGTTGAGGCTTCTGCGATTGTTGGTCCATCTTCTTGTTCGTCCCATCTGTGGATCACTGTCTGTTCCCCTCTCTGATAGAGTTGACCGAAGGCCTTGGCTGATATGAAAGATATGCTTAGGGGTTTCTCTTCTGTCGTTCGGGTGGGGGCGTTGTCCTTTGGGGCTCCTCGTCCGGTGCTCCCGAATCCTTCCTTGCATCCCTTGGTCCGGTCCAGGTCTTGGACTTCGCGGACCTCTCTGGTATCGATATTTTCGATAATCATCTGGGCTAAGCTATGCCCTTTTTGGATCATGAACTCCTCATCCTTTAGGTTTATTAGTAGGACTTGCACCTCGCCCCTATAGTACGCATCGATGCCTCCCCCGCCCATGGTAATCCCGTGTCGGGTGGCCATACCAACACATGCAGCGATTCTTGCATAGGCGCCGTCAGGTAGTCCTACTGCAATTCCTGTTGGTGTCATCTTTTGTCCTCTCGCGGGAACCATGGTCTCTTCTGTCCTGTACAGGCCATGACCTGCTGCCTTCGTAGATCCACGTGATGGTTTTTTGGCATTTGATTGTAACACTTGTACCCTTATGCCTTCATTGCAGGCGATCGCTTCTTCGTGTTTGGTGTTCATGTGGAGGATCTGCATCCTCAGGTTCTTCCTGATTGCTGGTTCTTAGAGGATCGTTTCAATTGTGGGGGAAGTTTCCAGGCACCACTGCGTGCATAGCTCGCTGTTGAAGTTGATTTGGCCTTTTTCCCAGTTGATATTCGGATTGGGTCATTTTAGCCAGGGTGTTCCTAGTATGGCACTGTATTTCTGCAAGTGTGCTACTTGCAACATCATGGCTTCCTGATGTGACCCTATCTCCATAAGTGCTTGCAGTATATGGGTGATGAGTCCTGCTTTGCTTTTTCCCCTGTTGACCATGTATGTGTCTCTTGGTTTCTTTAGCTTTTTCAGGGGCAGTCCCTGGGTTTCACAGAAGTTTCTGGCGATGCAATGCGCGGTTACTTGTGAATCAAGGATACCGTTCATTTCTGTCTCGTTGTCTGTTGTGCATAGCGTTATCTTAATCATAAGATATTCGTTGTCGTTCTCGTAACCGTCCGTGTTATTGATTGTTGCCTTATTGCCTTGTTTGGTCAATGGGGGTGTCTTGTTTTTCCTGGTTGATATATGTGCGATGCCAGTGGGTTTGCCTCTTTCCTCGTCCCGCAGACCACTCTTTGCGCGGGACTTTATTTCTTTAAAGTCTCCTGCCCTTCCGTCCTCTCCATCGCTTCCATTTCCGGGAGTTTGGTCTCGTTTTCATGGACAATCTTTGATGAAGTGCCCCTTCAGCCCGCATCGGAGGCACGCATTCTCTTTTCTTCTTTTCGAGTATTCCTGGTCGGACAACCGTTGGAATCTACGGTTCCTTCTTCCTGCCACGTCCAAGACCATCGGGTCTCCTACAGGTGGCGGTCCCGGTATGTTGTTCGGTCAGTAGGTCCGGTTGTTGTTACACGGTGGGGTTGGGTACTATCACCCCTTTGTTCTGTTTTGAGCTCGTCTAACCAGATTGATTTTATCTTCTTTGTCGACGGCCCATACTGCGAAGCCTTCGTCTGTTCGATCGGTCTGGTCCAAGCTTATTCAGACCTCTTGCCACCTTTCGTCAGTACTGCCCAGGAGATGGCAGTACTCCGTGTCATCGTCGTATTCCACTGCAACGAATATCATGCAGAACTCGTGCCAGTAGTCAGAACGGTTGTCCTTTCCTTGTCTCATCTTCCCCAGTTTGAGCCTCGCCATTTCCTTGGTATTCCTGTCCACAAACAGAGTATGGAGGGTTTCCGTAAACCCCTCCCACGAGGCCCCTATCTGGTCTCATTTTCATTCCACATAGGGCATTATCCATTGCCCTGCCGCTTCTCTTAAGAGGGACTCGGCATAGTCCACCTTAATCGTGTCTTTTCTGGCTCCATACCCCTTGACCGTGAAGTACTGTTCCCACTGACTTAGGAACTGTCTCAGCTCTTCCCGGTATCCCTCATAGAGGTCCGGTTCCTGTACTTTCGGTCTTGACTCCGGGTGGGCATTAATGGCCCCCAGGAATCTAGTCATCTAGTACTCCGTCATCATCAGGGCCTGCGCCTTAGGTCCTGTTGGGGGTGCTGGTGTTACTGCTGCGGCCATGATTGTTGGTCGCAGTGTTCTGTCGGGGGAACTATCTGGGGGTGAAGTTTGTTCGCGTGTAACTAGACGTGGTGCTGGTGAGGGTTGATTTGCTACTGCGGCTAAGGCGTTTCGTATGCGTCCCAGGTCCCGAGTATCTTCTGTGAGATCGATATCTCTTTCGTTGTCTGGGGTGAACTCCGAGTTCTCTGGAGTTGCCGTTCTGCCGTCACCAGGTGTCACAGAAGACGGAACCAAATGTTATGGTTTCCCACTACTCATGTTACTCGCGACAGGTAATGACCTTGGTTGGTTCTTTCCGAACCGCGCTGCACTGTGTGCTAGAGCTCCTCGAGTCTCTAGGCCCTATCTTAGTATTCCCAAGGAAGAATCTGTTTCGCACCCGTGCGGAGAGTATCCGTCTTTGATTTGGTTAACATGATCCACGTAGCGGATAGGTTCTTAACTCTAAAGCGGATCTGTCTAGTGCATGAAGTTGGAGCGTAAAGGTTTTTGTATTGTAAAGATCGTAAATTAGTAGATAGGAAATAACAGTAGATGGTTGCGTGAAGAGCTAACCCATCTGTGAAAACCCAGCCTTTGTATAGGCCTCTTCCTGGAACCCTAACCCTGCCCTGATCCTCAAGCGAGGTCAGGTGCAAAATCCATCAGATGACTCTAAGGAGTCATGTGCACAAACATAAAACATCCCATGACCTCTAAGCGATGTCATGTGCGAAATATAAATCAAACGTAATATAAATAACCCAACCACATGACCTACTAATGGGGTCACACGCGAAACATAAACTAGTCTGCCTTGCTAGAAAGCCTTACCGGCCGGCCTAGACTCTTTCTATAACATGAACTGTACGTCATGTGCAAAATAGAATGAATACAAACAAGTCCCATGACCTGCTAACGAGGTCATGTGCATGAAACCAACTTAAACATAAACTAGCCCCGTGACCTGTTAACAAGGTTATGTGGGTGAAAGAATCATAACTTAACTGTATGACATCCAAGCGATGTCACCTGTGAAACCTTTTCCCTGCTGCCGTCACCTGGCTAGCGCTCCTCTGGCCAGAACGTGACATACGTACTTCTTTCAGGATTTCCTTAGCTGGATGGGGAAGTTTTAGGACATTTTGTCAGTTGAGGCTGGGTGGGGTCCTGCCCCAGGGGACGCAGGACGTTGGGGAAGCAAGGCTGCTTCCCTTGGAACCGGTCTGACGGTGGACTTCTAGCCATCGCGGGGAACAATTGTTATGTTTAGTACAAGCGGAATTGGTTCAGGCTGGACTTGATCAAATAAATCGTGCTATTGTCACATTTACCAGAGGAGGGTCTAGTACCCGAAATCATGCTGGCGTGATAGTAAACACACTAGTTAATGACAAAAGACAAAGACCAATCCCTTAATGTTTGCTAACCTGTTGTGGCCGCTCTTGTGTCGAAAGGCAAGAGGCTAAAAGGAATTACTAAGCCAAGATGACTAAGTGACCAAGACAAGTGAAGAGGCAAAAGCGTCACAACTTGCCTCGTCATACCAAGTCCATCCACCTGCGGGTCACGCTAGACTGGAAGGTAGGAGCTAGACAGGTAAGCGCAGAAGCGCTCCTGCTTCGCGATAGTGGAGCTACGGGGCCGCTGCTTAGTAGGCAATGGCTTAAGCAGACTCACACACCTTGTGTATGACGAAAGGCACACATGACGATAAGAGACGCCACTGGTAATTATATTCCTGGGTCAGGTCTACACTATCCCAAGTCCTTAGAGATGAGGATAGGTGACCACCAGAATGAGATATGGTTTGAAGTCGTAGATATGCCCGACACCAGGGTGGATGGGTAGCTACCCATGTCTTGGTTCCTAGACCATAACCCCGACATAGATTGGAAGACTGGATCACTAACCTGGCCCTCAGATTTCTGCAAGGCTAACTGCCTGGCAGAGCAGGGGCGGTTAGTGTTCATGACCGATGAAGAGTTGCAAGCCGAACACCCCGGTAATGTTTACCTATTGGGAATTGTGCAATTCTCCGATGAGGAAGGTGCCAATATTACGGTTAAGCTACCCCCCCAGTATAAGGACTATGGGGATATCTTCAGTCCTGGGCAGATTGAGGCAGTCCGGAGCACTGGAAGTATGACCATATGATCGAGTTGAAACCCGGAACTCAACCTCTATTTGGGCCTATCTATCCGTTATTGGAAAAGGAGCTTAAGGCACTGCAGGAATATCTCAATGACATGCTGCGAACGGGAAAGCCATGGCGATCCAGTTCCTCGGCAGCAGCACCTATCCCCTTCTTGCCAAACCCAGATGGCACGTTAAGACTGGTAATAGAATACCGAGGGCAGAACAAAATCACGGTGAAGAGCAAGTATCCTTGACCTGGGATGAATGAACTGCGAGATAGGTTAGGCAAAGCCGCTGTGTTCACCAAGTTGGACTTGCAGAACGGCTACTACCTTCTGCGGATGGCAGAAGGTGAAGAATAGAAGACGGCCTTCAGGTGTAGATATGGACTGTATGAATACACAGTCATGCCATTTGGGTTGTGTAATGCCCAGGGAACTTTCCAAAGGATGATAAAGGAGGTCTTTCAGGATCTCATAGATAAAGCAGTTATCGTGTACATGGATGACGTCCTGATCTACTGCGAAACTATGGAAGAGCATGTCCTGATGGTGGGATGTGTGAAAGGGAAACCGCAGGAAGCTAGACTATGTGCAAGCATGAAGAAGTCCAGTTTCCATCAACGGGAGATTGAATTCCGCAGATACAAGATCTCTGATATGGGGATATCTATGTTGCCGGAGCAGGTGCAGACAATCAGGGAGTGGGCACCTCCGACATGCGTCGTTGACGTTAAAGGCTTTATGGGCTTTGCCAACTTCTACCGTCAGTTCATAGAAGGTTTCAGCAAGATAGCGAAACCTCTGGCGGACTTCACAAAGAAGGATGTCCGATGGGAATGGACACCTGCGTGTGGGCAGGCCTTCAGCCATTTGAAGGAAGCGTTCATGTCTAAACCGATCCTAGCACATTTGGACCCTGAATGACCAACCCAGCGGGAAACTGGCGCTAGTGACTTTGTATTAGGAGCCGTCCTCTCCCAGTTCTGTGAAGATGGAACATAATATCCAGTGGCCTACCTGTAACGGGGGCACCCCTAGGAAGATGGATCCCAAGGTTGCGACCGCACCAAACAACTTCAAACTTATCGCCAAAAGTTCACACAAACGTAAGAGTAAAGTAGACGGTAAAACTTAATATCGTTAAGCCTGACGCTTCACTCAATTAAGGTCTCGAGAGGATTGATTGTTGGAGTAGGAGAGTTCTCGCATAGACTTTCAGGTAGTTTTATCTTATGCCAGAAACTCCCCCATCAGTTTACTCCAACTATTCGAGCACACCCTTCTCCGCTAAGGGCGGTCCGACACGTCTCCTGACACCCCCTTCGGGCATGTATGTGTCGACCCGCTCTAGTCGGCGTTCACCATATGTGCATATCGTTTCTGCGGCGCATTTCCATTCTGCCCGCCGGAGTGAAAACCTCTGCGCATCGGGGACTTGCCAGTGGCTAACTGTCAAGACCCCTTGCTGAACTAGACTATCTATGACACCCTTCCCATGCGCGTTGATTTCTTCTTGACGCCGGAAGCTACCGTGAGCGGTTTATCTATCTACTATTTACGAGTCTCGGGCTTCCGGTGTCTTCCGCAGGGTACGGTGGTCCAGGAGTGATCCAATGGGCGCTACCCACGACCACTACCTCGGATACACCTTACCTGCGGTAGGAATCATGCTTTTAGTGTCTCTGCACTTCCCTCTCAGAGCCTATGGCGTTGGGGACATCCTTGGGCGTGGTAGGTGCAAAACGTTCCCAGTCGTCCCGGCACCACCCGGGACTACCTTCGGGACCCCCACGGTTAACTCCCGTTAACTCCGTCAGTTTTGGTCCGTTTTACTCCGAACAACTTGGAGGAGGTACTCCACCTTCCACCCTATGCCCCCTTATATATCCTGCGAACAGCTTACGGTCGACCGGACGGCAGCAACGTATATGGTGTTGCAAGCGGGTCTGCAAAGATCCTCCTTTGCTAGACTGCACACAACTACGCAACCGTTTGCCCATGACGTCCGGGCCTCAAGGCGGGGCCGGAGGGGCATGATAGGAATAATGTCTTCAATTTACAGCTTCTTCGTAGCTGCGTAGCTCGCCCAATAGCATCTCCCGGAACCCCAGATTCCAGTATTATGCATGGTTTCGTGTGACAAACATTCCAGTCATTTTTCCCAAACTCCCCGAGGGACTTCGTATTGGCAGGTAGGGTAACTCAGGCCCTTGAACAGGGTAATCCAAGCCTCAAGGCAGGGTAACCCTGTTCTGAGGGTAGGGTAATCTTGTCCGGTGGACAAGTGGATTTTCTCCTGTTACCCTATCTATCCCACTTCCGGGGATAGACACACTCGGCCTTTCTCTAGTTACCCAGCCTAGCTGTGTATTGGCCCTTCATAGGTCCCTAAGTACGCTGACACCAACCTTGGGCGTAGCCATGTACCTAGATACTTGTGTCCACTAAGTCTGCTCATCTCGGAGCCCGGGCCATCGGGTCTCCGTAGGTCAAGTACTCACTTGCCTGCCGGTTCCTACCAGTTCGCCTCCGGGCTACCTGTATGGGTGTAGGTTCCGGCTGCCACAGCTCACGTGTGCTGGGTCGTTACACTACCATAGTGGGAAGTTTCACCCAGAGGAGATTAATTATGATGTCCATGACAAGGAAATGACTGCCATCATGGCGGCATTCAAGAAATAGGATCATTTGCTACCCTCGGCAAGGAACCAGTTGGTGATCTATACGGATCATAAGAATTTGGAGTACTTCAATAGTACCAAGGTCCTGAACAGAAGGCAGCACCGCTGGGCTGAGTTCCCGCAACCGTTTAACTTTAAGGTGGTTTACCGAGAAGAACGGTTGAATGAGAAGGCAGATGCCTTGTCGCCGTGTAGGGACTACCGCCCTGAAGAGGGGAGTGATTTTCCGCCACAGTCATTTTTTCGCCCCGTACAGTGGGTTGGGAGCCAGGAAAAGGACATCTTGCGACCACAAGTGTTCCAGGTGGGCCAAGGATTTTGGCGCCAGTCTTCCTTTTTGCATCAACTGAGAGTAGCGATAACCAAAGACCTGGAATACTTGAGGATCCTGAAGGCAACAGCTGCCGGTGACAAAGAGGTCGACTGACACTTCATGACTGAAAAGGGCTTACCCCTGTACAAGAACAGGTGGTATGTTCACAAGAGTCAGAATCTGAAGCAGACAATCATGACGGCCGAACATGACTCCTGAATCATGGGACACTTCGGGATGTACAAAACCATTGGCAGGGTTAGGGCCAGCATCTATTGGCCAAAGATCGACGAGCACATCACCGACTATGTGCGAACGTGTGATACATGCCAAAGAAATAAGTCCATCCGGTACCAGAGGTTTGGGCTGCTGGAACCTATTTAGGTTCCTATGCGGCCGTGGATGGCAATTTCAACGGACTTTCTTGTAATGCTGCTAGAGTACAAAGGGTATATCAAGATCTGGGTCATAGTGGACAGATTCTCGAAAATGGCCCATTTCATACCCCTGACCATGGAGGTACCAATCCAGGAGCTGGCCTGGATATTCCTGCAGGAAGTTTGGCGACTTCCTGGACTCCCGGAGTCAATCATCTCTGACGGAGATAGCCAATTCACATCCAACTTATAGACGAGTCCTAGGCACTTGTTCCATGTGAAACTAAACGTTTCGACTGCATTCCACCCTGAGACTGATGCGCAAACTGAGCAGGTTAATCAGACACTGGAGCAGTGCTTGCGTAGTTGCTGTTCCTACTGACAAGATGATTGGGTTTTGCTGTTACCCCTTGTGGAGTATGCGTACAACACCTCAACATCAGAATCCACCAGGTTGTCACCATTTGAGATCAACTATAGGTTTAACCCAAGGACAAACTGGTGGGGTGTCATCTCTGATACTCAATGAATACACCCTAGCAGTGAGCTCATGGCCCAGGAATGGGAAGGAACCTGGGATGAGATTCAAGAAATGATTCAAGGGGCACAGGAAAGGCAGCAGAAATGGCACGACCAGAAAAGGTTCCCACCACCGGACTATGCTACCTGGGACGAGGTGACCACCGAGGGGGCAAAGAAAGCGGACCGCGTGATATGAAACCGAAAGAACATTCGCACCAAGCGACTGATGGAGAAGCTGGACCACCGGATGTTTGGCCCTTTTGTGGTTAAACGTCAAGTGGGTAACCAACCCTACGACCTCCAACTGGCCGCTAGATGGAGCAACCACCCAGTTTTCAATTTCATATTGCTGGAACCGTATCATGAGAATCCGGCAGCGGGTAGGGTCCAGGAAGTCCCTACCCTGGAACTTGTAGACTAGGATCCCAGTTATGTTATCGCAGCTGTTGTGGACAGCCCATGGTGCGGAACAGCAAAGGCGAAGTCTCCGTCGTACTTCGTCTACTACCTGGTTTCATGGGAAGGCTACGGGGCTGAGGAGAATTCACAGGAGCCCTGTGAGATCCTAGAAGGGACAGGCTTACAGGCCATTCTGGATTTCCACCAAAGATATGTGTCCTAGCGCAAGGACCATAGGGTCGCAGGGGAATCGAGTCGTGGAGATAAGAGACGACATTAAGGGTCCCGGACGGACCGCAGAGAAGAGGGGAGTGAGGTAAGGACCCAGGATACAAGAGCTATGGCAGGCGGAACCTATCCCCATACAGGTAGCCAGGAGGCGAACCGGTAGGAACCAGCCGGCATGTAAGTACTTAACCTACGGAGAACCGATGGACCGGGCTGGCAGAATGAACAGAATTGGCTGGTCAGGGCCTTAGGTACCGGGAACCACCTGGGAGCGGTGTCAGTGTACTTAGGAACTGCTGAAGTGGCAGTTGCTCAGCGAGGCTGGGTAACTGGAGACAGGTCAGAAATGTCTATCACCGGCCACGGGATAGACCGGGTAACAGGGAAAACTTCTCTTGTCTGCTGGACAAGGCTGCCCTACCCTTGGGATCACGTTACCCTGCCCTGGGGCTCGGGTTACCCAGCCCAAAGTCCTGAGTTACCCTACCTTTCACGGTAAAGTCTCCCGCGGAGTTCAGGAAGATTGACTGGAATGTTTGTCACACAGAGTCATGCATGATATGGCAATCTGGGGTTCCGGGGGATGCTATTTGGCGAGCTATGTAGCTTCGAGGAAGCTGTACATTGGAGACATTATTCCTATCATACCCCTCCGGCCCCGCCTTGAGGCCGGGACCTGATGGGCAAACGGTTGTGTAGTTATGCGTAGTCTAGCAAGGAGGAATCTTGGGAGCCAGGCGTGCAACACCATATACATTGCTGCCGTCTGGTCGACCATAAGCAGTTCGCAGGATATACAGGGAGGCTTAGGGTGGAAGGTGGCGTACCTCCTCCAAGTTGTTCGGAGTAAAACGGACCAGAACTGACGGAGGAAACAGGTGTTAACAGTGCGGGTCCCGCAGGTAGTCGCAGGTGGTGCCAGGGGGACTAGGAGGGTTTTACACCTGCCAAGCCCGCAAGTGCTCCCAATGCTATAGGCTCTGCAAGGGCAGTGTAGAGACACTAAAAGCATGATTCCTACCACAGGTAAGGTAGATCCGAGGTAGTGGTCATGGGTAGCGCCCATTGGATCACTCCTGGACTACAATGCCCTGCGGAAGACAGCAGAAGCCTGAGACCCGTAAATAGTGAATGGATAAACCGCCCACAGTAGCCTCCGGAGTCAAGTAGAGATCAATGCATATGGGAAGGGTGTGATAGATAGTCTAGTTCATGAGGTACCTTGACTGTTAGCCACTGGCAAGACACTGATGCGGAGAGGTTTTCACTCCAGCGGGCAAAATGGAAATGTACCGGAGAAACGATAAGTGCGTAAGGTGAACGCCGACTAGAGTCTGTCGACACATGCATGCCCGAAGGGTGTGCCAGGGGACGTGTCGGACCACCTTCGCTGGAGAAGGGTATGCTCGAATGGTTGGAGTAAACTGATAGGCGTGTTTCTGGCATAAGATAAATCCACCTCAAAGTCTATGCGAGAACTCTCCTACTGCAACAATCAATCCTCCCCAGACCTTAATGTAGTCAAGCATCAGGCTTAACGATATTGAGTTTTGGGGTTCACTTTACTCTTACATTGGTGTGAACTTTTGGCGATAAGTTTGAAATTTTTCAGTGCAGTCGCAACCTTGGGATCCATCTTCCTAGGTGTAATGACCCAGCATACATGAGCTATGGCAAACGGAACCTATACCCATACAGGTAGCCAGGGGTGAACTGATAGGGACCGGGAGGCAAGTAAGTACTTGACCTATAGAGTCCCGATGGCCGCGGCTCCGAGAATGAACAGAATTGGCTGGTCAGGGACTTAGGTACCTGGGTACACACGGGAGCGCGGTCAGCATACTTAGGGACTTATGAAGGGGCGGTTGCTTAGCTAGCCCGGGTAACTGAAGACAGGTCAGAAAGGTCTATCGCCGGCGACAGGATAGGCAGGGTAACAGGGACAAGTTAACTTGTCCGCTGGACAAGGACACCCTACTCTCGGGATCAGGTTACCCTGCCTCGGGTCTTGGGTTACCCTGCCCAGAGTCCTGAGTTACCCTACATTTCAATACGAAGTCCCTGGGGGAGTTCGGGAAAATAGACTAGAATGTTTGTCACGTGAAGCCATGCATGATACTGGAATCAGTGGTTCTGGCGGATGCTATTGGGCGAGCTGCGTAGCTTCGAGGAAGCTGTAAATTGAAGACATTATTCCAGTCATAACCCTCCGGCCCCGCCATCAAGGGCAAACGGTTGTGTAGTTGCGCGCAGTCTAGCAAAGAGGAATCTTTGCAGACATGCTTGCAACACCATACATGTCGCTGCCATCCGGTCGACCGTAAGCTGTTCGCAGAATATACAAGGGGGGCAGAGGGTGGAAGGTGGAGTACCTCCTCAAAATTGTTGGGAGTAAAATGGACCAGAACTGACGCAGTTAACAGGTGTTAACCATGGGGGTCCCGAAGGTAGTCCCGGGTGGTGCCAGGGCAAGTGGGAGAGTTTTACACCTACCAAGCCTGCACGTGCTCCCAATGCTGTAGGCTCTGTAAGGGAAGTGAAGAGACACCAAAAGCATGATTCCTACCACAGGTAAGGTAGAACCCAGATAGCGGTCATGGGTAGCGCCCATTGGGTCACTCCCGGACTATCGTCGCCTGCGGAGGACACCGGAAACCCGCGACCCATACAGAGTAACTGGATAAACCGCTCACAGTAGCCTCCGGAGTCAAGGAGAGATAAATGCATGTAGGAAGGGTGTCATAGATAGTCTAGTTCACGAGGTGTCTTAACAGTTAGCTACTGGCAAGACACCGATACACAGAGGTTTTCACTCCGGCGGTCAGAATAGAAATGCACCGCAGAAACGATAACCGCATAAGGTGAACGCCGACTAGAGTGTGTCGACACATGCATGCCCGAAGGGTGTGCCAGGAGACGTGTCAGACCACCCTTAGCGGAGAAGGGTGTGCTCGAACAGTTGGAGTAAACTGATGGGGGAGTTTCTGGCATAAGATAAAACTACCTGAAAGTCTATGCGAGAACTCTCCTANGACACCAACCTTGGGCGTAGCCATGTACCTAGATACTTGTGTCCACTAAGTCTGCTCATCTCGGAGCCCGGGCCATCGGGTCTCCGTAGGTCAAGTACTCACTTGCCTGACAATTACTAACAGTTCGCCTCCGGGCTACCTGTATGGGTGTAGGTTCCGGCTGCCACAGCTCACGTGTGCTGGGTCGTTACACTACCATAGTGGGAAGTTTCACCCAGAGGAGATTAATTATGATGTCCATGACAAGGAAATGACTGCCATCATGGCGGCATTCAAGAAATAGGATCATTTGCTACCCTCGGCAAGGAACCAGTTGGTGATCTATACGGATCATAAGAATTTGGAGTACTTCAATAGTACCAAGGTCCTGAACAGAAGGCAGCACCGCTGGGCTGAGTTCCCGCAACCGTTTAACTTTAAGGTGGTTTACCGAGAAGAACGGTTGAATGAGAAGGCAGATGCCTTGTCGCCGTGTAGGGACTACCGCCCTGAAGAGGGGAGTGATTTTCCGCCACAGTCATTTTTTCGCCCCGTACAGTGGGTTGGGAGCCAGGAAAAGGACATCTTGCGACCACAAGTGTTCCAGGTGGGCCAAGGATTTTGGCGCCAGTCTTCCTTTTTGCATCAACTGAGAGTAGCGATAACCAAAGACCTGGAATACTTGAGGATCCTGAAGGCAACAGCTGCCGGTGACAAAGAGGTCGACTGACACTTCATGACTGAAAAGGGCTTACCCCTGTACAAGAACAGGTGGTATGTTCACAAGAGTCAGAATCTGAAGCAGACAATCATGACGGCCGAACATGACTCCTGAATCATGGGACACTTCGGGATGTACAAAACCATTGGCAGGGTTAGGGCCAGCATCTATTGGCCAAAGATCGACGAGCACATCACCGACTATGTGCGAACGTGTGATACATGCCAAAGAAATAAGTCCATCCGGTACCAGAGGTTTGGGCTGCTGGAACCTATTTAGGTTCCTATGCGGCCGTGGATGGCAATTTCAACGGACTTTCTTGTAATGCTGCTAGAGTACAAAGGGTATATCAAGATCTGGGTCATAGTGGACAGATTCTCGAAAATGGCCCATTTCATACCCCTGACCATGGAGGTACCAATCCAGGAGCTGGCCTGGATATTCCTGCAGGAAGTTTGGCGACTTCCTGGACTCCCGGAGTCAATCATCTCTGACGGAGATAGCCAATTCACATCCAACTTATAGACGAGTCCTAGGCACTTGTTCCATGTGAAACTAAACGTTTCGACTGCATTCCACCCTGAGACTGATGCGCAAACTGAGCAGGTTAATCAGACACTGGAGCAGTGCTTGCGTAGTTGCTGTTCCTACTGACAAGATGATTGGGTTTTGCTGTTACCCCTTGTGGAGTATGCGTACAACACCTCAACATCAGAATCCACCAGGTTGTCACCATTTGAGATCAACTATAGGTTTAACCCAAGGACAAACTGGTGGGGTGTCATCTCTGATACTCAATGAATACACCCTAGCAGTGAGCTCATGGCCCAGGAATGGGAAGGAACCTGGGATGAGATTCAAGAAATGATTCAAGGGGCACAGGAAAGGCAGCAGAAATGGCACGACCAGAAAAGGTTCCCACCACCGGACTATGCTACCTGGGACGAGGTGACCACCGAGGGGGCAAAGAAAGCGGACCGCGTGATATGAAACCGAAAGAACATTCGCACCAAGCGACTGATGGAGAAGCTGGACCACCGGATGTTTGGCCCTTTTGTGGTTAAACGTCAAGTGGGTAACCAACCCTACGACCTCCAACTGGCCGCTAGATGGAGCAACCACCCAGTTTTCAATTTCATATTGCTGGAACCGTATCATGAGAATCCGGCAGCGGGTAGGGTCCAGGAAGTCCCTACCCTGGAACTTGTAGACTAGGATCCCAGTTATGTTATCGCAGCTGTTGTGGACAGCCCATGGTGCGGAACAGCAAAGGCGAAGTCTCCGTCGTACTTCGTCTACTACCTGGTTTCATGGGAAGGCTACGGGGCTGAGGAGAATTCACAGGAGCCCTGTGAGATCCTAGAAGGGACAGGCTTACAGGCCATTCTGGATTTCCACCAAAGATATGTGTCCTAGCGCAAGGACCATAGGGTCGCAGGGGAATCGAGTCGTGGAGATAAGAGACGACATTAAGGGTCCCGGACGGACCGCAGAGAAGAGGGGAGTGAGGTAAGGACCCAGGATACAAGAGCTATGGCAGGCGGAACCTATCCCCATACAGGTAGCCAGGAGGCGAACCGGTAGGAACCAGCCGGCATGTAAGTACTTAACCTACGGAGAACCGATGGACCGGGCTGGCAGAATGAACAGAATTGGCTGGTCAGGGCCTTAGGTACCGGGAACCACCTGGGAGCGGTGTCAGTGTACTTAGGAACTGCTGAAGTGGCAGTTGCTCAGCGAGGCTGGGTAACTGGAGACAGGTCAGAAATGTCTATCACCGGCCACGGGATAGACCGGGTAACAGGGAAAACTTCTCTTGTCTGCTGGACAAGGCTGCCCTACCCTTGGGATCACGTTACCCTGCCCTGGGGCTCGGGTTACCCAGCCCAAAGTCCTGAGTTACCCTACCTTTCACGGTAAAGTCTCCCGCGGAGTTCAGGAAGATTGACTGGAATGTTTGTCACACAGAGTCATGCATGATATGGCAATCTGGGGTTCCGGGGGATGCTATTTGGCGAGCTATGTAGCTTCGAGGAAGCTGTACATTGGAGACATTATTCCTATCATACCCCTCCGGCCCCGCCTTGAGGCCGGGACCTGATGGGCAAACGGTTGTGTAGTTATGCGTAGTCTAGCAAGGAGGAATCTTGGGAGCCAGGCGTGCAACACCATATACATTGCTGCCGTCTGGTCGACCATAAGCAGTTCGCAGGATATACAGGGAGGCTTAGGGTGGAAGGTGGCGTACCTCCTCCAAGTTGTTCGGAGTAAAACGGACCAGAACTGACGGAGGAAACAGGTGTTAACAGTGCGGGTCCCGCAGGTAGTCGCAGGTGGTGCCAGGGGGACTAGGAGGGTTTTACACCTGCCAAGCCCGCAAGTGCTCCCAATGCTATAGGCTCTGCAAGGGCAGTGTAGAGACACTAAAAGCATGATTCCTACCACAGGTAAGGTAGATCCGAGGTAGTGGTCATGGGTAGCGCCCATTGGATCACTCCTGGACTACAATGCCCTGCGGAAGACAGCAGAAGCCTGAGACCCGTAAATAGTGAATGGATAAACCGCCCACAGTAGCCTCCGGAGTCAAGTAGAGATCAATGCATATGGGAAGGGTGTGATAGATAGTCTAGTTCATGAGGTACCTTGACTGTTAGCCACTGGCAAGACACTGATGCGGAGAGGTTTTCACTCCAGCGGGCAAAATGGAAATGTACCGGAGAAACGATAAGTGCGTAAGGTGAACGCCGACTAGAGTCTGTCGACACATGCATGCCCGAAGGGTGTGCCAGGGGACGTGTCGGACCACCTTCGCTGGAGAAGGGTATGCTCGAATGGTTGGAGTAAACTGATAGGCGTGTTTCTGGCATAAGATAAATCCACCTCAAAGTCTATGCGAGAACTCTCCTACTGCAACAATCAATCCTCCCCAGACCTTAATGTAGTCAAGCATCAGGCTTAACGATATTGAGTTTTGGGGTTCACTTTACTCTTACATTGGTGTGAACTTTTGGCGATAAGTTTGAAATTTTTCAGTGCAGTCGCAACCTTGGGATCCATCTTCCTAGGTGTAATGACCCAGCATACATGAGCTATGGCAAACGGAACCTATACCCATACAGGTAGCCAGGGGTGAACTGATAGGGACCGGGAGGCAAGTAAGTACTTGACCTATAGAGTCCCGATGGCCGCGGCTCCGAGAATGAACAGAATTGGCTGGTCAGGGACTTAGGTACCTGGGTACACACGGGAGCGCGGTCAGCATACTTAGGGACTTATGAAGGGGCGGTTGCTTAGCTAGCCCGGGTAACTGAAGACAGGTCAGAAAGGTCTATCGCCGGCGACAGGATAGGCAGGGTAACAGGGACAAGTTAACTTGTCCGCTGGACAAGGACACCCTACTCTCGGGATCAGGTTACCCTGCCTCGGGTCTTGGGTTACCCTGCCCAGAGTCCTGAGTTACCCTACATTTCAATACGAAGTCCCTGGGGGAGTTCGGGAAAATAGACTAGAA
>PYWC01000102.1:467944-485752 GCA_003182015.1 Tuber magnatum
CTCCTGTTACCCTGTCTATTCCACTTCCGGGGATATACACACTCGGCCTTTCTCTAGTTACCCAGCCTAGCTTTGTATTGGCCCTTCATAGGTCCTTAAGTACGCTGACACCAATCTTGGGCGTAGCCATATACCTAAATACTTGTCCACTAAGTCTGCTCCTCTCGGTGTCCGGGCCATCGGGTCTCCGTAGGTCAAGTACTCACTTCCCTGCCGGTTCCTACCAGTTCACCTCCAGGCTACCTGTATGGGTGTAGGTTCCGGCTACCATAGCTCCTGTATGCTGGGTCGTTACAGTGTGCATTGGGCCACATACGCTCTGAAGTCCTTTCGCATTTGAGGCCAACACGGGTATTTGGTACCGTACTGTTAGTTTTGTTCAACACTGTGGTGGCCTTTCTTGTGGATTTCGCTAATCACATACTTTGTTAACGTCGTATTTCCGTATGCAGGGCCTGTTGGGATATACCGGCAATCTTCCTCGTATCTGGTTCTTGTGTACAGAATTCCACTTGTAACCTTGTAGGAGGACAAACCTCCTGTGGAGTCCATATTTTTACTGACCATTTTCGCCATTGATTCCTTCCAGTATGCTGTAACCATATGTGCTCGGAACATTCCGATCATTTCATTGACTATTTGTAAGGTGTCTTGTTCGTCTTCTATCTCGCTTCCTCTGCTTGTCTCACGCAGGTCTTCCTCCTCACTGTTTTCCATGACGTCGCAACGTCCTCGTCGATATTCACCCATTGTTGCGGATACAACTGAAATTACCCTTTCATTTGCTAGACTTTGTAGTTGTTCTGCTGGCCTAATAGGTGCTTGGCTAACAGGCCCTGGTATCCGGAATCCCGCTATTGTCTCATTGGTAATGTCCTCTATTGCTTCCCCTCATTCAACCGGTGGTGGACTATCTGGTTGTGGTATATGAAAAGCCGTGGCTTCCGGGTTTGGCAACACCAGGATTGCATAAGACCTGGGCATTGGCGGGGCAAGGGTGGACGGCCCTTGCCCAGCACTGTCTGGTCTCCCACCGATCATTTGTTGCCATTCCCAGTCCTTGATTTTGGCAGACTCCGGAGGGCTGGGGTCGATGTCTGTACTTGGGGGTCTTGGTCCCTTGCTAAGCGGGTGAGTAGTTGGATTCCTGTTTCATCTAGCGTGGTTGTTTGTGAATTTGATCTCAGTCTGATGATATGGGCAATGATTCATATAACAGTGCGAGTGGTGTAGCGTGCTGTGATGGAGTTCTTCATGTGGCGTTTTTTTGCAGGGTACACTGGTCACCCCAATCACTTCCTGCAGTCATTGAGCAAGGGCCGTCAGAGTGTACAGGGGCCTCGTTAGGGTACTCAGTCTATGAGTAAGTAGGGGGGGTAGGGGAGATATCCCCTTCAGGTTCCATCGTGTTTGATTGTTGCTCGTAGACTGTATTATCCTAGATGTTGCCTGCTTCCTTTGTATGATCATGGACATCGCGTGGATTCAAGTCTGATCCTCCCTCATATATCCGGCAAAGAGCATCATCTAAATAGTTCATACTTCTTGGTGCGTAGACTATTTTCGCGTGGTATTTTCGCAAGGCACTGAACCATCTAACTTGCTTTCCGCTTGAGTTCTTGCCATTCGTAGGTGTGTTAAGAGTTGGTGGTCTGTAACTATTGTAAAGGCATTTCCCATTAGTATATTGTGGAACTGATTGAGCGTTTCCACTATCGCCAAGGCCTCTTTATCGGTAGTTCCATAATTCATCTGTGCATTGGTGAACTTCCTGCTGTGTAACATGGCTGGTCGAGCCGTCTCGTACCCAGGTCCCTCTCCCACCCATGCTCCAATTCCTAAATCCGAGGTGTCCGTAATTAGCCAAATTGGTTCGTCGCTTTGTATGTCTATTGGTCACATGACTCTGTGGTCGACAATTCGCTTTTTTACTATCTGGAATGCGGTCTGATGGGTGGTCGTCCATACGAATTCTGTATTTCCCGTCAGATCTGTTAGCACTGCCGTCAAGGTAGCATGGTGTGGGAGGAACTGAGCCACATAGTTCACTATTCCTAGAAAGCATCGCAATTCCTTCTTGTTATGAGGTGTTTCCCCGCCTGCAATGCTTGATATTTCCTGCGGAGAGGCATGGATCCCCTTGTTATCCCCTATGTGTCCTCGTACTTCCAGCTTATCTGCGAATAGTACTCATTTCTTGTTGCTGGCATAGAATTTTGCCTTTCTGAGTCAATCACATACCTGGTGTATGTGTTTCTCATGTTCTTCTGACGGCTCTCAGAATATGAGAATATCATCAATGCATACCCATACAAAATGATGTAGGAATTCGCTAACGAGGTCTTTCATTATTCGCATAAAGGTTGCAGGTACATTCATTTCTCCTTGTAGCAGTACTTTGCTGACAAATTCTCCGAAGGCGGTTTTAAATGAACTGAGCTTAATGCTATCTTTGTCCGCGCGTGTTTGGAAGTATGCGTCACTTAGATCAATCTTACTCCTGAATTTTGCTTGTCTCATTCCGTTAAGAATCTGGTGCCTGTTTGCAATTGATGGACAATCCAGGATTGTGTTGTCGTTTGGGATTTTCAAATCTACCAGGAGGCGGATCCCTCCCTCTGACTTGGGTTGTGCAAACATAGGTGCCACTGCGGGAACTTCCTGTCGTACGATAACTACAGCCCGTAATTTCTCATTTATCCAGTTCATGAGTTTCTCCTTGTAGGCTTCTGGGATCGAGTATGTTGCTTGGTTTCGTAGGTCAGTTGGATCTTTTAGCCAAATGTGGTGGGTAATCTTACGCATATGGGGTAGAGTTTCAGGGACCTGGTCTGGGAATACATCCTTGTATTCTTCCAAAAATGTTCTTTTGGTGGTGTCTGACACAGTGGCTCAGAATACCCTACTTGTTGGTTTGTATAGCACGCGTAGTTTGTCATCGGCAAATTCCACTACTGCATCCCCACACCTGATAAGAGCATTATGTCTTTTTAGGAACGGCATTCCTATGAGGGCGTCGTATTTCGTGAGATTTCCAACCAACATCTCTTGATTTGTTTATTTTGTTTTTCCGATTCCCAACGTCAGACTAAACGTTTTATGGCTTGACGAGCGGGAGCCTTTTCTGGCCACATTGACTGTTGTTCGTTGGGGTAGAGGCTCTGTAGATATGCCATGGGTAGAGATAAAGGTAGCGCTAACCATGTCGTTGCCAATTGCTCCCTTGTCGAATAGTACCTTTGCTGGGTAGCCTTCTATGTGAATCGTTCCTTCAAGAGTGTCACGGGCCTGATTGGCAGCATTAGTTGCATTCGGAGGCTTTCTATTTCCACTGAGTTAATTTCCACTTCATCATATTCGGTTGCTTCCATGTGGTTTGTACTTGTTTCTCACTTAGTTGATTTTCCTTTTCCCTTTTTGGCATAGCAGTCCTTTGCATAGTGCCCCTTTTTCCCGCATTTGAAACATGTGCCTTCATCGCGTCGCTTCTGCTTCTTATCTTTCTTGTCTTTTGCATCCTTGCGGTATGGTTTATCCTTCTTCGCATTGTCACACGATGGTGATCCTTTGTTGTTCCACTGTTGCCGTATGTGGCTTCGGTAAACTCATGTTTTGTACAGGATAGTGTCCTTCTGTTGTGCCCGCTTGACTACTTTGTCAAAAGAATCTCCTTGTCCCTCCATGGGTTCTACCTCCTGGCATAATCTGGGATTCATTGCTTCATACAATCTTTGTTTCAGCGTGTACTAAGATATCGTCCTGGTAGGCGATCGTCCATGGTACATTAAGCGATCTGTCGCAACTAAGCTTATTCCTGCTGTTTTGCCATTTCGTACTTGCTGGATATCCTCAAACTTCTTCTATAGTTCTTCTGTATTTCGCAAAGATTGGAATTTTTCTTTCAAGTATCTAATCAGGGTCTTTCCTTGGATATTTTCCCCACTTTCATAGTGGTTCATTGCTTGGTGGTATGCTTCCTCTGCTTTTCTGATACTGAAGCTTCCAAAGTACGCTCCGCTTCCTTCTTTGGTTTTGTCCACACTGTGTAGCACCAGGTATTGGGAAGTGGTTGTTACCCATTGGTCAAATGCGTCAGGTTTTAAGTCGTCCTTTTCACCCAAGAACGAAGGTGGCAGCGGAGGCTTGAATTTAGGTCCTGTTCGCCTGCCAGATTCTCCTTCAGACATATTGTGTTCAGCCTCTTCGTTACTGGAGCTGTCATCTGACGAGCTTTCTGGAAAGTCCCTGGGGAATTCGACTGGCGGTTTCCTCACTATCGAGTGATCTGATATCTCTTCGTCATTGTCTTCCTTCTTAGGTGTGTTGACAGGCTTCTTATCTTTTTTCGCGGGTTGCGCCGGTGCCTTCGCTTTACTGGGGCCGGGGGGAAATAGCCCAGGAAGGCTGGTCGCTGCCTTTCCTAATTCGTCGGTTGATTCACTAAAGGTCTGCTTGGCCAAGTCTCGCGCAAGTTGTCTTTCCGCTTCGTCAATCGACAAGTTGCTCTTTCGCCCTTTTGGTTTCTTGGGTTGCCTTTTCTTAGTAAGACCCGCTCGTGGGACCCCCTTCCCACTCCGAGTCCCTAGTGACTCTATGGTGTCGTGTTGGTTGAGCCGAACCTCTCCTGGTTCTGCCACTCACCACTACCAGCTTCTTGTTGGACTTTCCGTAGGTTGATCAGACCAGGTCCGTGCAGGTTTCTTAACCACTTGCAGAGGTTACAAAAATATAACGTATTCGGGCCAGGCCCTAGTCATGTAGCGGTACGATAGGAGCAGATAGCTTCTTGATTAACAAGAAGCGAGCGCTGCTTAACTAAAGGAGGCTTGTAACGGAGTGTAATAGGTGATCAAAGAAGTAACCATTCAACCAAGTATATTAAGAATACTGTCAGTCGAAGTCTGCCGTTTCCACTGCGGGAATCAGCGGTCTTCTAATACAGCATATCGCTTCTCTCCAGTATTAGCGATATTCTAAAACGTTGTATGTATCAACTGATAGCACATGAAACAATACAAGTATCAAATGATACTGTGAAACCAAACATAAAACAATGCGTGTATCAACTGATAGCACCCGAAATAATACAAGTATCAAACGATACGATGAAACCAAACATAAACAATATGTGTATCAAGTGATAGCACACGAAACAATACTAGTATCAAACGATACCGTGAAACTCAACATAAAACAAGTTTTGTATCCACTGATAGCACACGAAACAATACAAGTATCAAACGATACTGTGAAACCAAACATAAAACAATGTCTGTATCAACCAATACCACATGAAACAATACAAGTATCCAATGATACTGTGAAATAATAACAACCTACTACCCGTACCAGTTACAGAGAGAGAAGTCTGGGGGGAAGGACTCTAATAAAGACAGATCAATTGGGCAATTGGGTTGTCTGCCTTTTGGTGGCCCAGGGTGGAGAAGCTGTTCAAAAAAAGGTAGTTCACTCATTTTGCTTGCTTCTCCAGGTCAGATCAGAGGTATTCCTGGTTTGAAGTAAAGTTTTTATCTTGCAATATATCACATGCAGTATTGTAACATGTGTTGGCCGGGCCCCAGTCATGTAGTGGTATGATAGGAGCACATGGCTTCTTGATCAACAAGAAGAGAGTGCTGCTTACTAAAGGAGGCTTTGAGGGGGTGTAATAGGAGATCAAAAAAGTAACCGTCCAACCAAGCATATTTAGAATACTGCCAGTCGAAGTCTGCTGTTTCCATCCTGGAAATCACAGGTCTTTAAATACAGCATATTGCTTATCTCTATTATGCAAGATATCCTAAAAGATGGTCTGTATCAACTGATAGCATACAAAAGAATACAAGTATCAAATGATACCCTGTAACTAAAGGTGAAATCTTGTGTGTATCAACTGATAGCACGTGAAACAATACAAGTATCAAATGATACTGCGAAATCAAACATAAAACCTAACCTAGTAACCGTACCAGTTACAAGTATAGTTCATGTACAAAAGTCTTCACACCAGCACACACAACCTGCACTCACTTATAAACAAGCTAGTCCTTTTCCCACCCTGACAACGCTCAGGTTCCTGTTCACACACCCAATGGAACCTTCCTAACTAAGCTCGAGTACTTGGTTTCCAGCCATCTTGACAACTATCCTAAAGAAGAAAAAAAATTATTCTACAGCATCTATTCAAACATATATTACCCCATTTGTACCTGTTGCAACTGCTTGGAAGTTCTTAATGCTTTCTGCTCTGTTGCAGGTTCTTTTGCCTTCTCTTGAGCCTTTTTGTTGCAATTCTTGTCTTCACTGCCTTAGTCCTAACTCTTGCCTCTTCTACCTCATGAAATGATCTTTTAATGGCATCCCAATCTGCAAATACCTTGTTAGACTTTAAGCCTACCTTCTTTTTCCTTTCCTTGCTCTCCAGCTCTTCTAACTACTATTGTAAGTATCAGTTGGTGGCCAATTGCTACTTCTATTTAGTCGTCATTTGCTCTAGAACTGTCTCTCCCTTTTGCAAAACTGTTCGCTGGCCCCCGGTTGGCAGTCCAAGCTTGTACATTGAGGCATGGATGTTGCATGGGTGTTTGAGGGTATGGTGAAAGTGGCCTTCGTCCAGGGTTTTCTTGTACTTGAGCGTTGAGGGTGCTGGAGTGTTTTAGCTAGACAGGTTGGGAGAGTTCCGGGACTGGAAGGTTGTAATTTCATAGAGTGGTGAGGAATTGAGTGTTTTGCTGGGATTTCAAGAGAATATGCTAGTGGCACACTATCCAGGGTTCAGATTACGGGAGGTAAATGTTTATTCACATGCCTTTTGGTAGACTTGAATAAAGCAGGGTTTTTTGCCTGTAGCAGCATCATCAAGGGGTGCCAATGAGCAATTTCATGGCTATATTGAGAGTTTAGTGGTAAGAATATACCCAGATCAAGTGGTGGAAAATATAACTGGAATGTGCAGGTATGTAGACTTCATCAATATTGTTTTTTTCTACAGATTCATATAAACTTAATTGTTGTATAACTTCTATGACTGTCTGGGATTAAATCCTATGTGCTACTCATCTATCTAGCTTGATATTAACGAGTCCTTCTACCCTCATTCTTCATAGAGGGTAACAACTTGTTCAGAGACTGTGCTGCATTATGTCCTGAAGCTCTACGAGTCTCCAGGCCCTATCTTAGTATTCTTACATAAGAATCAGTTTCTCACCAACGCTGAGAGTCTTGGTTATTGCCAGTTAGCTATCTGCGCTGCAGAGAGGGTCTTGATAGTATCTGCTAAGAGTTCTGAGTGTAAAGGTATTTGTATTGTAAAGATTACAAAGTTATAGAGAGGAAATAACAATAGATGGTTGCATGAAGAGCTAATCCATCTGTGAGATCCACTACCTTTATATAGACATCGTCCTGCAACCCTAACCCTGTCCTGGCTCTTAACCCTATATCAGCTGTGAAATCAATCATAACATCATACAACCCAACTGGGTCATGTGCGCAAAGCATAAACAATCCTGTGACCTCTAAGCCTGGCTATCTGTAAAATATAAATGGGTCTGCCTTGCTGGTAAGGCTTACCGCCTAGTCGAACCTCATCCCATGAGGTCAAGCCGATGTCGCGTGTGAACTGTAATCCAAACATGACAAGCCTCAGGACCTGCTAACAAGCTCATTTGGGAAACATAAATG
Source organism: Tuber magnatum (assembly GCA_003182015.1). NCBI lineage: Eukaryota > Fungi > Ascomycota > Pezizomycetes > Pezizales > Tuberaceae > Tuber > Tuber magnatum. The sequence goes on from PYWC01000102.1 coordinate 475,628, forward strand.
AGTCTGGCTTGCCAGTAAATTTTGGCGAAAAGTTTAAACTCTTCGCAGGATATCAACAGTATGCCACATGCAAAATGCAATTCAAACCTGAATGAGCCACATGACCTACTAATGAGATCATGTGTAAAACGTATTCATCACATCAGTCACTTGGCTAGCACTTGTCTAGCCAGATCGTGGCAGTAGCTCCCCTCCCCTGCTAGCATGAGTCCTATGGGGCTGTAATGGGGGCACCCCTAGGAAGATGGATCCCAAGGTTGCCACCGCACCGAACAACTTCAAACTTATTGCCAAACGTTCACGTCAATATAAGAATAAAGTAAGGGGTAACGCTTAATATCGTTAAGACTGACGCTTCACTCAATTAAGATCTCGGGAGGATTGATTGCTGGAGTAGGTGAGTTCTTGTATAGACTTTGAGGTAGTTTTATCTTATGCCAGAAACTCCCCCATCAGCTTACTGCAACCATTCAAGGACACCCTTCTCCGCTAAGGGTGGTCCAACACGTCTCCGGGCCGGCCATTGGGGCATGCATGTGTCGACACACTCTAATCGGCTTTCACCTTATGCGGTTATCGTTTCTGCGGTGCATTTTCATTTTGCCCTGCGAGTGAAAACTGCTGTGCATCGGGGTCTTGCCAGTGGCTAACAGTCAAGACACCTCATGAACTAGACTATCTGTGACACTCTTCCCATATGCATTGATCTCTACTTGTCTCTGGAGCCTACCCTGAGTGATTTATCTATTTACTATTTACGGGTCTCGGGCTTCCGGGGTCTTACACAGGGCATGGTAGTCCGTGAGTGATCCATTGGGTGCTACCCATGACCACTATCTCGGATCTACCTTACCCGTGGTAGGAATCATGCTTTTAGTGTCTCTGCACTTCCCTTTCAGAGCCTATAGGATTGGGAGTACCTTCGGGCTTGGTAGGTGTAAAACTCTCCCAGTCGCCCTGCCACCACCCAGGACTCCCTTCGGGACCCCCACGGTTAACACCCGTTAACTCTGTCAGATTTGGTCCATTTTACTCCAAACAACCTGGAGGGCGTACTCCACCTTCCACCCTATGCCCTCTTGTATATCCTGTGACCAGCGCATGGTCGACTGGACAGCAGCGACATATATGGTGTTGCAAGAACGTCTGCAAATATTACTCTTTGCTAGACAATGCACAACTACACAACTGTTTGCCCATGACATCCGGGCCTGAGGGCGGGGCCGGAGGGGTATGACAGGAATAATGTCTTCAATTTACAGCTTCATCGAAGCTACGTAGGTCGCCCAATACCATCCCCAGGAACCACCTATTCCCGTATTATGCATGGCTCCACGTGACAAACATTCATGTCAATTTTCCTAAACTCTCTGCAGGACTTTGTATTGAAGAGTAGGGTAACTCAGGACTTTGGGCAGGGTAACCCAAGCCCCAGGGCAGGGTAATCTGATCCTGAGGGAAGGGTGACCTTGACCAGTGGACAAGATACCTCTTCCCTCTTACTCTGTCTCCAGTTACCCGGCCAAGCTGAGCAAATGCCCCTTCTGAAGCCCCCAAGTATGCTGACCGTGATCCTGGGTGTATCCAGGTACCTAAGTTCCTCTCCAAGTAATTCTGTTCATTCACGGAGCACAGGCCATCGGGTCTCCATAGGTCGAGTACTTACTTGCCTACCGGTTCCTACCAGTTCGTCCCCTGGCCACCTGCAGGGGTGAAGGTTCCGTCTGCCATAGCTCATGGATGCTGGGTCCTTGCATCACTCCCCTCTTGTCTACAGTCCATCCCGGACCCCTAGCCTCGTCTCTTATTTCCACGACTCAATTCCCCAAAGACCCTATGGTTCCTGGGTTTGGACGGATATCTTTGGTAAAAATCCACAATGGCCTGTAAGCCTGTCCCTTCTAGCATCTCATAGGGCTCCCAAGAATTCCCCTCAGCCCTGTAACCTTCCCATGAAACCAGGTACTGGACCAAGCGCGACGGAAACTTGGTCTTCGCTCCTCTGTACCATCAGCTGTCCACAACAGCTTCGATAACATAACTGGGCTGGTTGTCTACAAGTTCTGCGGTAGGGACTTCCTTGACTCTACCTGCTGCCGGATCCTCGCGATAGGGTTCGAGCAACGTGACATTGAAAACTGGGTGGATGCTGCCTCTGGTGGGCAGTTGGAGTTTGTAGGCTGGGTTGCCCACTCAGCGTTAGACTACAAAAGGGCTAAACATCCCGTGGTCCAGCTTCTCTATCGGACGCTTGATGCGGATGTTCTTTCAGTTTAATATCACGCGGGCCGCTTTCTTTGCCCGCCCAGTGGTCACATCCTCCCAGGCAACAAAGTTCGGTGATGGCTACCTTTTCTGTTCGTGCCATTTCAGTTTGCCTTTCCTGTGCCTGTTGAATCGTTTCTCGAATCTCTTCCCAGGTTCCTTCCCATTCCTTGACCAAGAGCTCACTGCTAGGGTGTATTCCTAGAGTATCAGACATGACACGCGACCAGATTGCCCTTGGGTTAAACCTAGAGTTGATCTCAAATAGTGACAATGTGGTCGATTCTGATGTCGAGGTGTCGTATGCATACTCCGTAAGGGGTATAACGACCAGGGATATATGACCTATGGCAGACAGAACCTATACCCATACAGGGAGCCAGGAGGCGAACTGGTAGGAACCGGCAGGCAAGTAAGTAATTGACCTAGGGAGACCCGATGGCCCGGGCTCCGAGAATGAACAGAATTGGCTGGTCAGGGACTTAGATACCTGGATACACCCGGGAGCGGTGTCGGCATACTTAGTGACTTCTGAAGGGGCAGTTGCTCTGCTAGGCCGGGTAACTGGAGACAGGTCAGAAATGTCTATCACCGGTAACGGGATAGACAAAATACTAGGGAAACGTTCTCTTGTCCACTCGACAAGGTTACCCTACCCTCGGGATCAGGTTACACTACCATGGGGCTTGGGAGACCCTGCCCAAAGTCCTGAGTTACTATACCTTTCAATATGAAGTCTGTGGGGTAGTTCGGGAAAAGTGACGGAATGTTGGGCAGGCCGAGCCATGCATGATACCGGAATCTGGGGTTCCGGGGGATGCAATTGGGCGAGCTACGTAGCTTCGATGAAGCTGTAAATAGGAGACATTGTTCCTATCATACAACCCCAACCCCGCCTTGAGGCCCAGACATCATGGGCAAACGGTTGTGGAGTTATGCGTAGTCTAGGAAAGATGAATCTTGGCAGACAGGGGTGCAACACCGTATACATTGCTCCCGTCTGGTCGACCATAAGCAGTTCGCAGGATATACCAGGAGGCTTAGGGTGGAAGGTGGAGTACCTCCTCCAAGTTGTTCGGAGTAAAACGGACCAGAACTGACGGAGGAAACAGGTATTAACAGTGCGGGTCCCAAAGGTAGTCCTGGGTGGTGCCTGGGCGACTGGGAGAGTTTTACATCTGCCAAGCCCGCAAGTCCTCCCAACGCTATAGGCTCTGAAAGGGAAGTGCAGAGACACTAAAAGCATGATTCCTGCTACAGGTGCGGTAGATCTGAGGCAGTGGTCATAGGTAGCACCCAATGGATCGCTCATGGACTACGGTGCCCTGCGAAAGACACTGGAAGCCCGAGACCCCTAAATAGTAAATAGACAAACCACTTGCGGTAGGCTCCGTAGTCAAGCAGATAACAATGCATATGGGAAGGGTGTCATAGATAGTCTAGTTCATGAGGTCTCTTGACTGCTAGCCACTGGCAAGACACCGATAGGCAGAACGTTTCAACCCGGTGGGCAAAATGGAAATGCACCGCAGAAACGATAACGGCATAAGGTGAACACCGACCACAGTGTGTCGACACATGCACGCCCAAAAGATGTGCCAGGAGCCATGTCGGACCACCCTTAGCGGAGAAGGGTGTGCTCGAATGGTTGGCGTAAACTGATGGCTGAGTTTCTGGTATATGATAAAATTACGTGAAAGTCTATGCGAGAACTCTCCTACTCCAACAACAAATCCTCTCGCGACCTTCATTGAGTGAGGTGTCAGGCTTAACGACATTAACCTTTACCTTTTACTTTACTCTCACATCGGTGTGAACTTTTGGCGGTAAGTTGGAAGTTGTTCCGTACGGTCGCAACCTTGTGATCCATCTTCTCAGGGGTGCCCCCGTTACAGTATATTGTTAAGCGAGCTCCCCGCTTAACTCCTCTTCTGATTAATTGTTTTCCGACCTGCAGCACCAACCTTGTGTAAATGCTGGTAACCTTGTCTAAACCAAGTAGCCCAGGGTGGAAAGTACAATGGCTAGTACCGAACTTCGAACCACAATGGAATCCAACTTGGATTCAGACCTTGACCTTGATGAGAACTCCCCTAACACATTTCGTGCGTCGGTTTTCGCAAATGTCCTTGGTATTGAATGGGATGGTCCCCTGTTGCTCCGGGAGACCACTTCTATTCAGTTACCTGATAAATGTGTTGCTCTCATGATTACAGAACCTCGCGCTATGGGACGTTCGCTCCTTAACGATTCCACCCTTGTCCACAACACACCCTCTCCCTCGCCACAAGGGGTATCTGTTAGGGAGTTCTCCCGTGAGCTTGTCGAACTGTACATCATCCAGGAGGTATCCAAGTCTATTGATGGCACAAAGCGGGAACCGAAGAACTGGAATGCCCACCAGCAGCAGGTATTCCGTAAATAGACCACTATGGCAGCGGTGGAATAGATGAAAGTACTGTACGCGGCATACCTGTAAATGTTAAGACACCAGAAGGCTTTGAAGGATCGAACGGCAGCGCTGGAAAGGGCCTTCGCGGGAGGCTATAGTAATGATGCTGAGAATGACGTACCGATGATAGAGGCGGCGCCCCCACTCCCACTTGTCCACATGAAGCCCGAGAAGCTCCGGATGGAACTGGCTATAAGAGCCAGGGATGAACAGGGGCGGGCATACCTACGCCCGGTGGGTATACGAATGTTGGAAAGCCTCAAGGGTGAAGGCTACAGCCATACCTCGTCCTTCACAAGAGCATCAACAGGCTCACTGTTTGTCCCCTCCTCGATCCCCCGCAGTCAGTCGGAAATTCCGGCGATTAGACTAACCGATGGGTGTCGGGTTAAGAAAAGGATGTCAAAGCCCAAGGGGATCACGGCACCAGATACATCTGACCCTGCTGCTCGGCCTACCCCTGCTCCGACTAACCCTCCTGCAACACTGTTGGTTGCAACTCCCGTACCTCACATCGCTACCTGAAGACCCACACCTTTAGCCGTCTCGATGCCTGCTCCTGACACGTTTCCTGCCACACTCTTCCCAACAGCAGTACCGGCTACCACAGGGTTCCAACCACTGCGCATGGCACCACTAAGATTTTTCGAACCGGTAAGGTGCCAGGAAGAGTGAGAACCCCTGCCTCCAACACGAGGGACTTTGATCCCCGGACCTAGGACACCTGCTCGCTCCGTTCCTTGGGCACCCGTGATTCTCTCTGCCACCTCGAAACCAGCTCCTTCCTCCATGCTCCCTACAATGACAAGCCACGGGTCGCACAGCCAAGACGAATTTTGTCTGTCTGGCTGTGAACCTGAAGAAACCTGCATCGGATGGATTCATTACCACATATATGGGTGCGGCAAAGAACAACGGACCCCCATAAGGCATCGAGGAAGGCAGAAGCAAGGAGATGGACGGCCAACATGTGGGTATTGTGGCTCATGGAGGCAGGTTGGCAACCCAATGCAACCAGTGAGGTGCCCAGAGCTACAAGCATTTCTGCGGATAACTGAGGTGGCGTCCAACCCAACTCCTGAGAGGGGGCGATGCACTGTTCCACCACCTGCATCCGTACCATCGGGGGCAAATACCGGTGAGGATGGGAATCAGGATGGCCAGGCGGAATGGTTTGACGGGTATGATAGACCACGGGACATACGAGGCGGGAACAGCGGAGGTAGTGGGGATGGAAATGCCCCACCTGGAGGTGGTACGATGGGACCAGGCAGAGATCCAGGTAACTCCGACCATGACAGCTTGGACGATGATAACGATGGATATTCTGTCACAGATTTGACCCCCTTCCTCGGTGCTCGCATGGATGACGGGAGCAATGGGAAGAAATGACGGTGGGATCGCGGGGCCAAGAGGCTGGCGAGAGCCCTGAGGAGTACTGGTTCAGCTTGTGGACCAACACCAAGACACTGGCAGAAGAAGCCGGAGAAGCTGAGTGGTATGCCTCCATTCAAGGGCAAAGTTACTGAACTGGCGAGCTTCTTGACCTTGGTGGAGGTCAAATTGGAATACTTTACGGATTGCAAGTTAACCGACATGGATAAGCTAAACTTGGTGATCCTCCTTCTTGAAGACTCCGCCCGGGCATGGTATCTGGGGTTGCATAGGCACATTAACAAGCAAGCTGCCAAGCGCACTGGCGTCGCTGTCAAAGACAGCAACCCATTACGGACATGGAAAGGGTTCTGAGAACAACTGGAAAGAAGTTTCAGCGGAGACCAGGCCAAGTGACATTGATCCCTGGTCGGGTCACGAGACCTTGTGATGAAGATCCATCAAATCGATGAGTACCTGGATAGGATGATTGATTATATGTATAAGCTTAGCTATACAGATACAGTACAGGTACGGGACAAGGTTCTATCAGGCATCATACAAGAGGTTCGGAATGCATGGGTACTTAAGAAGCCCCATACAACCGACCTGAACGAGTAGCTTGAACCTCTCCGGAAGGCCGGGCACACACTGGAGAACAACAACCGGTTCAGTAATCACGTCATCCACCCTGCCCCCCGGTCTCAACCTGCCGCGAAGAAGGAGGATAGGTCCTCGACATCAGGCAGGTTCAGGAAGAAGGAGAAAGGTTGGCGCTGACCAAACCAGAGCTCTCCCAAACCTACTAGTTTCAACGCGGGGAAACAGGCAAAGCCGGTGACTTCTGAGTATGCAATAGCATATAAGGAAATCCCGTCGACCTTGACCGAACACGGGGTGAAGTACAACAAGTGTGCCAACTGAGGTCAAACACCACACTTTTGGAGAAAGTGTACCGCAACGGCCCAAGTCGTTAGGTCATCCAAACAGGCCCGCGGGTTGAAATGATCAGCCCTGGTAAGCGAGCCTACAGGAACAGACAAGCAAGTAAAGCGCATTGAAGCGCCCCCTCTGGCTTCCTGGTCAAAGACACTTGAAGTCTGCCAGGCATCACCTCAGATCATGGAGGTTGATACTGACGGCTCAGAATAGGTCAGAACCCATTCTGGTTAAGGTGTAACCTTATGAACCCACGCCCATAGACCCCTGAGGGATAGATGGACATGAGCCACAGAGGTGCCTTTGGAGATAGGTAAAGTACTCTTCTACCACATAAACAACCTGATAGTGACTACACCTAGCTGGCGTGGGCAGGTAGATGTCGCGGGTCGTGCCCGGTGCGCTGGCCTGTCTCTTCTTTGTTGGGTTTCTGGTTATTCCCTTGGTTCTGGTTATACGTATTTCTCTCAGGATTTCCTTATCTGGATGGGCAAGTTATAGGACATTATTTCGGTTGAGGCTGGGTGAGGTCCTGCTGGCGGAAAAGCTCGACATTGGGGAAGCAAGGCTGCTTCCCTGGGAACTGGTCCAACAGCAGACCTCCACCCGCGTCGGGAAAGATTTGTTAGGTTTAGTACAAGCCGAATTGATTCAGGCTGGACTTGATCAAATAAATGGTGCTATTTTCAAGCTTACCTGAGGAGGGTTTGGTACCCGAAATCATGCTGGCCTGATAGTAAACACCCTAGTTATTGGTAAAAGACGAATCCCAATTGCTTAACATTTACTGAGCCGCTGTGGCTGCTGTTGTGTCGAAAGGCAAGATACTAAAAGAAATTACTAAGCTAAGATGACTAAGTCACCAAGACAAGCGAGAAGGCAGAAGCAGGACAACTTGCCTCGTCATACCAAGTCTATCCACCTGTGGGTCCTGTTGGACTGGAAGATAGGAGCTGGACGGGTAAGTACGGAAGCACTCCTGCTACTCGATAGTGGAGCTACTGGGTCGGTCCTTAGTAGCCGATGGGTTAAGCAGACTCAGGCACCTTGTGTACGATGAAAGGTACAAGTGCCAATAAGCGATGCCAGCGGTAATGACATTCCTGGATCAGGTCTACACTATACCAAGTCTTTAGAGATGAGGACACGGGACCAGCACAACGAGATGCGCTTTGAAGTCACGGATATGCCCGACACTAAGGTGGATGGGTACCTACCTATGCCTTGGTTGAAAGACCATAACCCCGACATAGATAGGAAGACAGGATAAGTAACCTGGCGCTCACATTTGTGCAAGGCTAACTGCCTGGCAGAACAGGGGCGGTTAGTGTTCATGACTGATGAAGAGTGACCAGCCGAAGACCCTGGTAATGTGTACCTCCTGGAAATTGTCCAATTCCCCGATGAGGAAGGTGCCGACATTACGGTTAAGCTACCCCGCGAGGATGAGGAGCATGGGGATATCCTCAGTCAAGAACAGATTGAGGCACTACCGGAGGACTCGAACCATGACCCTACGATCAGGTTGCAACCCGGAACTCAATCTCTGCTAGGGCCTTTCTATCCGTTAACGCAAAAGGAGCTTAAGGCACTCCGGGAATATCTCAATGACATGCTGCGAACGGGGAAGCTACGGCCATCCAGTTCCTCAGCAGCAGCCCCTATCATCTTTGTGCCAAAACTGGCTGGTACATTAAGTGTGGTAATAGATTACGGAGGGCTAAACAAAATCACGGTGAAGAGCAAGTATCCCCTACCGCTGTTGAATGAACTGCGAGATAGGTTAGGAAAAGCCGCTGTGTTCACCAAGTGGGACTTGAACAGTGGCCACTACCTTCTGGGGATGGCAGAAGATTAGGAATGGAAGAGGGCCTTCCGCTGCAGAGACGGACTGTATGAATGCACAGTCATGCCGTTTGGGTTGTGTAATGCCCTGGCAACTTTCGAAAGCATGATAAATGTGGTCTTTGGGAATCTCATCGATGAAGGAGTCATTGCGTACATGGATGACATCCTGATCTACTCCCAAATTATGGAAGAGCATATCGCGATGGTGAGACGTGTGATGGAGAAATCGCGGAAAGTTACACTGTGTGCAAGCATGAAGAAGTCCAGTTTCCACCAATGGGAGCTTGAATTCTGGGGATACAAGATCTCCAATATGGGATCTCTATGTTGTCAGAGAAGGTGTGGGCAATCAGGGATTGGGTACCTGCGACATGTGTCGTTGACGTTCAAAACTTTATGGGCTTTACCAACTTCTATTGTTGGTTCATAGAAGGTTTTAGCAAGATAGGGATACCGCTGATAGACGTGACAACGAAGGATGTCCGGTGGGAATGGACACCCGCGTGTGAGCAGGCCTTTAACTATTTGAAGGAAACGTTCAAGTCCAAACCTATCCCAGCACATTTTGACCCTGAATGGCCACCCCGCCTGGAAACCGACCCTGGTGACTTTGCATTAGAAGCCGTCCTCTCCCAGTTCTGTGAAGATGAGAGATGGCACCCAGTGGCCTACCAGAGTAGGAACTTTCATGTAGCTGAGATTAATTATGATGTCCACGACCAGGGAATGACTGCCCTTGTGGCGGCATTCAAGGAAGAGGATCATCTGCTATGGTCAGTGACGGACCAATTGGTGATCTGTACGGATCATAAGAGTTTGGAGTACTTTAACAGTACCAAGGGCCTTAACCGCAGGTAGCACTACTGGGCTGAGTTCCTGCAACCATTTAACTTCAGGGTGGTTACCGAGAAGGACAGTTGAGTGTGAAGGGAGATGCTTTGTCGCGGCCTAAGAACTACTGCCATGAAGGCGGGAGTGATTTTCCGCCACAGGCGTTTTTTCCACGCAGACAGTGGGTCGGGAGCCAGGAACGGGACATCTTGCTGTAACGGTGGCACCCCTAGGAAGATGGATCCCAAGGTTGCGACCGTACCAAACAACTTCAAACTTATCGCCAAAAGTTCACACAGATGTAAGAGTAAAGTAGACGGTAAAACTTAATATCGTTAAGCCAGACGCTTCACTCAATTAAGGTCTCGAGAGGATTGATTGTTGGAGTAGGAGAGTTCTCGCATAGACTTTCAGGT
>PYWC01000102.1:488037-536563 GCA_003182015.1 Tuber magnatum
GGGTCGGCCTTTCTTGGAAGCATAATGGGTGTTTCCCCCTCTTGAATTGGCTCGTTGGACAACCTTGGCAACAGTCTCCTTGCAGACCCCAATAGCCTTAGCTATTTTATTATAACCCATATTGGTATGCTTATGCAGGGCATAGATTTGCTGATTCGTGTCTTCTTTTTCTCTTCGGGTATGTGGTGGTGCCATGGTGGGTGATGAGGTGGGGGAGAGGTGTCGTTGCACCGTTGCCGGGCAGGGGTGTAATTATTTAACGAACAAGTCTGTACCTAAATACTTGTGCCCACTAAGTCTGGTCATCTCGGAGCCCGGGCTATCGGGTCTCTGTAGGTCAAGTACTCACTTGCCTCCCGGTTGCTACCAGTTCGTCTCTGGGTTACCTGTATGGGTGTAGGTTCCGGCTACCATAGCTCATGTATGCTGGGTCGTTACACTTGCGAGCACAAGTGTTGCAGGTGTGCCAAGGATTTCGGCTCCAGTCTACTTTTTTGGATCAACTGCAGATAGGGATAACTGAAGACCAGGAATAGTGGAGGATACTGAAGGCAACAGCTGCCGCTGACAAAGAGGTTGAGCAACATTTCGTGACGGAAAAGGCCTTACTCCTGTACAAGAACGGGTGGTACGTTCCCAAGGGTCAGAATCTGAAGCGGACAATCATAAAGGCAGAACATGACTCCCGCATCGCGGGACACTTGGGGACTTACAAAAACATTGGCAGGGTTAGGGCCAACTTCTCTTGGCCAAAGATGGACGAGCATATCACCGACTACAGGCGGGGATGTGATGCGTGCCAAAGAAATAAGTCCATCAGGCACAAGAAGTTCAGCATGCTGGAACCCATTGATGTTCCTATTCAGCCATGGACAGTGATTTCAATAGACTTCATTGTAGCACTGCCAGAGTCTGAAGGGTATACCAAGATCTGGGTCACAGTGGACAGATTCTCGGAAATGGCCCATTTCATACCCCTGACCACGGAGGTACCTATCAAGGAGCTTACCCTGATATTCCTGAAGGGGGTTTGGCGCCTTCATGGACTCCCGGAGTCAGTCATCTCCGCGCGAGATAGCCAATTCACATCCAAGTTCTGGATGAGTCTAATGCACTTGCTGCAAGTGGACCTAAACGTTGCGACCGCATTCCACCCTAAGACTGATGGGCAAACCGAGAGGCTTAATCAGACATGGGAGCAGTACTTGTGTAGTTACTGTTCCTACCAACAAGATGATTGGGTTTCACTGTTACCCCTTGCGGAGTATGCGTACCACACCTCGACATCAGAATCCAGCAGGTTCTCACCATTACAGATCAACTATGCCTTTAACCCAAGGACAAATTGGTCATGTGTCATGTCTGATACTCAAGGAATACAGCCTAGCAGTGAGATCTTAGTCAAGGAATGGGAAGGAACCTGGGAAGAGATTGGAGAAATGATTCAACAGGCACAGGAAAGGCGACGGAAATGGCACGCCCAGAAAGGTTTGCCATTACCGGACTATGTTACCTTGGAGGCTGTGACTGCAGGGCGGGCAAAGAAGGCGGACCCAGTGATGTTGAAGCGAAAGAACATCCGCACCAAGCATCCGATGGAGAAGCTGGAGCATGGGATGTTTGGCCCTTTTGTGGCCAAATGTCGAGTGGGTAACCGCGCCTACGAACTGCCACTCCCCACCAGATGAAGCATCCACCAAGTTTTCAATGTCACGTTGCTTGAACCGCATCGTGAGGTTCCGGCAGCAGGTAGGGTCATGGAAGTCCCTACCGGGGAACTTGTACACACAGAGCCCGGTTATGTTATCGACGCTGTTGTGCACAGCCGATGGTACGCAGCAGTGAGTGGGAAGGTTCCGTCACGCTTCATCCAGTACCTGGTTGCATGGGAAGGCTACGGGGCTGAGGAGAACTCAGGGGACACCTTTGAGATAGCAGAAGGGACAGGCTTACAGGCCATTCTGGATTTTCACCAAAGTTATCCGTCCAAGCCCAGGGACCAAAGGGTCTTGAGGGAATTGAGTCGTTGAAATAAGGGACGATGCTAACGGTGCGGGACGGACTGTAGAGAAGAGCGGAGTGATGTAATGACCCAGCAATACATGACCTATGGCAGACGGAACCTATACCCATACAGGTAGCCAGGGGGTGAACTGGTAGGAACTGGCACATGAGTAAGTGCTGGACCTGCAGAGACCCAATGGCACGGGCCCCCAGAATGAACAGAAACGGCTGGTCTGATAGTTAGGTACCTGGATACACCCGGGGCCATTGTCAGCGTACTCAGGGACTTTGGAAGGGGCAGTTGCTCAGCTAGGCCGTGCAACTGGAGACAGGTCAGAAATGTCTATCACCGGTGACGGGATAGACATGGTAACAGGGAAAAGTTATCTTGTCTGCTGGACGAGGTTATCCTACCCTCAGGATCAGGTTACCCTGTCTTGTAGCTTGGGTTACCCTGCCCAGTGTCATGTGTTGCCTACCTTTCAATACGAGGTCCCTTGGGGAGTTCGGGAAAATTGACTGGAATGTTTGTCACGTGAAGCCATGCATGATACTGGAATCTGGGGGTTCCGGGGGATGCTATTGGGGGAGCTAGGTAGCTTCGATGAAGCTGTAAATTGGGGACATTATTTCTATCAGAACCCTGCAGCCCCACCATAAGGCCCGGACGTCATGGGCAAACGGTTGTGTAGTTGTGTGCGATCTAGCAAAGCGGAATCTTTGAAGACATGCGTGGAACACCGTATACGTCACTGCCATCCAGTCGACCGCAGGCTGTTCCCATGATATATAGCGGAGCATCGGGTGGAAGGTGGAGTACCTGCTGCAAGTAGCTCGCAGTGGAACGGACCAAAACTGACCGTGGTACCGGGTGGTAACTGTGGGGGTCCTGAAGGTAGTCGCGCGTGCTGCTCAGGCGACTGGGAGAGTTTTACACCTACCAAGCCCGGAAGTGCTCCCAACGCTATAGGTTCTGAAAGGGAAGTGAGAAGACACTAAAAGCATGATTCCTACCCGACGTAAGATAGGTCCGAGGTAGTGGTCATAGGTAGCACCCATTGGATCACGCCGGGACTACTGTGCCCTGAGGAAGACACCGGAAGCCCGAGACCCGTAACTAGTAAATAGATAAACCGCTGACTGTAGCCTCAGGAGTCAAGTAGAGAGCAGTGCATATCGCAAGGGTGTCATAGATAGTCCAGTTCATGAGGTCTCTTGACTGTTAGCCACTAGCAAGACACCAATGCGCTGAAGTTTTCACTCCGGTGGGCAAAATCGAAATGCAGCGCAGAAACGACAACCGTATAAGGTGAACGCCGACTAGGGTGTGTCGACACATGCATGCGCGAAGGATGTGCCAAGAGATGTGTCGGACCACCTTTAGCGGAGAACGGTGTGCTGGCATGGTTGGAGTAAACTGATGGGGGAGTTTCTGGTATAAGATAAAACTACCTGAAAGTCTATGCGAGAACACTCCTACTCCAACAATAAATCCTCCCGAGACCTTAATTGAGAGAAGTGTCAGGCTTAACTATGTTAAGTCTTGCCGCTTACTTTAGACTTCAATCTGTGTGAACTTTGGGCCATAAGTTTGAAGTTGTTCAGTACGGTCACAACCTTGGGATCCATCTTCCTAGGGGTGCTCCCATTACAAGGGGTAACAGCGAAACCCAATCACCTTTTTGGTAGGAACAGTAACCACCCGAGTACTACTCCAGTGTCTGATTAACCCTCCCAGTTTGCCCATCAGTCTCAGGGTGGAATGCAGGCGAAACGTTTAGTTTCTCTGGCAACAAGTGCATTAGACTCATCTAGAACTTGGATGTTTGTCAGCCATCTCGATCAGAGATGATTGACCTTGGGAATCCATGAAGGCACCAAACTTCCTTCCGGAATATCAAGGCAAGCTCCTTGATAGATACCTCTGTAGTCAGGGGTATGAATTGGGCCATTTTCGAGAATCTGTCAACTATGACCCAGATCTTGGTATACCCTTCAGACTCTGGCAGTGCTACAATGAAGTCCATTGAAATCGCAGTCCATGGCTGCATAGGAACATCAATAGGTTCTAGCAGCCTGAACCTCTTGTGCCTGATGGACTTATTTCTTTGGCACACATCACATGTCCGCATGTAGTCGGTGATCTGCTAATCCATCTTAGGCCTATAGAAGTTAGCCCTAACCCTGCCAATGGTCTTGTAAGTCTGGAAGTGTCCCGCAATTCGGGAGACATGTTCTGCCTTCATCATTATCTGCTGCAGATTCTGAGGCAGGGGAATATACCATGTGTTCTTGTACAGGAGAAAGCCCCTCCCCGTCGTGAAATGTCGGTGGCCCTTCTTGTCACCAGCAGCCGTTGCCTTAAGGATCCTCAAGGATTCCTGGTCTTCGGTGATCGCTACCCACAGTTGATCCAAAATGGATGACGGGAGCCCAAATCCTTGGCATACCTGCAACACTTGTGGTAGCAAGATGTCTCTTTCCTGGCTCCCAACCTACTGTCCGGGACGAAAAAACCACTGCGGCTGAAACTCACTCCCCCCTTCAGGGCGCTAGTCCCTACACCGCGGTAAAGCATCTGCCTTCTCCTTCAACCGTCCTTCCCGGTAAACCACCTGGAAGTTAAATGGTTGGAGGAACTCAGCCCAGCGGTGCTGCCTACAGTTAAGGACCTTGGTACTGTTAAAGTACGCCAAATTCTTACGATCTGTATAGATGACCGAATGGTCCACTACTGATCGTAGCAGATGATCCCATTCCTTGAGTGCTGGCACAAGGGTAGTCACTTCCTTGTCATGGACATCATGATTAATCTCCGTTGGGTGAAACTGCATACTATGGTAGGCCACCGGATGCTATCTCTTATCTTCATAGAACTGGGAGAGGACTGCTCCTAATGCAAAGTCCTTAGCATCGGTTTCCAGCCTGGTTGGCCGTTCAGTGTCAAAATGTGCTCGGATAAGTTTCGACGTAAACACTGCCTGCGAGTGGTTGAAGGCCTGTTCACATGCAGGTGTCCATTCCTATCGGACATTCTTCTTTGTCAAGTCCGTCACCAGTTTTACTATCTTGCTGAAACCTTCTATGAACCTATGATAGAACTTGGCAAAGCCCATAGAGCTTTGAACGTCAACAACGCATATGGGAGGTGCCCAATCCCGGATTGTCTGCACCTTCTCCAACAACGTACAGATCCCCATATTGGAGATCTTGTATCCGAGGAATTCAACTGCCCGTTGGTGGCAACTGGACTGCTTCTTGCTTACACATAGTCTAGCTTTCCACAATTTCTCCAACACATGTCTCACCATCGCGACGTGCTCTTCCATAGTTTCGGAGTAGATCAGGATGTCATCCATGTATGCGATAGCTGCTTCATCCAGGAGATCCCCAAAGACCACATTTATCATACTTTGGAAAGATGCGGGGGCATTACACAACCCAAACCGCATGACCGTGTATTTGTGCAGTCCATATCAGCACCAGAAGGCCGTCTTCCATTCCTCACCTTCTGCCATCCTCCGAAGGCAGTAGCTCTTCTTCAGGTCCAACTTCATGAATACAGCGGCTTTTCCTCCGCTATCGTGCAGTTCCTTCATCAATGGTAGCGGTCAGTTACTCTTCATCGTGATTTTGTTCAGCCCTCGGTAATCTATTACCAGTCTTAATGTACTATCTGGTTTTAGTACAAAGAGGATAGGGGCTGCTGTGGAGGCACTAGATCGCCGCGGCTTACCTGTTTGCAGCGAGTCGTTGAGGTATTCCCGCAGTGCCTGAAGCTCCTATTCCGATAATGGATGGATAGTTCCAAAATGAGGTTGAGTTCCGTGTTACAACTCCATCGTATGGTCATACTTCGAGTGCTCCGGTAGTGCCTCAATCCGTTCTTGACTGAAGATATCCCCATAGTACGTATAGTCGGAGGGTAGCTTAACTGTAATGTTGGCACCTTCCTCATCGGAGAATTGCACAATTCCCCATAGGTACACATTACCCGCGTCTTCGGCTAGTAACTCCTCATCGGTCATGAACGCTAACCGCCCCTGCTCTGCCAGGTGGTTAGCCTTGCAGAAATCTGAGCGCCAGGTTAGTGACCCTGTCTTCCAATCCATGTCGCGGTTATGATCCTTCAACCAAGATATAGGTTGGTACCTATCCACCTTAGTGTCGGGCATATCCGCAACTTCAAAGCACATCTCATTGTTCTGGTCACCTATCCTCAGTCCTAATGACTTGGTATAGTGTAGACCTAACTCCGGAATGTGATTACCGCTCGTGTCGCTTGTCGGCACGTGTACCTTTCGTCGTACACAGGGTGCCTGAATCTTCTTGACCCATCGGCTACTAAGCACCAGCCTAGTAGGTCCACTATCGAGCAGCAGGAGTGCTTCTGTGCTTACCTGTCTAGCTCCTATCTTCCAGTGTAACTTGACCCGCAGGTGGATAGATTTGGTATGACGAGGCGAGTTGTCACCCTTCTGCCTCTGCGCTTGTCTTGGTGACTTGGTTATCAGGGCTTAGCAATTCCTTGTAGTCTCTTGCCTTTGGACACAACAGTGGCCACAACCGGGCGGTAAACGTTAAGGGATTGGCTTTCGTCTAGTCATCAATAGCTAGGGTGTTTACTATCACGCCAGCATGATTTCGGGTACTGAACCCTCCTCAGGTAAACTTGGAAATAGCGTCATTTATTTGATCAAGTCCAGCCTGAACCAATTCCTCTTATACCAGACATAACAATTTTTTCCCAAGGTGGGTAGGAGTCTGCTGTCGGACCGGTTCCAAGCCAAGCAGCCTTGTTTCGCCAATGTCGAGCGTCTCCTCTAACAGGACCTCACCCAGCCTCAACTGAAATAATGTTCTCTGACTTGCCCATCCAGCTAAGGGAATCCTGAAAGAAATACATATAACTAGAACAAAGGAAATAACCAGGAACTCAAAAAAGGAGAGATAGCCCAGCCCACCAGGCATGGCCCCCAACATCTACCTGCCCACACCACCTCTGTAAAGTCAGTATCAGGGTCGTTTATGCGCGCAAAGGGTACTTACCCATCTTGGAAGCCACCTCCGTGGCTCATGTCGATCTATCCCTCAGCGGTCTATGGTGGCACGTTAATAAGGTTACACCTTAAACAGAACGTGTTCTGACCTATTCCGAGCCGTCCGTATCACCCTCCCTGATCTGAGGTGATGCCTGGTGGACTTCTAGTATCTTTGACGAGGAGGCCGGAGGGGGCACTTGAATGCGCTTTAGCCGCGTGCCTATCCCTGTGGGCTCGCATACCGGAGCTGACCGTTTCAACCCTCCAGCCTGCTTGGATGAACTAACGACCGGCGACCTGGCGGTACACTTCCTTCAGAAGTGACGACTTTGTCCATACTTGGTGCATTTCTTGTGCTTTCTCCGACGTTTGGACAAAGTCGATGGGATTTCCTTATGCGCCATTGCATACTCAGAGGTCGCTGGCTTCGCCTGTTTCCGCGGATTAAAATTAGTGGGTTTGGCAGGCCTCTCACTCCGGCTGCCCAAACCTTTCTGCTTCTCCTTAAACCTCCCCAAAGTCGATGACCTACGGTCCTTCCTTTCCGTTGCCAGAGACTGTTTGACAGGATGGATAACTTGGTTACTCAACCGGCAGTTGTCTTCCAGCGTGTATCCAACTTTCTGCAGAAGATAAAGGTAGTCGTTCAAGTCAGTTGGGTGGCGCTACTTGAGTGCGGACGCCTTAGGAACTTCCTCAGTAATACCCGCCCGTACCTTGTCTCATACCTATACCAGATCTGTACAACCAAGCGTGTACATGTAGTCGTTTATCTTGTCCAGGTACTTATCAATGTTATGTGGCTTCATCACCAGGTCTCGCCACTCGCAAAGGGATTGGTCTCGTTCCGCTTGGTCACCGCTGAAGCTTCGTTCCTGTCATTCCCAGAATCCTTTCCATGTTTTCAAACAGGTTACTGTTGTTAATAGGAACGCCTGTACTCTTGGCTACCTCTTAGTTGATGTGTGAGTGCAGCCCGAGATACCATGTTTGGGCAGTATCTTCGTAGAGAGGGATCACCAGGTTTACCTTGTCCCTATCGGTCAACCTGCACCCCGCAAAGTATTTGTACTTGACCTCCACTAATGTCAGGAAGCTTGCAAGTTCCGCAACCTTTCCCTTGAATGCCGGAATACCACTCAACTTCTCCTACTTCTTCTACCGCTGCCTAGAGGATGACTGTGAGGTCGATCTCCTCCGCAACCCCCATTATAGCTACTTAGCACGGCGGTCACAGCGTCATTTCTTCTGGTCACACCAATCTTCCTTGCGAGCGCCGAGGAAGCGAGTCAAATCAGTGAGAGAATCGGCATCATCATCATCCGCACTGTCATGGTGGGAGTCCCTGGGATCTCCTGCCGCTCCGGTTGCACCCCCTCTTGATGGCGCATTTCCATCTCCACCATCCCCGGCATTTCCGCCTGGTGTCTCCCGTGGTCTATCATACCCATCAAACCGTTCCTCCTGGCCATCCTGATTCCCATCCTCAGGGGGGTTAGCCCCTGATGGTACTGATGCCAGTGGTGGAACAGGGCATCGCCCATTCTCCGGAGTTGGGTTAAGCACCGCCTGAGTTATCCGCAGAAATGCCGGTAGCTTTGGGCGGCTCAGGGGTTGCACCGGGGGGCCAACGTGTCTCCATGAGCCGTAATACCCACATGTTGGCCATCTATCTCCTTCCTTCTGCCTTCTGCGATTCCTTACCGGGGTCTGTTGTTCCTGCCTGCACCTATATGTGTGGTAATGTATCCATCCCATACGGGTTTCTTCAGATTTACAGCCTGACAGGCAAAACTCGTGTTGGCTGTGCGACTCGGCTCTTGTGATTGTGGGGAGCACGGAGGGAGAAGTTGGTTTCGAGGGGGCAGCGAGAATCACGGGTCCCCAAGAAATGGAGCGAGCAGGTGTCCCAGGTCTGGGGATCGGAGTCCCTCGTGATGGAGCCATGGGTACTCGCTCTTCCTATCGCCTTTCCTGCTCGCAAGATTCGGGTGATGCCACGCGAAGTGGTGGGAACACTTGGGTAGCCGATACTGCTGGCGGGAAGACTGTGGCAGGAACGGTATCAGGAGCGGGCATCGAGACCGGTAAAGGTGTGCGTCATGGGGCAGTGATGTGAGGTACGGAAGTTGCAACCGACGGTGTTGCAGGAGGGCTGATGGGGGCCGGGGTCGGCCGAGGAGTAGGGTCAGGTGTATCTGGTGCTGTGATACCCTTGGGCCTCAATGTCCTTTTCTTAACTCGATGCCCATCGGTTGGTCCGGTCACCGGACTTACTGAATGACTGCGAGCTATCAAGGAGGGGACACACAGAGAGCCAGTTGATCCTCTTGTGAGGGATGAGGTATAGCTGTAACCTTCACCCTTGAGGCTTTCCAACATTCATATACCCACGGGGCTTGGGTACGCCCCCCACTGTTCACCCCTGGCGGCCATAGCCAGTTCCATTCCAAAGTTCTCCGGTTTCGTGTGGACGAGTGGGAGTAGGGGCTTCCTCTCTACCATCAGTACGTCATTCTCTGCATCAATACTATAACCTTCTGCGAAGGCCCTTTCCAGCGATGCCATACGATTCTTCAATACCTTCTGGTCTCTAAACATGAGCAGGGAACTGAATAAGGGCCACTGGCAGAAGTGACTGGTGACTATCCGATTCAATACCGTGGACATCCGCAAAAACCGCCACACGAAATGTGTTGGCTGAGTTCATGTCAAGGTCAAGGTCTGCATCCCAGTTGGATTCCATTCTACTTTGAAGTTTGGTACTAGCCGTTGCGCTTTCCACCCTGTGCTACATGTTCTAGACAAGGTTACCAGTATTCACGCAAGGTCAGTGCCGAAGGTCGGAAACAATTGAACAGGAGAGGAGTTAAGCGAGAAGGTCGCTAAACAATATACTGTAATGGGAGCACCCCTAGGAAGATGGAGGCTAAGATTGCGACCACACTGAACAACTTCAAACTTATCACCAAAGGTTCACGCCAATGTAAGAGTAAAGTAAGCAGTAAAACTTAACCTTGTTAAGTCTGATGCTTCACTTAATTAAGGTCGCGAGAGGATTGATTGTTGGAGTAGAAGAGTTCTCGCATAGACTTTCAGGTGGTTTTATCTTATGGCAGATACTCCCCCATCACCTTACACCAACCATTCGAGTAGACTTTTCTACGCTAAGTGTGGTCCGAGACGTCTCCTGGCACACCCTTCGGGCATGCATGTGTCAACACACTTTAGTCGCCGTTCACCTTATGCAGTTACCGTTCTTGCTGCGTATTTCCATTTTGCCAGCAGGAGTGGAAACTTCTGCGCATCGGTATCTTGCAAGTGGCTAACAGTTAAGACACCTCAGGCGCTAGACTACCTATGACACCCTACCCATATGCATTCATCTCTACTTGACCCAAGAAGCTACCGTGGGCAGTTTATCTATTTACTATTTACAGGTCGCGGGCTTCCGGTGTCTCCCGTAGGACACGGTAGTCCGGCAGTGATCCAATGGGCGCTACCCAATACCAGTACCTCGCATCTACCTTACCTGTGGTAGGAATCATCCTTTTAGTGTCTCTGCACTTCCCTTTCAGAGTCGATAGGGTTGGGAGAACTTTCCAGCTTGGTAGGTGTAATACTCTCCCAGTCGGCCTGGCACCACGCGGGACTACCTTCGGGACCCCCGCGGTTAACACCCGCTAACTCCGCCAGTTTTGGTCTGAACAACTTGGAGGAGGTACTCCACCTTCCAACCTACGGCCCCTTGTATACCCTGCGAACAGCCCACGGTCGACCGGACAGTAGCGATGTATACGGTGTTGCAAGCAAGTCTGCAAAGGGTCCGCCTTGCCGGACTGCGCACAACTACACAACCATTTGCCCATGATGTCCGAGCCTCAAGGCGGCACCAGAGGGGTATGATAGAAATAATGTCTCCAATGTACAGCTTCCTCAAAGCTACCTAGCTTGCCCAATAGCATCCCCTGGAACTCCAGATTCCAGTACCATGCATGGCTTCGCGTGAGAAACATTGCCGTCATTTTTCCCGCACTCACCATGGGA
Organism: Tuber magnatum; assembly: GCA_003182015.1. Lineage (NCBI taxonomy): Eukaryota > Fungi > Ascomycota > Pezizomycetes > Pezizales > Tuberaceae > Tuber > Tuber magnatum. The sequence goes on from PYWC01000102.1 coordinate 499,131, forward strand.
CTTCGTATTGAAAGGCAGCGTAACTCAGGACCTTGGGCAGCCTAACCCAAGCCCCAGGGCAGGGTAACCTGATCCCAAGGGTTGGGTAACCTTGTCCAGCGGGTAAGATAACCTTTCCCTGTTACCCTGTCTCTAGTCACCCGGCCTAGCCGTGCAAATGCCCCTTCAGAAGTCCCTAAGTCCACTGACACCGATCCCGGGTGTATCCAGGTACCTAAGTCCCTGACCAACCAATTCTGTTCATTCTCGGAGCCCGGGCCATTGGGTCTCCGTAGGTCATGTACTTACTTGCCTGCCAGTTCCTAGCAGTTCGCCTTCTGGCTACCTGTATGGGTGTAGGTTCCATCTGCCATAGCTCATGTATGCTGGGTTATTACACAGGCTACTCTGTGCCATTGTCCCCCACCCCTTCTAACATCCAGCAGGCTGTCTTGTTCACCCACCCCCTTGTTTCTGGCAAAAGCAACTCCCTGCTCTTGATTCTCTTCTTCTTCTTACTCATCTCTTCTTGAAGCGTGCTCACCTTCTGCTCTGCCAGCCCTGTTCTCACCCTTTCTGCAATCACCTCTTGTTCTAATTATACATATTGCTTTTTGCTCTCTTTTATCTCCTCTCTTAGTTCTCTGATTTCTGCCCTCAGGGTCAGCGCCCTGTTTGTGCTGTCTACCACCATCCTGTAGAGGCTCTCCATGGAGTCTGTTTCGGTAGGCATCATGCTTTTGCTTCAATCTTTATTTCTTGTGGGCTGTCCTCTGCTTATACATACTTCTTGCTTTTTGTGCCCCCTTCTCTCTTTCTGCTTCATCGCAGAAGCTGGTTCTGGGTACTGGACCAGCCCTACAGGTTCAGGCTCTGGTGAGCCCAAGGAGCTGCTCTTGGGAGTTGTGCAGTGGCTTTTTCAGGGGTAGTAGTGTGAGCCAAATTTGTCACTTATATGCACTTGGCACTCATCCTCAAGGTATTCTATAAAGGATGTCTGGTTGGGTTCTCTTTGTTGTTTCATTAGGTGTGGTTATGGGAGCTCTATTACCTTTATCCATTCTTCATTGCTTTGCTTAGTTTTAATCAAGGCTTCATACCCTGAGCTTGCCAGGGTAATGTTCATGAAATCATGGAATTGCTCGATTGCATGATTGAAAATATGTGCGGGGTTCCACTCTCTGTCATGTTCGGATAGGTAATGGGTCCACTTGGCATAGCACTGAAGTTTAATGCAGTGCAAGTGTGAGTCCATTTCGTCATTGAGTTTGTATTCATCTGCCCTGTCTGTAGGAATAGGGGGAGGGGGGAGTTCTTTCAGTGTGGGAAAAGAGTTTTCTTGATAAAGTACAAGAGGACAGAGGTGAAATGTTGGGTGGGTTTCTTTCATCAAGGTGTGGAGGTTCAGTTTACATGTGCTTAGTCTGACCTGTGCAATTACGTTAAACGGTTCGAGTTTCTGGTACTTCAAGAACTGGTATAATTGAGAACAGTGCTAAGAGGTTAAAATAAGTTGAGGCACAGTGGGAGCAGCAAAATACGAATAACTCAACAATTAAGACTAGGACACAGACCCACTATGGTAATGGGGGCACCCCTAGGAAGGTGGATCCCAAGGTTGCGACAGCACCGAACAACTTCAAACTTATCGCCAAAAGGTCATACCAATGTAAGAGTAAAGTGAATGGTAAAAGTTAATATCATTAAGCCTGATGCTTCACTCAATCAAGGTCTCGAGAGGATTGATTGTTGGAGTAGGAGAGTTCTCGCATAGACTTTCAGGTGGTTTGTCTTATGTGAGAAACTCCCCTATCAGTTTGCTCCAACCATTAGGGCACACGCTTCTCCGCTAAGGGTGGTCTGACACATCTGTGACCACACCCTTTGAGCATGCATGTGTCGACACACTATAGTCGGTGTTTACCTTATGCAGTTATCGTTTCTGCGGTGCATTTCCATTTTGCCAAACAGAGTGAAAACAACTGAAAAAAGGTGTCTTACCAGTGGCTAACAGTCAAGGCACCTCATGAACTGGACTATCTATGACACCCTTCCCATATGCATTGATCTCTACTTGACTCCGGAAGCTACCGTGAGGGGTTTATCTGTTTGCTATTTATGGGTCTTAGGCTTCCAGTGTCTTCCGCAGAACACACTAGTCCAGGAGTGATCCAATGGGCGCTACCCATGACCACTACCTCGGATCTGCCTTACCTGTGGTAGGAATCATTCTCTTCAGTGTCTCCACACTACCCCTTCAGAGCCTATCGCGTTGGGGACATTTTTGGGCTTGGTAGACCTAAAACTCTCCCAGTTGCCCCGGCACCCTCCGGGACTACCTTCGGGATCCCCGTGGTTAACACCCGTTAACTCGCTCAGTTTAAGTCGGTTTTACTCCGAACAACTTGGAGGAGGTACTCTACCTTCCACCGTATGCCCCCGCGTATATTCTGTGAACGGTGGATAGTCGACCGGACGGCAGCGATGTATACGGTGTTAGAAGCAGGTCTGCAATGATTGCTCATTGCTAGTCTCCCCACAACTACACAACTGTTTGCCCATGACTTCCGGGCCTGAAGGCAGGGCCGGAGGGGTATGATAGGAATAATGTCTCCAATTTACAGCTTCATCGAAGCTACGTAGCTCACCCAATAGCATCCCCCAGAACCCCAGATTCCAGTATTATGCATGGCTTCACGTGAGGAACATTCCAGTCAATTTTCCCGCACTCCCTGAGGGACTTTGTATTGACAGGTATGGTAACTCAGCACTTTGGGGAGGGTAACCCAAGCCCCAGGGCAGGGTAACCTGATCCCGAGGGTAGGGTAACCTTGTCCAGCGGACAAGATAACCTTTCCCTGTTACCCTGTCTATCCCGTTGCCGGCGATAGACATTTCTGACCTGTCTCCAGTTACCCGGCCTAGCAGAGCAACTGCCCCTTCAGAAGCCACTAAGTATGCTGACACCGCTCCCGGGTGTATCCAGGTACCTAAGTCCCCGAATAGCTAATTCAGTTCATTGTCAGAGCCCGGGCCAGCCGGTCTCCGTAGGTCAAGTACTTACTTGCCTGCCGGTTCCTACCAGTTCGCCTCCTGGCTACCTGTATGGGTACAGGTTCCGTCTGCCATAGCTCATGTATGTTGAGTCGTTACATCACACCCCTCTTCGCTGCTGTCAGTCCCGAACCCTCAACGTAGTCTCTTATTTCCACGACCCGATCCCTACCAGACCCTATGGTCCCGGAGCTTGCACAGATATCTTTAGTGGAAATCCAGTATGGCCTGTAAGCCTGTCTCTTCTAGTATCTCATAGGGCTCCCATGAATTCTCCTCAGCCCGGTAGCCTTCTCATGAAACCAGGTACTTGACGAAGCGCGACGGAAACTTTGCCCTCACTCCTTCTTTACCATCCACTGTCCATTACAGCTTCGATAATGTAACTGAACTCAGTGTCTACAAGTTCTGTGGTAGAGACATCCTTGAGACTACCTGCTGCCGGATCCTCACAATAGGGTTCGAGCAACGTGACATTGAAAACTGGGCGGATACCCCATCTGGTGGGCAGTTGGAGTTCGTAGGCTCAGTTCCCCACCCAACGTTTGACCACGAAAGGGCCAAACATCCTGTGGTTCAGCTTATCCATCGGACGCTTGGTGCGGATGTTCTTTCGCTTTAACATGACAGGGTCAACTTTCTTAGCCCACCCAGCGGTCACATCCTCCAAGGTAACATAGCCCAGCATTGGCAACCTCTTGTGGTCCTGCCATTTCCGTTGCCTTTCCTGTGCCGGTTGATTGGTTTCTCCAATCTCTTCCCAGGTTCCTTCCTATTCCTTGACCAAGAGCTCACTGCTAGAGTGTATTCCATGAGTATCAGACACAACACCAGACCTGTTTGTCCTTCGGTTAAACCCATAGTTGATCTCAAATCATGTCAACCTGGTGGGTTCTGATGTCGAGGGGTTGTATGCATACTGCACAAGAGGTAACAGCCAAACCCAATCCTCTTGTTGGTAGGAACAGTAACTATGCAAGTACTGCTCCAGTGTCTGATTAACCCTCCAGGTTTCCCCATCAGTGTCAGGGTGGAATGCAGTCGAAACATTTTGTTTGACTAGCAACAAGTGCATTAGACTTATCCAGAACTTGGATGTGAGTCGGCTATCTGGATCGCAGATGATTGACTCTGGGAGTCCATGAAGGCGCCAAAGTTCCTTCAGGAATAGCAAGGCAAGCTCCTTGATAGGTACCCCCGTGGTCAGGGGTAAGAAATGGGCCATCTTTAAGAATCTGTCCACTATGACCAGATCTTGGTATACACTTCAGACCCAGGTAGTGCTACAATGAAGTCTATTGGAATCACTGTCTATGGCCCCATAGGACCATCAATAGGTTCCAGCAGCCCGAACTTCTTGTGCCTCATGGACTTATTTCCTTGGCGTGCATCACATGTTCACACATGGTCGGTGATATGCTTGTCCATCTTTGGCCAAGAGAAGTTAGCCCTAACCCTACAAATGGTTTTGTACGTCCTGAAGTGCCCCGCGATTTGGGAGTCATGCTCAGCCTCCATGATTGTCTGCTACAGATTCTGGCACTTGGGAACATACCACCTGTTCTGGTACAGGAGTAAGCCCCTTTCTAGCGGGAAATGCTGGTTGACTGCTTGGTCACCGGCCGCTATTGCCTTCAGGATCCTTAAATATTCCCGGTCTTCCTTTATCGCTACCCGCAGCTGATCAAAAAAGGGTGACTGGAGCCCAAACCCCTGGCACACCTGCAACACTTGTGGTCGCAAGATGTCCCGTTCCTGGCTCCCAACCTACTGTCCGGGGTGAGAAAACGACTGTGGCGGAAAATCACTCCCCCCTTCAGGGCAGTAGTCCCTGCACTGTAACAAAGCATCAGCCTTCACATTCAACCGTCCTTCTCGGTAAACCACCTTGAAGTTAAATGGTTCCAGGAACTCAGCCCAGCGCTGCTGCCTAGGGTGCAGGACCTTGGTACTGTTAAAGTATACCAAATTCTTATGATCCGTATAGATCACCAATTGGTCCGGTACTGAGCGTAGCAGATGATCCCATTCCTTGAATGCCGCGTCACTGGCAGTCTTTTCCTTGTCATGGACGCACTAGTCAATCTCCGCTGGGTGAAACTTTCCACCATGGTAGGCCACTGGATGCCGTCTCTCATCTTGTCAGCACTAGGAGAGGACGGCTCCTAATGCAAAGTTACTACAAGCGGTCTCCAGCCGGGTTGGCCATTCAGGGTCAAAGTGTGCGCGGATACGTTTCAATGTAAACGCCTGCTTCAAATGGTTCAAGGTCTGCTCATACGCAGGTGTCCATTCCCCTCAGACATCCTTCTTTGTCAAGTTGGTTAGAGGTTACGCTATCTTGCTGAAACCCTCTATGAACTGACAATAGTAGTTGACAAATCCTATAAAGCTTTGAATGTCGATGACGCATGTCGCAGGTGCCCAATCCCCGATTGTCCGCACCTTTTCGGACAACATAGAGATCCCCATTCCGGCGATCTTGTATCCGCGCAATTCAACCTCCCTTTGGTAGAAACTGGATCTCGTCATGCTTACACATACTCTAGCTTTCCACAATTTCTCCATCACACCTGTCACCACCGTGACGTACCCTCCCATAGTTTCACAGTAGGTCAGGATGTCATCCATGTATGCAATGACTCCTTCATCTATGAGATCTGGAAGACCTCATTTATCATGCTTTGGAAAGTAGCCAGGGCATTACACAACCCAAACAGCATGACTGTGTATTCACGCAGTCCATATCTACACTGGAAGGCCGTCTTCAATTCCTCACCTTCTGCCATCCTCTGAAGGTAGTAGCCATTCTTCAAGTCCAACTTGGTCAACACAGTGGCTTTTCCTAACCTATCTCGCAGTCCATTCATCAAGGGTAGAGGATATTTACACTTCACCGTGATTTTGTTCAGCCCTTGGTAATCTATTAGCAGTCTTAATGTACTATCTGGTTTTGGCACGAAGAGGATAGGGGCTGCTGCCCAGAAACTGGACCGCCGTAGCTTTCCCGATCGCGGCATGTCATTGAGATATTCCCGCAGTCCCTTAAGCTCCTTTTCCGATAATAGATAGATAGGCCCAAACGGAGGTTGAGTTCAGGGTTGCAACTCAATTGTATCATCATACTTCGAGTGCTATGGCAGTTCCTCAATCCGTTCTTGACTGAAGATATCCCCATAGTCCTTATACTCGGGGAGTAGCTTAATTGTGATGTCGGCATCTTCCTCAACAGAGAATTGCACAATTCCTAACAGGTACCCATTACTAGGGTCTTCCGCTAGTAACTCCTCATCGGTCATGAACACTAACCACCCGTGCTCTGCCAGGCAGTTAGCCTTGCAGGAATCTGAGCGCCAGGATAGTGATCCCGTCTTCCAACCTACATTGGGGTTATGGTCTCTCCACCAAGACCGAGGTAGGTACCCATCCACTTTAGTGTCGGGCATATCCGCGACTTCAAAGCGCATCACATTGTGGTGGTCACCTATCCTTATCGCTAATGACTTGGTATAGTGGGGACCTGACCCCAGAAGGTGATTACCACTGGTGTCGCTTATCGGCACGTGTACCTTTCGTTGTACACAAGGTGCCTGAGTCAGCTTCACACATGGGCTACTAAGCACCGCCCCAGTAGCTCTACCATCGAGTAGCAGGAGCGCCTCCAGGCTTACCTGTCCAGCTCCTATCTTCTAGTCTAACTTGACCCGCAGGTGGATAGACTTGGTATGAGGAGGCAAGTTGTCCCGCTTCTGCCTCCTCGCTTGTCTTGGGGTCATGGTCATCTTGGCTCAGTAAAGACTTTTGGTCTCTTGCCTGTCGACACTAGAGCGCCCACAATGGGTCAGTAAACGTTAGGGGATTGGGATTCGTCTTTTTATCAATAACTATCGTGTTTGCTATCATGCCAGCATGATTTCAGGTACTAAACTCTCCGCAGGTAAACTTGAAAATAGCACCATTCATTTGATCAAGTCCAGCCTGAACGAGTTGCGCGTGTACCAAACGTAACAACTTTTTCCCTAGGTGGGTGGAAGTCCGCTGTCGGACCGGTTCCAAGCGAATGTAACGACCCAGCATACATGAGCTATGGGAGACAGAACCTATACCCATACTGGGAGCCAGGAGGCGAACTGGTAGGAACCGGCAGGCAAGTAAGTACTTGACCTACGGAGACCCGAGTGCTTGGGCTCCGAGAATGAACAGAATTGGCCGGTCAGCCACTTAGGAACCTGCATACACCCAGGAGCAGTTGCAGCGTACTTACGGACTTCTGAAGAGGCAGTTGCTCAGCTTGGCCGGGTACCTGAAGAGAGATCAGAAATGTCTATCGCCAGCGACGGGATAGACAGGATAAGAGGGAAAAGTTATCTTGTCCGCTAGACAGGGTTACCCTACCCTCCGGATCAGGTTACCCAGCCCAGCGGCTTGGGTTACCCTCCCCATAGTCCTGAGTTACGCGACCTTTCAATATGAATTCCCTCGCGCTGTTCGGGAAAATCAACTGAAACGTTTGTCACACAAGGCCATGCATGATACTGGAATCTGAGGTTCAGGCAGATGCCATTGGACGAGGCACATAGCTTCGATGAAGCTGTAAATTGCAGACAACATTCCTATCGTACCCCTGCGGCCTCGCATTGGGGCCTGGACATCATGGGCAAACAGTTGTGTAGTTCTGTGCAGTCTGGCAAAGAGGAATCTTTCCCGACATGCTTGCAACACCGTATACGTCGCTGCCGTCTAGTCCACCGTAGACTGTTCGTAGGATATACAAGGGGGCATAGGGTGGAAGCTGGAGTACCTCCTCCAAGTTGTTCAGAGTAAGATGGGCCAAAACTGCCAGGGTTAATGGGTGTTAAGCGTGGGGGTCCCGAAGGTAGTCCCAGGTGGTGCTAGAGCGACTGGGAGAGTTTTACACCTACCAAGCCCGAAAGTGCTCCCAACGCTATAGGCTCTCAAAGGGAAGTGCACAGGCACTAAAAGCATGCTTCCTACCAATGCTAAGGTAGATCCGAGTTACTGGTCATGGGTAGCGCCCATTGGATCACTCCTGGTCTACCCTACCCTGCCGAAGATACCAGATGCCAGAGACCCGTAAATAGTAAATGGATAAACCACTCGCAGTAGCCTGCGGAGTCAAGTAGAGATCACTGCATATGGGAAGGGTGTCATAGATAGTCTGGTTCATGAGGTGTCTTGACTGTTAGCCACTGGCGAGGCAAACATGGGCAAGAAGTTGTCACTCAGGCGGGCTAAATGGAAATGCAGCACAGAAACAATAACCGTATAGGGTGAATGCTGACTATAGTCTGTCGACATATGCATGCCCGAAGTGTGTGCCAGGAGACATGTCAGACCATCCGTAGCAGAGAAGGGTCTGATAGAATGGTTGGAGCAAACTGATTGGGGAGTTTCCGGCATAAGATAAAACTACCTGAAAGTCTATGCGAGAACTCTCCTGCTCCAACAATCAACCCTCTCGAGACATTAATTGAGTGAAGGGTCCGGCTTAACGATATTCAGTTTTACCGCTTGCTCTACTCTTACATCTGTGTGAACTTTTGACGAGAAGTTTGCAGTTGTTCAGTGCCGTCGCAACCTTGCGATCCATCTTCCTAGGGGTGCCCTTGTTACAGCGAAGCAGCCTTGCTTCCCCAATGTCCTGCGTCGCCCTGAGCAGGACCTCACCCAGCCTCAACCGAAATAATGTCCTTTGACTGGCCCATACAGCCAAAGAAATCTGGAAAGGAATACGTATAACTAGAACAAAAGAAATAACAAGTAACCCCCCCAGGACAGATAGCCCGGCACATGGCGCACGGCCCGCAACATCTACCTGCCCACACCACCTGGGTGTAGTCAGTATCACGGTGGTTTATGCGGTAGAAGGGTACTTACCCATCTCTGAAGCCACCTCCGTGGCTCATGTCCGTCTATCCCTCCGCGGTCTATGGTTGCGAGTTAATAAGGTTCCACCTCCAACAGAATGGGTTCTTACCTATTCCCAGCCGTCAGTATCAACCTCCATGATCTGAGGTGACGCCTGGTGGACTTCAAGTATCTTTGATGAGAAAGCCGGAGGGGGCGCTTCAATGCACTTTACTCGCTTGTCCATCCCTGTGGGCTCGCTTACCGGGGCTGACCGTTTCAACCCCGGAGCGTGTTTGGATGAACTAAAGACTGGGGCCATCGCCGTACGCTTTCTCCAAAAGTGACCTGTTTGACCGCACCTGGTTCACTGGTTGTCCTTCCTCCGGCGTTTGGTCAAAGTCGACGGAATTTCCTTATGCACTATTGCATACTCAGAAGTTGCCGGCCTTTCCTGTTTCCGCACATTGAAATTAGTCGGCTTGGCAGACCTCTGGTTCAGCCTGGCCAAACCTTTTTCCTTCTTCTTGAACATGCCTGATTGCCGAGAATCTATCCTCCTCTTTATTAGCGGGTTGCGACCGGGGGGCTGGGTGGATAACACGGTTACTGAACTGGTTGTTGTCCTCCAGCGTGTGCCCCACCTTCCGGAGAAGATCAAGGTACTCGTTCAGGTCGGTCGGATGTGGCTGCTTAAGTGCCCACGCATTCCGAACCTCTTGCCTGATGCTGGATCGGACCTTGTCTCGTACCCGTACTGGATCTGTATAGCCAAGCTTATTCATATAACCAATTATCTTATCTAGGTACTCATCAATGTTATGGGGCTTCATCACAAGGTCTTGCCACTCAAGAAGGGATCGATCCCACTCGGCCTGGTCTCCACCCAAACTTCGTTCCCGCTGTTCTGGGAACCCTTTCCATGTCCATAAGGGGTTGCTACCTTTGACAAGGACGCCGGTGCCCTTGGCGGGTTCCTTGTTAATCTGCCCATGCAACCCCCAATACCATGCCCTGGCGGAGTCTTCAAGGAGGGGGATCACCAAGTTTACCTTGTCCATGTCAGTTAACTTACAATCTGTACAGTATTCAAATTTGACCTCTACCAATGTCAAGAAGCTCACGAGTTCTGTAACTTTGCTCTTGAATGGAGGGTTACTACTCAGCTTCTCCGGCTTCTTCTGCCGGCGCCTTGGTGTTGGTCTAGATGCCGAACCAGTACCCCTCAGGGCTCTCGCCAGCCTCCTGGCCCGGTGATCCCACCATCGCTTCGTCTCATTGCTCCAGTCATCCTTGTGAGCACCACGGAAGGTGCTCATAACCCGGAGGTAATCTCCATCGTTCTCATTGTCTGAGCTGTCATGGTCAGAGTCCTCTGGGTCTCCGCCTGCTTCCGCCGTACTACCTCTGGGTAGTGCTGTTCCGTCCCCACTACCTCTAGTATTCCCGCCTTGGGATTCCGGGGGTCTTTCGTACCCATCAAACCGCTCCTTCTGGCCATCCTGGTTACCATCATCCCAGGGGTTAGCCCCTGATCCTCCTGATGCTGGTGGTGGAACAGGGCGTCGCCCACTCCCTGGAGTTGGGTTGGGCACCGTCTTGGTTATCCGCAGAAAAGACTGCAACTCTGGACAACTCAAGGATTGCATCAGGGGGCCTGCGTGCCTCCATGACCCACAGTACCCATATGTTGGTCGACCATCTCCTCCATTCCCCCTCCTTCTATGCCTCACCGGAGTCCGTGGTCCCTTTCTACACCCATAGGGGTGGTAATGAATCCACCCTGTCCGGGTCTCTTCCGACTTATAGCCTGACAGACACAACTTGCCTTGGCTGTCCGAATCACCACTTTTGATGGTGGGGAGACCGGCGGGAAGTCTTGGCTGGGAGGGTGCTGTGGGAACGACCGCTGAATCAGGAACGGAGAGAGCAGGTGTCCCGGGCGTGGGGATTGAAGTCCCTCCTGCTAGAGCCATGGGTGTTCACTCCTCCTAGCGTTGTACCTGGTCCAAGAATCCAGGTGACACTGTGTGCAGTCGCCGGAACCCTGGGGTACCTGATACTGCTGGTGCGAATGCTGTGGCAGGAAAGGTATCAGGCCCGGGCAATATGACTGGCAGAGGTGCGGGTCTTGGGGCAGCGGTAGGGGGTATAGCGGTTGCAACTAACAGTGTTGCGGGTGGAATAATAGGAGCCACGGTCGGAAGCGCAGTGGGGTCAGGCGTGTGTGGGGCCACAATATCCCCCGGCTTGGATGTCCTTTTTCTTACTTGACGTCCATCAGTTGGCCCCACTGTGGGGCTGCCCGACCTACTGCGGGCAATTGAGTGGGAGACCGACAGGGAGCCTGTAGATGCTCTTGAGAAGAAGGAGGTGTAGCTGTAGCCCTCACCTTTCCGGCTTTCCAACATCGGGATACCAATTGGGCTCAGGTATGCCCTCCAGTGGTCGTCTCTAGCTCTCATGGCCAACTCCATGCCGAAGTTCTCGGGCTTGGTATGGACGAGTGGGAGTAGGGGTGTGGCCTCTAACATCAGTACACCATTCTCAGCATCAATGCTATACCCTCCTTCAAAAGCCTTTTCCAAGGCTGCCATCCAAGTCTTCAATGCCTGCTGATCCCTTATCATCTGCAGGTATGCCTCTTGCTGCAGCTTCATCGATTCCACTACTGCCACAGTGATCTGTGTGCGGAACACCCGCTGCTGCTGGGTGTTCTAGTTCTTCAGTTCCCGCTTCGCTTCCTCAATCGACTTGGATACCTTAAGGACGATGTAAGGTTCCACAAATTCGCGCGAGAGCTCGCTAAAGCGAACCCCGTGGGGCGAGAGAGGGAGCCCGGTGCGGGCAAGGCTAGGGTCTTGGAAAAAGGAGAGCACAGTGGTCTGAGAGTCTGTAATCTGGAGATCAAGACATTTAATGGGTAACTGAAGAGGACCAGCCTCCAAGAGCAGCTGGTAGCCGGCCCAGTCGCTACTGTGAACATCCGCAAAAACCGATACATGAAACGTGTTGGCAGTGTGCTCGTCAAGGTCAAGGTCTGATTCCGAGTTGGATCCCATTCTGGTTCGAAGTTCGGTAGTAGCCATTACGCTTTACACCCTGGGCTACTTGTTCTACACAAGATTGGTAGTGTTCACGCAAGGTCAGTGCCAAAGGTCGGAAACAATTAATCAGCAGAGGAGTTAAGAGAGGAGCTCGCTTAATGATATGCGGTAACGGGGGCATCCCTAGGAAGATGGATCCCAAGGTTGTGACCAAACCACACAACTTCAAACTTATCACCAAAGGTTGACGCCAATGTAAGGGTACAGTAAAAGGTAAAACTTAATATCGTTAAGCCTGATGCTTCACTCCATTAAGGTCTTGAGGGAATTGATTGTGGGAGTGGGAGAGTTCTCGCGTAGACTTTCAGGTAGTTGATCTTATGCCAGAAACTCCGCCATCAGTTTACTCCAACCATTCGAGCAGACGATTCTCCGCTAAGGGCGGTCTGACACGTCTCTCAGCATACCATTCGGGCATGCATCTGTTGACACACTGTAGTCGGCGTTGACCTGATGCGGTTATCGTTTCTGCGGTGCATTTCCATTTTGCCCAAAGAAGTAAAAACTTCTGCGCATCGGTGTCTTGCCAGTGGCTAACAGTCAAGGCACCTCATGGACTGGACTATCTATGACACCCTTCCCATATGCATTGATTTCTACTTGAGTCCAGAAGCTTCCCTGAGCAGTTTATCTATTTACTATTTACGGGTCTCGGGCTTCTGGTGACTTCTGCAGGACACCGCAATCCGGGAGTGATCCAAGGGGCGCTACCCATGACCACGACCTCGGATCTACTTTACCTGTGGTAGGAATCATGCTTTTTAGTGTCTCCGTACTTCTCTTTCAGAGCCTACGGTGTAGGGGACACTTTCGGGCTTGGTAGGTGTAAAACTCTCCCAGTCGCCCCGGGACCACCCAGGAGTACCTTCGGGACCCGCACGGTTAGCACCCGCTAACTCCACCGGTTTAGGTCCCTTTTACTCTGAATAACTTGGAGGAGGTACTCCACCTTCCATCCTATGTCCTCATGTACATCCCGCGAACAGCTTACTGTCGACCGGACGGCAGCGACATATACGGTGTTGCAAGAAGGTCTCCAAAGATTCCTCTTTCCTAGACTGCGCACAACTACACAGCCATTTGCCCATCACGTCCGGGCCTCATAGCAGGGCCGGAGGGGCATGACGGGAACAATGTCTCCAATTTACAGCTTCGTCGACGCTGTGTAGCTCGTCCAATAGTATCCCCCGGAACCCCAGATGCCCCTGTCATGCATGGCTTCACGTGACCAATATTCCGGTCCATGTTCCCGAACTCTGCAAGGGACTTCGTAATGAAAGGTAGGGTAACTCAGGACTTTAGGGAGGGTAACCCAAGCCCCAGGGCAGGGTAACCTGACCCCGAGGGTAGGGTAACCTTGTCCAGCGGACAAGATAACTTTTCCCTGGTACCCTCTCTATCCTGTCGCCGGCAATAGACATTTCTGACCTGTCTCCAGTTACCCGGCCTAGCTTAGCAACTGCCTCTTCAGAAGTCCCTAAGTACACTGACACCGCTCCCTGGTGGTTCCTGGTACCTAAGGTCCTGACCAGCCAATTCTGTTCATTCTCAGACCCTGGGCCATCGGGTCTTCGCATGTCAAGTACTTCCTTGCCTGCCCATTCCTACCAGTTCACCTCCTGGCTAGCTGTATGGGTATAGGTTCTATCTGCCATAGCTCATGTATACTGTGTCATTACAACCATTCAGACTTCAACTCATCAAATCATGAAAACAAGTCGTAAGCAAGAAATGGGTAAAATAAAAGAATAAACAAAAAAGGAGTTCATAAAGAAAAAGTAGAATAGAATACTGTATAAAGGAAGTAAAGGAAAAGGTGAATCAGAAAGTACAGATAATTGTGAGAGCCAAAAGCAAAGCAAAAAAACAAAGCAGAATGCCAGCGAAAGCGACCGCAAGAATACGGGTATAACCAGTTTTAGAGCACCTTACACCCAATGGGTTTTATGGGGAAGTGAAGAAGAAGCAACCACCAGTGCGAAAATGGCTTTCAGAAAAGCTGCGAGCCCCTCCCAAGCCTGTTGATAATGCCAATCGATCATATACAGTTGGTTTCAAGCTCCGGGTACTCTCATACTAGGAAACTTCTTCGGTCCAAACTAGCCGAACTCGCTTGCGAAAACCTACCCATTCCGCAGCTGTTGAACGGTTCAAGATCCTCGACACCAATCTCTATGCATGGAGAAATAAGAAGAAACAGGGGAAATATGAGCTATTCACAAGAAATCAGTATAGAGCTCAAGGGGGAGGGAGGAAATGGATATGGGTTGCAAGGGAGTGAGAGTTGTATGACCGGTTTCGTGTTCGTCAGGCAAGTGGTGGAATAGTTCGAAGAGGGTGGTTTCGTCGCATCAGTCAAGAAATATTTTAAAAAGTATATCCAGGGGAGCCACTTACCAACTTTTGCTTCACCAATAGTTGGTTTTGCGGGTTTCTTCGATGGCACCGAATATCCCTCCGCTTTGTCACCAATAAATCTGCTCCTCTACCGACAAAATTTCAAGAAGCAATCTGGAACTAGATGCGATCTAACTGGCGCAATTCTCAGATTTACCCAGATGACTCTGGAGGGTTAGGACACTCACCAGCCGAGGTTGGCCGGTATCACTTGGTCAAGGTTTGCAACATAGACCAAACGCCATTACCTTTCAACTTTCCCGCAGGGCAAATGTACAACAATATTGGTGATTGATCTGTTTGGGCACAGGCTGGTTAGTGTGGATGGGACAAAGGTCAAGGAACCATTCAACTTACAGTATTTGCAGATGGCATACCATGGGTAAAGCCATTGGTATTCCTTCGGGGGCAGGGCGTAGGGGGAGGTATCCTCCAGGAGCGAAAGTACTATGACCCACAGGTCATTGTGAAGTTCAATTTAAAGGCATATGCTAATGAATCGAACTTCCTTGAATTCCTGGATGAGCAGTTAGTTCCTGTGCTTGACAACCAGCCAATGCTCCTTGTGCTAGATCTTTTTGGAACTCACAAAACCCAGGAGGTTCTCGACACTTTCCTCGCTCACGATATTACCATTATCCTAGTTCCTGGTGGCTGTACCTCATTAGTACAGCTATTCGATGTCAGTATTAATCACCACTTCAAAGAGATTTTGAAGATAGCAAACCACTTACCTCAGATCCCTGCTCCTGAGTAAATAGAAAAAAAAAGACTCTATTCTAACATGCCTTTCGTTCTCATAGGAGATTCTGGAGGAAAGGTTAGATGAAATAGAGAGTAAAGAGGAGGAGATACTAGAACGTGGAGGTAAACTCAATGGAACCATGATCGGAAGGAGGCAAATACTAACCACTTGGGCAGTGGGTAAGGCATGGGAAATCTTTGTGCTGGAGGGGGCGGAGGTGGTAAGAAAATCTTGTCGTATTCTTGGGTTAGCTTTGCCTGTCGGTGGTACTTGTGATCATGAGATCAGTATAAAAGGGTTGGATAGTACGTACTTTGTGGAGGGGATACGGGATTGGAAAAATGGGAGAAATGGTATGATAGAGGAAGATGACGATCCTATTGAGTTAGTGTAACGACCCAGCATACGTGAGCTATGGCAGCCGGAACCTACACCCATACAGGTAGCTCGGAGGCGAACTGGTAGGAACTGGCAGGCAAGTGAGTACTTGACCTACGGAGACCCGATGGCCCGGGCTCCGAGATGAGCAGACTTAGTGGACAAGTATTTAGGTACATGGCTACGCCCAAGGTTGGTGTCAGCGTACTTAGGGACCTATGAAGGGCCAATACACAGCTAGGCTGGGTAACTAGAGAAAGGCCGAGTGTGTCTATCCCCGGAAGTGGGATAGACAGGGTAACAGGAGAAAATCCACTTGTCCACCGGACAAGATTACCCTACCCTCAGAACAGGGTTACCCTGCCTTGAGGCTTGGATTACCCTGTTCAAGGACCTGAGTTACCCTACCTGCCAATACGAAGTCCCTCGGGGAGTTTGGGAAAAATGACTGGAATGTTTGTCACACGAAGCCATGCATAATACTGGAATCTGGGGTTCCGGGAGATGCTATTGGGCGAGCTACGCAGCTACGAAGAAGCTGTAAATTGAAGACATTATTCCTATCATGCCCCTCCGGCCCCGCCTTGAGGCCCGGACGTCATGGGCAAACGGTTGCGTAGTTGTGTGCAGTCTAGCAAAGGAGGATCTTTGGAGACCCGCTTGCAACACCGTATACGTTGCTGCCGTCCGGTCGACCGTAAGCTGTTCGCAGGATATATAAGGGGGCATAGGGTGGAAGGTGGAGTACCTCCTCCAAGTTGTTCGGAGTAAAACGGACCAAAACTGACGGAGTTAACGGGAGTTAACCGTGGGGGTCCCGAAGGTAGTCCCGGGTGGTGCCGGGACGACTGGGAACGTTTTGCACCTACCACGCCCAAGGATGTCCCCAACGCCATAGGCTCTGAGAGGGAAGTGCAGAGACACTAAAAGCATGATTCCTACCGCAGGTAAGGTGTATCCGAGGTAGTGGTCGTGGGTAGCGCCCATTGGATCACTCCTGGACCACCGTACCCTGCGGAAGACACCGGAAGCCCGAGACTCGTAAATAGTAGATAGATAAACCGCTCACGGTAGCTTCCGGCGTCAAGAAGAAATCAACGCGTATGGGAAGGGTGTCATAGATAGTCTAGTTCAGCAAGGTGTCTTGACAGTTAGCCACTGGCAAGTCACCGATGCGCAGAGGTTTTCACTCCGGCGGGCAGAATGGAAATGCGCCGCAGAAACGATATGCACATATGGTGAACGCCGACTAGAGCGTGTCGACACATACATGCCCGAAGGGGGTGTCAGGAGACGTGTCGGACCGCCCTTAGCGGAGAAGGGTGTGCTCGAATAGTTGGAGTAAACTGATGGGGGAGTTTCTGGCATAAGATAAAACTACCTGAAAGTCTATGCGAGAACTCTCCTACTCCAACAATCAATCCTCTCGAGACCTTAATTGAGTGAAGCGTCAGGCTTAACGATATTAAGTTTTACCGTCTACTTTACTCTTACATCTGTGTGAACTTTTGGCGATAAGTTTGAAGTTGTTTGGTGCGGTCGCAACCTTGGGATCCATTTTCCCAGCGGTGCCACCATTACAGTTAGCAGAGGTTGATGATGAGAAAGATGGTGTATAATATGAAGAAATATGTTAGCACAATCTGAAACCCATATTACGCCATGAGCATAGTGTGACTAACCTTATTTTAACCTCTGAGCGCTATTCTCAATTATTTCGGTTTTTGCGGTGCTCCCATGTCATTGAAGGCCTTGTTGTCCGAATGTTGCATGGTATCAACCACACATTTTCATTTATTGCAATGTTCGGGTCTGGTTTCTTGTGCTTATCACTCTTTTCCTTTGGACTCATTTGTGTAAAGGTTATTATGTCTCGAAAGATGTCATATATCTTTGACATACCCTCAGCATATGTCATGTTTCTTAGCACTTAGTATTCCACTGGATCACATGGCGGATTCGATTGATAATTCGAAAAGAAGGGTGACATCTTTATTATTTCTTGTTGTGCGTTGTTGTAGACGAATTCCGCTGTAGCTAAGATGTCTGTTCAGTTGTCTTGTTGATAGTTGACATATACACACAGATATTGTTCTAATATCATATTTGTTTATTCTGTCAGTTTATACATTTATAGGTAGAAGGCCATGCTTAGGTGTTAGCCCAAGGTTGGTTGTTGTGTTATTTCTTTCCACACCTCTGATATGAATAATGATCCTGTATCTGATATGCTATCTTTCTGTAGTCCGTAAAGTTTCAAGACTTGGCCTGGAATAGGTTGAAGAATTGTGGTACTATCGTATTGGTTTGGCATGGAATAAAGTGCACTATTTTCATGAGTCAACCAATGACGACCCATATGGTATTATAACTATTCGATTCTGGAAGTCTGGGGACATAATCTATTACTATGGATTGCCATAGTCTTTCTGGTCCATCGATTGGTTTGAGCAGTGCATAGGGTGCATCTTTTATCATTTTCGTTCCTTGGCAGGTGTCACAATTGTTCCAATATCCTTTAATATCTTCACACATCAAGGGCCAGTAGTAGGATCATTGAATCAGGAGTATCATTTTAGCCATTCCACCATGTCCCATCTGCGGCGTATCGTGATTCCTTCGCAGCGGTTTGGTTCTCAAGACTTCCCTGTTTGTAATTCTTATCTTATTATTGTACTATAGGTATCTGTCTTGAGACAGGTATAGCCTGAGCACTACCTCTTTCATCTGTTTCAGGCTATCCTTTGGGGCATTCCCAATCTCCTTGGTTTCCGTGTCTTTGGTAGTGCTCTGGTTTATCAATTCTTCTTATTCTTCAACATGGATCGTTCCTGTTATTATTTCCCTTAGTGATTCATATCTGCTCCCCTTACTTTCTACTTAGTGGGAATATTTTCCCTTTGGAAGAAGTATCCTCTGACATTGCTAACATGTCTCTTCCTTGTCTGGGAAGTCTTCCATCTTCCATGTCAATGTGTTCCGCTTTCCTCCTCCTATGCCAGGTCAGTATTCAATTTGAAGATAGTATTGGGTTAATATTTCACTCTCTCTGATTTGTTGTCCATTCAGTTCTTTGGTGCTGGCAAACACTAGTAGGGTCTTGGGGTCCATGATGACCTAGATGGCATAGTTGCGTCCTAGTATGTACTCCCTGCAGTCTCTAAGGGCCTGCACTTTAGATAAAGGGTCTTTGTCATAAATGTTATGGTTTTGTTGTACCTTTGATGTTGTTTTTGATCAAAATACAACCAGTCTCTATAGTCAGTCCTGTCCTGACTGTGACAGGATTCCGGAGCATACATAGTTGGATTTATCCACCTCGATCATAATGGGTGGTTTGTGGTCAAAGTGTCACCGTGTCGCAGTAATTGTAAGTCATTTCCTCAGCTCCTTGAAGGCTGGTTGTTTATTTTCATCCTATTCCCAATTGATTCCTTTCCTTGT
Organism: Tuber magnatum; assembly: GCA_003182015.1. NCBI lineage: Eukaryota > Fungi > Ascomycota > Pezizomycetes > Pezizales > Tuberaceae > Tuber > Tuber magnatum. The sequence continues at coordinate 518,103 of PYWC01000102.1, forward strand.
CATATCATCAAGGGGCTTAGCCACTTGGCGGACTCCCTCTTTAAATTGTTGATACAAGTTGCAAAAGCCCTCAAAGCTTTAGACTTCTTTAATGCTTTTTGGTACCTTCTAGTCATCTATTGCTGCTGTTTTGACTAGGTCAGCTTGTACTCCATCTGGTTTCAGAATAAATCCTATGGGTTTGACCTTATTGATCTGCCAGTGGCATTTTGAAGGTTTTGGTTTGACTTTCGCTTACTTCTATACCAGCAGTAGTGCCCATATATCTGGACGGTGTTATTCCATGTTGTCCAAATATATGAGGATAGCATCTCAGCACATGATACGCTATATGTCTACGCACTTGTACAACTTGGAGTTGATCTATTGTTGGAATATTACTGTGGCATTGGGTAGTCCAAAGGGCATTACCAAATATTCACATTCTCCATATTATGTTCGGAAAGCCATCTTCTATTCCTGTTATTTGGTTATTTGCATATCATGATAAGGGTCCTTGATGTCTAGCTTAGTATAGTACTTGGCCTATCCTAACTGGTCCAGGGCTTTGTCTATCAATAGTGGTGTGTATCTATCCCTCTGAGATACCGTTTTTAGTCCCCAGAAGTCGACCCATAGCCTTACTTTCACTTCTTTCCTCTTGACGAATAGGATGACTACTCTAGCCGAGGATAGCGATTGCCTAATCCCATATCTTTCCTGGTTCTGAGTAAGGTACTCCCTTAGCACTTTCAATTCTTCTTCCCTTAATGGGTAGAGTTACATGAAGAGCGCTCTCTTTCCTTCTATCAAGTTGATCTTATGGTACTCACTCTTGTGTTCTGGAAACTCTGTTCTTTTGTTTGCTTCAAATATATGGAGGTAATCATGATATTCTCTTGGGACCAGTTGCCTCAAGATTGTTTTCTTCTCCTCATCATCTTCTTTTACCGCTAGTGTAATATGTTCAGACCAGAGTCCTAGTCACAGAGCGGTACAATAGGAGCAGATGGCTTCTTGATCAACAACAACAAGCGAGTGCTGCTTACTAAAGAATGCTTTGTGTCACAGCTGGCAGAGAGGTGGGCTGGTCGGGTGAGGGTCTTAGTTGCAATAGAGAGGAAGGGGTAATTAGCCAAGGTTTCATGTAATGGAATGTCATAGAAACTAAGGCAAGATCACGGCTGCGCAGAGGGAAAGGGTTGGGATGTCTGGGATTTATCAGCAGAGGATTTTCCTTGGTTATATAAAGCGGTGTGCTCCTCTTAGATTTACTTTTCTTATGCAACCTGGTAATTTCCTTTCTATACCTGTACCTAAGAATTACAACTTTGTTTCTTTCTTGCCTCACTGAAATCTCGGAACCCTGACCCTGATCCATGAGAACTTGTCCTTGAACCCCTTGAGCTTTGATTCCAATATGTCTTGTTTGTACACTTGCTCCTTTGTCTTACCTTGCATAACGTGGTGTGCCTTGGACTATCTGCCCTGAATGCCATATGGACCCTCTCCATTATACTTTGAGGGGTTGTAATAGGGAATCAAAGAAGTAACTGTTCAACCAAGTGTATTTAGAATACTGTCAGTCGAAGTCGGCTGGTTCTATCATGGGAATTGGCAGTCTTTAAAACACAGCTTATCGGTTGTCTCCAATATCAGCGATATTTCAAATTCTTGTGTGTATCAATTGATAGCACACGACACAATACAAGTATCAAGTAATACTACAAAACCAAAAATAGCACCTTGTGTATATCAACTGATAGCACACGAAACAATACAAGTATCCAACGATACTGTGAAATCAAACCTAATGCGTTGTGTATATCAACCAATAGCACAAAAAACAATATAACGATAAAGCAATTGTGTGAAACCAAACGTAAACCTAACATTGTACCTGTACTGGTTATAGCTAGTCGGGTACTAAGGGCTGATGCTTGTGCGATAGTTGGTCTGTCTTCTTTATCTTCTTGATCCCATTTGAGAATTCCCACTTGTTCTCTTCATTGGTATAGTGAACTGAAGGTCTTGGCTAATATGAAGAATATGCGCTGGTGTTTCTCTGTTGTCGTCTCTGCAGGAGTTTCCATGGTGTTTCCTCACACAGCACTGCTGAATCCAGCATCACCCGTTTCCTTTTCTTTCAGACTTTGCACTTCTTGCAAGTCACTTGTATCGATTTCTTTGATAATCATCTTGGATGCATGGTCTCCTTTCTGGACCCTATGGTCTTCTTCCTGCAGGTTTATTAACAGAACCTGTATCTCGCTCCTGTAGTCTATATTTGTAAGCAGTACGGGTACGAGGTTGTTTTATGTTTGGTTTTACAGTATCATTTGAAACTGGTATTGTTTCACGGGCTATCAGTTGATACTGTAATGACCCAGCATAGATGAGCTAGGGCAGACGGAACCTATGCCCATACAGGTAGCCAGGAGGCAAACTGGTAGGAACTAGCAGGCAAGTAAGTACTTGGCCTACAGAGACCCGATGGCCCAGGTACCAAGAATGAACAGAATTGGCTGGTCAGGAACTTAGGTACCTGGATACACCCGGGAGTGGTGTCAGTGTACTTAGGGACTTCTGAAGGGGCAGTTGCACAGCTAAGCCGAGTAACTGGGGACAGGTCAGAAATGTCTATCGCCGGCAATGGGATAGACAGGGTAATAGGGAAAAGTTATCTTGTCCACTGGACAAGGTTACCCTACCCTCGGGATCAGGTTACCCTGCCTTGGGGCTTCGGTTACCCTGCCCAGAATCCTGGGTTACCCTACCTTTCAATACGAAGTCCCTGGCGGAGTTTGGGACAATTGACTGGAATGTTTGTCCTGCGAAGCCATGCATCATACGGGAATCTGGTGTTGTAGGGGATGCTATTGGGTGAGCTACGTAGCTTCGATGAAGCCGTAAATTGGAGACATCATTCCTATCATACCTCTCCGGCCCCGCCTTGAGGCCCGGACGTCATGGGCAAACGGTTGTGTGGTTGTGTGCAGTCTAGCAAAGAGGAATCTTGGCAGACACGCTGGTGACACCGTGTACGTCGCTACCGTCCCGTCAACCATAGGCTGTTCCCAGGATGTATCCGGGGGCATAGGGTGGAAGGTGGAGTACCTCCTCCAAGTTGTTCAGAGGAAAACGGACCAAGACTGACCGAGTTAACAGGTGTTAACCATGTGGGTCCCGAAGGTAGTCCTGGGTGGTGGCGGTGCGACTGGGAGAGCTTTACACCTACCAAGCCCGAAAGTGCTCCCAATGCTATAGGCTCTGAAAGGGAAGTGCAGAGACACTAAAAGCATGATTCCTACCACAGGTAAGGTAGATCCGAGGTAGTGGTCATGGGTAGTGCCCATTGGATCACTTCCGGACTACCATGCCCTGCCGAAGACACCGGAAGCCCGAGACCCATAAATAGTAAATAGATAAACCGCTCACAGTAGTCTCCCGAGTCAAGGAGAGATCAATGCATATGGGAAGGCTGTCATAGATGGTCTAGTTCATGAGGTGTCTTGACTGTTAGCCACTGGCAAGACACCGATGTGCAGAGGTTTTCACTGCGGCAGGCAAAATGGCAATGCACTACAGAAGCAATAACCGCATAAGGTGAACGCCAACTAGAGTGTATCAACACATGCATGCCTGAAGGGTGTGCACTAATGGCTGGAGTAAACTGATGGGGGAGTTTCTGGTATAAGATAAAACTACCTGAAAGTCTATGCGAGAACTCCCCTACCCCAACAATCAATCCTCTCGCGACCTTAATTAACCGCAGCCTTAGGCTTAACAATATTAAGTTTCAGAGCTTACTTTACTCTTACACCTTTGTGAACTTTTGGCGATAAGTTTGAAGTTGTTTGGTGCGGTTGCAACCTTGGGATCTATCTTCCTACAGGTGCCCCTGTTACTGATACACATCTTGTTTTATCTTTGGTTTTACTGTATCGTTTGATACTTGTATTGTTTCATGTGCTATCTGTTGCTAGACACATTGTTTTATGTTTGGTTTCACGGTATTGTTTGATACTTGTATTGTGTCATATGCTATTGGTTGATTTACACATTGCTTTATGTTTGGTTTCACAGTATCGTTTGATACTTGTATTGTTTCATGTGCTATCGGTTGATACACACAATGCTTTATGTTTGGTTTCACAGTATCGTTTGATACTTGTATTGTTTCATGTGCTATCTGTTGCTAGACACATTGCTTTATGTTTGGTCTCACAGTATCATTTGATACTTGTATTGTTTCATATGCTATCGGTTGCTACATACATTGTTTTATGATTGGTTTTATAGTATCTGTCGACACTTGTATTGTTTCCTGTGCTATCGGTTGATACTCACAATGTTTTGGAATATTGCTCATACTAGAGATCAGCGATATGCTGTATTTAAAGACTGGTGTTTCCCGCAATGGAAACAGGAGACTTTGCCAAACAGTGCTGTTAATATACTTGGTCGAACTGTTCCTTCTTTGATCTCCTATTATGCCCTGTTCGATGACTCCTTTAGTAGGCAGCTATCGCTTCTTGCTGATCAAGAAGCCATCTGCCCCTATCATACCGCTACGTGCCTCGGGAGCCTGGCCTGAACACATTACCGCATTGATCCCTTCTGCACCGCTGGTAATGCTATGTTGGTTGGCCATTCCTGCAACTAGTATGGGTACTAGATTATCTTTTATATTTGGTTTCACAGTATTGTTTGATACTTGTATTGTTTCATGTGCTATTAGTCGATACACACAATGTTTTATGTTTGGTTTTATAGTATTATTTGATACTTGTATTATTTCTTATACTCTCAGTTAGTATACAGAATATTTTAGAAAACCACTCATACTGGGGATAAGGGATATCGTTGTATTTAAAGACCGCGAATTTCTATGATTGAAACAGTAGACTTCGACCCACAGTATTCTAAATATACTTGGTTGAATGGTTACTTCCTCAATGGCCTATTACACCCCCTCGCAGGCTCCTTTAGTAAGCTGTACTTACTTCTTGTCAATCAAGACGCTATCAGCCCCTATTGTACCACTACGCGACTAGGGCCTAGCCCACACATCTTACAATACTACCATTCAGCGCGATGTATGCATGGGTGCCTTCTAGTGGTCCTATTGCAACTCCTGTCAGTATCATCAATTGTCCTCTTACTAGGATTATCGCATCTTTCATACTGTACCTGTTATGACCTGCAGTCTTCCTGGATCCCCTGGTTGGTATTTTGGTGTCCGGGTGTAATACTTGTACTCTTATCCTATGATCTTAGGGGATCTTTTCTTCATGGGATGGTGTCCATATAGAGCATTGGTGTTCTTAGGTTTTCTCATTTTGCTTGTGCCCTTTGGGGATTGTTTCAATTGTTGCAGAAGTTTCGAGGCACAACTGTGTCCATAGTTCACTGTTGAAGTTGATTTGGCCTCTTTCCCAATCAAAGTTCCAGTTGTATCCTTTTACCCATAGTGTTTTTAGTATAGGATTGTGCTTCAGTAGATGCACTACTTGGAACATGATAGCTGTCTGGTGTGACCCTATCTCCATCACTGCTTGGGCTGTATTTGTCATCGGTCCTGCTTTGCTCTTCTCCCCATTAACCACATATATGTCCCCTGGTTTTATTATCCTTTCCCCGTAAAATCGCTGGGTTTTGCAGAACTGTCCACTGATGGAATCCCCAGTTGCTCCTAAATCTAGCATCAGGTCTATTCCGATAGTATTGTTTGTTGTATATAGCTTTATCTCAATCATTAGGTGTTCGTTGTCGTTGTCATAACCATTCGTGTAGTTGATCATTGCTTTGTTGTTTTTTTCATTGATATTTGTATGATGCTGCTGGGTTTCACTTGTCTGCCCCCCCTCAGACTACTCTTTCCTCTGGACTTTGTTTGTTCATAGTCTTCTACGCACCTATCATGTCCGTCGCCTCCATCTTTGGGCCTTTTATTTCTTTTTGTCAGCAGTAATTGATCAAGTGACGCTTTAGCCTACATTGTAAGTCCGCATTCTCCTTACTCCTCCTCTAGTATTCTTGGTTGAACAGCCTTTGGATATGTCTATTCCTTCTTCGAGCTACATCCAAGTCTATAGGGTCCCCAGCCTTTGGTAGCCTCGGTGTACTTGCTGGCCAGTAGGTGCTGTTATTGTCTTGTACTTGGGTTTGTCACATTGTGTCTCTTGTTCAGTTCTGGAGATCTCTCTCTAGTCTGATCTTATCTTCCGTATCGATAGCACATACCACAAAGTTCACCATGGTCGTATATGTAAAGTCTGGGTTCTTTCAGGCTTTCTGCAGTCTTTTGTTGCTGCTGCCTGGGACAGTGCAGAACTCTATATTGTTGTTGTATTCTGCTTCAACCGCTATTATGCCGAACTTGTGTCAGAAGTCACTGAAGTTATCTTTTGTTTGCCTCATCCTCTCCAATTTAAGTCCAGCCATTTCTTTAGTGTTCTGGTCTCTCAACAGTCTTTAGGGAGTCTCTTTGAACACTACCTAGGTTGCCCACTCTCTGTCCCTTTGGTGTTCCACATAGGATAGTATCCATTCATATATGGCTTCTCTTAAGGGAGATTCTACATAGTATATCTTCATCATGTCTTTGTCTTCGCTGTGCTCCTTGACTATCAAGTACTGTTCCAGTTGTACCAGGAATATTCTTAACTTGTCCCGGTCTATATAGGCGAGGTCTGGTGCATTTGCTTTAGGTCTTGATTCCGGGTGAGTATTGATTCCTCCCAGGTATCTTGACAGTCGATCTTTATTCATCATCAGGGCTTGGTAGAGGTCCCTGTGAGTGGTGCTAGTGCTGCTGCTACTGCCATTCTTGCTCGTAGTCATGGGGTTCATTCTGGGGAACTGTCTGGTAGTGAGGTTTGTTCCAGTGTCACCAGGCTTGCAGCTCATGAGGGTTGGTCTGCCACTTTGCCTAGTGCATTGCATATCTGTCCTAGGTTTAGGGTGTTATCTGTGGGATCTGTATCTCCTTAGTTGTTTTGAGTTAACTCTAAGGTCTGTAGGGTTGCTATCCTGCTATTATTTGATGTCACAGGCAATGCAACCAAATGTCAGGGGGTTCTACTACCCTCGTTCTTCCTGACAGGTAACAACTTCTTCAGAGGCTATAATGTATTGTATCCTTAAGGTCTCATTATTAGTTGCCCTCCTATTTCACTATCACTCATGGTCAGAATGCCCAAGTGTAACGCTCAAGTAAGTGTGACGCTATCTCTTTCTTGCTTGTTTTAGATGATAGCCTATGATTCTATAGAGTAACCAAATTTAACACACCCCACATAATACTAGTTATTCACCTGATTTTTCTCCAAATAACAGTGTAGAAAAAAATATACTTGGTGTTAATATAAGTATACAAAACAATTATTTCTAGCAATTGAAGCGGAGGATCTAGATGAAGAAGCAGAATCGGATTTATTAGACAAGTCCAAATACCCAGTATGAAAGTCCTCTGCTTCTCCTTCTCTTATATATGTGTTCTTATCTGATGGCCCCATAGTATGGCTTTCTTATCTCATAGATTCCTCTACCTTAGATTGCCAATGAGAATCATTTACAGCAGTATCTCAGACAGCGGATGGCTCTAAATTTAAGATTACTTGTAAGAGGTCTGGGGGTGGAAGGAGTTGTTCAAGCTCATCAGTGGTAGGATTTATTTCAGGATCCTGAATAGGAACCAATAGGTCAGATAGAATACTACCCCCTTGAGATTGAATACTGGAAAGCTGCTTTTTACATTGTCTCACAGCTTATTGTACATTAATACCACAATAATTGAGAGCTGTCTTTGGCTCCTGAACTACAATCTGTATATTCCTCCTTGCCTGTTTGATTGACACAGCTTTTGTAACAACCCCGCATACATGAGCTATGGCACCCAGAAGCTACACCAAGGCAGGCAGCCAGAAGGCGAACTGGTAGGAACCAGCAAGCAAGTAAGGACTTGACCTACAGAGACCCGATAGCCCAGGCTCCAAGATGAAAAGCAATAGCAGGCAAAGGTACTTAAGTACATGGCTACACCTGGGAGCGGTGTCAGCGTACTTAGGGACCTCTGAAGGGGCAGTTATGCCGGTAAGTGGGGTAGCTAGAGAAAGGTCAGAAGTGCCTATCTCCAGCGACGGAATAGACAGGGTAACAGGGTAAAGGCATCTTGTCTATCAGACAAGGTTACCCTACCCTCAGGATTGGATTACCCTGCCTAAAGTCCTCAGTTACCCTAGCTTTCAATATGAAGTCCCTTGGAGAGTGCAGGAAAATTGACCAGAATACTTGTCACATGAAGCCACCCATAATACTGGAATCTCGGGTTCCTGAAAAGGCTATGGGGCAAGCTATGCAGCTCCGAAGAAGCTGTAATTTGGAGACATCATTCCTATCATACCCCTCCGGCCATGACCTGAGGCCCAGATGTCATGGGCAAACATTTGCGTGGTTGTGTGCAGTCTAGTAAGGAGGAATCTTTGGAGACTGGCTTCCAACACCGTATGCACTGCTACTATCCGGTTGACTGTAAGCTGTTCGCAGTATATATATGGGGACATAGGGTGAAAGGTGGAGTAGCTCCTCCAAGTCGTTTAGCGTAAAACAGACCAAAGCGGACGGAGTTAACGGGAGGTAACTGTGGAGGTCCCAAAGGTAGTCCGGGGTGGTCCTGGGGCGACCAAAAGAGTTTTATACCTACCAACCCCGAATGTATCCCCAACACCATAGGTGCTGCAAGGCAAGTGCAGAGACATTGAAACCATGATCGCAACCACGGTTAAGGTGGATCCAAGATAGTGGTCATGTGTAGCGCCTATTGGATCACTCCCCGACCAGTGTATCCTGCGGAAGACACCAGAAGCCTGAGAACTGTAAATAGTAGATAGATAAACTGCTCACAGAAGCTTCCGGGGTCATGTAGGGATGAATGCACATGGGAAGGGTGTTATAAATAGTCTAGTTATTCAGGTGTCTTCACTGTTAGCCACTGGGAAGGCACTGATGCCAAGAGGTTTTCATTCCGGCGGGTGCAATAGAAATGCGCTGCGGTAATGATAACTGTATAAGGAGAATGCTGACTAGAGTGTGTCGACACATGCGTGTCCGAAGAGTGTGCCAGGAGACACGTCGGATGTCCCTCAGCAGCGAAGGGTGTGCTCGAATTGTTGGAGTAAACTGATAGGGGAGTTTCTGGTATAAGATAAAACTACTTCAATGTCCATGTGAGAACTCTCCTACTCTAACAATCAATCCTCTCGAGTCCTTAATTGAGTGAAGCATCAGGCTTAATAATATTAAGTTTTACCACTTACTTTGCTCTTACATTGTGTGAACTTTTGACAATAAGTTTGAAGTTACTCAGCGCAGTCGCAACCTTGGGATCCAGCTTCCTCATAGTACCCCTGTTCCAGCTTTTGCCTTCTCAATCTGCAGTTTTTTCTTCAAACCTGCTTCCACAGCAGTTATCATTCCTCCTTTCTGAATAACATGGCAGGAATCGGTTTTCTGTCTTTGGACTTCCTGGGCCCGATTTTGTACATCTCACTATCCTTCTTCCTGAAGTTGTGCCTTGGCTAAAAGAATCTTGGTACCTTCTGCCCATTGTTGGAAACCATTCTTAGATCACATATTAAATGACTCAGCATAATCTACCTACTCCTGTATCCCCTGCTGGGATTCCATATATGTATGAGACAACTTTGCAAGTTGTAAGTTGCTATCTTCTTCATTTTCAGCAGGTATCTTAGTCCCTATTTGCTCAGAACCAGTTTCTGTAGTTAGAGTTGTGTGAAGAGATTTCTTTATCTTGTTATAACAGACTTGGATTTTTTTTAATGCAGTCTTATATGAAACAGGGAACATCCCAGAGTCTTTAAAGGAATTTTTGATCATATGTGACTGAAAGATTAGGGTGAGTATCCCATTCAAGTCACGAAACAAGGAGGACATTGTATATTCGACCTCATGGGGGTGCAGAGCATTGTGAATTCCTGGGTCGTGATAGTATTGCCTGGGACAAAAGACTCCCACGTCTAGTGGCTGAAGGACATGAGTTAAACGGGTGGGAAACCCAAATGGTACTATGTGACTCTCATGACATTTAATCAGTAAGTTATCTTGTCGGTAAGTGATATAACTATCAAAAAGGAGAATTCTCCAAGGCTTATCATGACCAGCTCCAATGTGCTTGATAAAGTATTCAAACCAGGTGAGAACAATATGCTCATTTGTATATCCAGTAGGAGAAACTGTAATAACCTCTGCACCATTCACATTATCATGTATCCAGCTTTTTCATAATCTTCTCTTGTGGATAGATAATAACAGGAGACGGTGGGCGTCCACCATCAGCACGAATGGCTTCGATAATGGTTACCGATTTTCGATTTTCTGGTCCTGCCATATACATTTTCTTTGCTTCTAAAGGAACAATAACCATCTCGCCTCTTGGGCAACCAACTCTGACTCCTGATTCATTCATGTTGGAGACATATTACACTTCATAGATGTCATACTTTGCAAGTATATTTTCCTAGGCTTTAAAAATGTTCTTCAGGTCCACTTCTATATGCATCATGATTCGCTCTTGTTCAATTGGCTTTGTTTCAATCGTATAAAGATGTGAGCTTTTTCTAAGCCATTGACAAAACCATGAAAGAGATGGCTGATTGTGATTCTCTTGCTTGCAAAGGTGGCAAATTGTGGCATATAAAATTGATGGTGTGACTCCAAGTCCTATTTCCCACTGAATCATAGTAGTACTGGTAAACCGCCTTTTCTTCATCTTTTGTTAATATCAGATTATGGCCACCATGCTCATTGATGGTACTGTGTGAATTTAGCTTTTGCTGACCTTTATAAAGTTGACGCATTAGGATTGCAGAGGCCTTTACTTGAAATCATTCAACTGCAGTACTGGCCTTCTCGCCAGGTTCCTTCTCTAGCTATTCAATAGCTTGGTCCAACGAGGCTTTTATTTCCTCATTTTGTGTAGTATTGGCCATTACATTTTGGTGTTGGGTGGTATTTCTATATTGGAGGGGTGGGAGAGAATCAAAGATACGAGTTTGGTTGGATAGGAGGGAAATAAGGTTAATAACTAGTGTTATGTGACGTCTGTTAAATTTGATTACTCTATAGAATCATAGGCTGTCATCTAAGAAAAACAAGAAAAAAGTAGTTTCACACTTGGTTGTCCAGACTATTATGAGTCTCCAGGGCCTATCTTAGTATTCTCCTGCAAGAATTGGTTTCTTACCAATGCTGAGAGTCTTAGTTATTATCAGTTAGCTATTTGCGCTGTGGATGGCTTCTTGATGTTTTCTGCTAAGAGTTCAAAGTGCGAAGGTATTTGTATAGTAAAGATGGTAAAGTTGGAGATAGGAAATAACGATAGCTAGTTGCGTGAAGGGCTAACCCATCTGTAAGATCTGTGACCTTTATATAGGCCTCTTCCCACAACCCCAACCCTGCCCTGACTCTTAACCCTACGTCAGGTGCAAAATCAATTACAATATTATAAAACCCAATCGCATCATGTATGCAAAACATAAAACAATTCCATGACCTCTAAGTGAAGCCATGTTCAAAATATAAATGAGTCTGCCTTGCCCGTAAGCATTACCCACTAGTCTATACTCATCCCATGGTGTTAATCATATGTCATGTGCGAAATGTAACCCAAATATAACAAGCCCCATGACCTTCTAATGAGGTCATATGCGAAGCACAAACAAGTCTGCCTTGTCAGAAAGCCTTACCAAGAAGTCTAGACCCTTCCCATACCATCAATGGTATGTCATGTGCAAAGTACAATTTAAACATAAACGAGCCCCATGACCTACTAGTGGGCTCATGTACGAAACCTATTCCTCACTTCTGTTACCTAACTAGCGCTCCTCTAGTCAGATCATGACAATTGAGTCTTCTCATTTCTGGTAGGCAGACTTCTCGTAAGCAGCGTAACTAAATTAGATTTAATGTGCAGCCCTTCAAGGTAGTAGCCATTAGCCAATTGGGCAGGTTGTTAGCAGTAAACCATGAAGTCTGAACATCTTTGCCTTTGAACATCATAAGAGAATGAATAAAGCAACACAAACTACTGCTTGCTTTGAGAACTAATACTTGTATTCTGTTCTCTTGAGACTGGATATATGCTTGCCTCTTCCCATTCTCTCCGAGAACTACTATATCACTCCGAACACCCAAAGCAATCCTGTGCACATCCATGTTCCATATGTCAGCCTGTTGTGTATCATGTCACACTCTGATGGTATCTATATACTCATCGAAGTTGTTGAGATGTTCTAGCTGGGTCCTCTATTTGTGTGCCACTTCAATCGCTTTTCTGATAATACTTGTAATTTGGGGATTGTCTTTCAAAAATGTTGCAACACATTTTTTTCCTAAGGGTTCTGGTTCTCCTGCTATAGGTAGGATAGGACCAGCCATCTCTCTAGTTCAAGCATGGGAAGGAGCATAGCCACATGCTTCTTGCTTTAACATCCAATTGGATAAGGTAATTTCTTGGTCTTCTGAGTGATATTGTTGGTAGTAATGTCCAGTCTATGATGAGTATCCACCTGTACACTTACTCTGTAGAGTTGTACAAGAAATGCCCTAGTCTTTAGCTACATTTTGTTTCAAACTTCTATTTTGGCTTGCATCTAAAGCTTAGGTCATCATTTCCTCATATGTGTTCATCCTGCTATCATAATATACTGGATTGCTCATAGTAGGTATAGAGGTCAATGGCGGTTGACATGTTGGCCGAAAGCTATGAGTAGCTAAAAACTCTATACGCTTACTTACACCACAAAACCAGATCACAAATACTAATCACACTGTCTTCTTGTATTTAACAAGGAGCATTATAAGTTACTTGTACATACAAGCACCTCAGGAAGAGCTTTCTTTTTTGGCTCTGATGTAACCCTTTTTAACAGTTTAATAATTAAGTCACTTAAATCACTATTTTTACAGCGGTTTTATTGCAAATTTTTCATTGTGGTGTATTTTTTGATATGCTATCAAGTATGTTAATATGGTGCCAGCAGTTATATATAGTCAGTAAGAATTTAGTTGCTGGCAGAGTAATGGTAGCTCAATAAAGTCCCATTTAATCATCCTTTTCCACTATTTGTACCTCAACCTGTAACAAGTCATACTGGTCAGCACTCTCTCAATTGAGTGACGATACCTTGGCCTTGAATATTCAAGACATGACTTCTTTCTCTCAGTTAGATAGCTAAGCATCCAAGGCTCCTATGAAATAACTCATTTACTGAAGTATATCCACAATGTAGCCACTTAGGCAAGGAGTAAAGCAGTAAAGTTGTAGGTAAGAAGATACAAAGATAATAGCATAAAGAGCTCATCCTCCTGGGTTCTAGTGATAACTTTTATACTAACTTGGCATACAATCCCTAACCCTGTGACTCATACCCCTGAGTCACCTGCTATAGGCATTTGTACTAAGTACATTATATACTTAAGACCCATGACTCACTAACAGAGTCACTTGGGAAAGTCATAATATGATGTAACTCACAACTGTGAGTTGTCCAAGGATATCAACCAATTATAAGCTACTAACGACTTTCTACTGTCAGTCATATGAGACTCCATGACCCCAACAGTGCGGCATAGTGAGAAACTGTAACTGGTACGGGTAGTAGATTGAAGTTTTATGTTTAGTTTTACAGTATTAGTGGACCCTTGTATTGTTTCATATGTTATCAGTTGGGGCACGGAAAGTTTTATGTTGTTTTCCCGGTATCGGTTGATACTTGCATTGTTTCGTGTACTATCCATTGTTATACACAAAGTTTTATGTTTGGTTGCACTGTATCAGTTGATACTTGTATTGTTTTGTGTGCTATTGGTTGATATACAGAAAGTTTTATGTTTGGTTTCACATTATCATTTGATACTTGTAATGTTTCGTGTGCCATGAGTTGATACATACAAGGTTTTGGAATATCACTCATATAGAAGATGAGCAATAAGTTGTATTTAAAGACTGCTGATTTCCACAATAGAAACAGCAGACTTTGACTGACAGTATTCTAAACATACTTGGTTGAATGGTTAGTTCTTTGATTTCCTATTACATTCTTCAAAGTCTCCTTTAGTAACCAGCTCTCACTTCTTGTTGATCAAGAAGCCATCTGCTCCTATCATAATGCTATGTGAAGAGGACTCCGGTCTGAACACATTAGAAAAACTCTAACAAATCTTCCTTACCGGTAAATCTTGCCTGTGGGCATGTAGTACTAGGGTTAGCCTCATGGATGGATGTTAGCGCAGGAGAGCGCAGTGGGTATTATGGTTGGGCAGTTATGCATTCACTTAGGTAGTTGTATTCACAGCTTGAAAATACATCAAGTTCCTATTCTCTCTCTACCCTGCACACCACTGGTATTAGGTTATGGGCCTTTGTCTCTTCAACACTTCACGATTCATGAATTAGCATATTTGGCTCACTGTTACCTACAATGTAGGGTGTTGCTGGACCTTTTTCACAGATTGGTTTCATTCTTCTTATCACTATTTTTATTTCTCCTTTTTGCAACTGGTGGTACCAATTGCATGCTATCTAAATCTACTGGATGTCACAGATTCTGGACTAATCGTAAGGGGGGCATATTACCTTTCCGCTCTTAGGTGACTTGAATTTTGGCTCATAGAGGCAGAGGATGTCTGTTCAGCTCCAGGAACTCAACCTGTAGTCAATCGTCTCTGGTCATGAGATAGTACCGGACAAGAACAGCATGGAACTAGCTGGTGTGTTGGCTTGTAATAAATGCCTCAAGAAATGCTTCCAGAACATAGCGAAGATTTGGAAGGCAATGGAGCGACACATATCGACCCAATATGCCTCTCATAGTTATGATGAGCATGCAAAAGCCCCATGGGATAAATAGTCTGCAGGGTCCAGAAAGGCTCCGGGTTTAGAATTATACTACTTTTGGTGGTCTCCTTTGGAGTACATACTAGATGCTCGTAGGATAGCAGCCCAGTACCTTCATGAAGTCGACCACATCATTCAATATCTATGAGAGGCAGAGGAGGTCGTCAAATCTCTGGGAAAAACCTTTTACCTTTCAAATAGCTTTCCTGCATCCTGGCATGAGTGGCACCACTCACAAGCCACCATTATAAACCTAGGCCAGCCAGAGGAACTCATTGCCACAATCAAATCTCCGGAGTTGAGCATGAAGAGGGATTGAGAGGTAAGCAGTGACATTGTTCTCTGTAGGGGAGGCAAGGGCCATGGGAGGAAGGCCGGGGGCTATGGGAAAGAGGTTGGGCGTAGTGGTGGTGGCATCAGGCAGGGGGAGTAGGAGAGGCGATCTTAATCTACTATTACTGCCAGAAGAAGAAACATCAGAAGATGGACTGCCAGAAGCTACAAGTTGACCAGGTGAAGGGACCTGCAAGGGACAATGTCAATACCCTTGTACAGGCACTACAGAATGGCGATAAAGTGGAAACTCAACCCATATTTACTGCATTTGCCTTCTTGCACTGTGTCTCCATGAGCTCCCAATGGCCGCTGGATAGAT
The DNA here is from genome assembly GCA_003182015.1 of Tuber magnatum. Classification (NCBI taxonomy): domain Eukaryota; kingdom Fungi; phylum Ascomycota; class Pezizomycetes; order Pezizales; family Tuberaceae; genus Tuber; species Tuber magnatum. Next base: position 533,657 of record PYWC01000102.1, read on the forward strand.
GCAGCAGTACTCACGTTACTGGCATGAAGGAGCAGTTTACACCATATACACCAATTTCTCCTAGTGCACCTAGCATTCCAGTAGCCAACAATACTAAGATTAATGCATTAGGGGAGGGTGATCCTTATACTTACTGTGTGGAACAGAAAATGTAAGAGATGGCAGTGTTTGTTTGGTACAGTAGTGCTTCACATACCAGAGTGTCAAGGAAATAGTTTGTTGTCAGTATCATCAGTCCAGAAGTCTGGCTTCTAGGTGGATTGCAACAAGGAGCAGGGTGCATCCCTGCAATGGGACGATGGACTGGAAGTTAACTTGCAAGAAGTCAATGGGCTCTACAATCTTCATACAGCGATGGTTGGTACTTGCAGGAAAGCTCTGGCAGTAGAAATAGGGTTGAATAGTGAAGAAATGCTGGTTGACAAGCAGGTAGCGCTGTGGCACTTTCAGCTGGTACATCGGGGTAAAGATGCAGTTACAATACTGTTGCTAGAGAAAATTGGGATCCCATCGATGTCTGTGGTTCTACGATATATTTGTATAAATTGCGTATATGGCAAGATGGTCTAGAAGCCTTTGCCACTTGTGCTCGCAAGCTTGCGGATATCTCAACTCTTGGAGCTGGTTCACAGTGATATCACGGGACCTATTAGAGCTGTATTGTGGGGGGGGCAGTCTACCTTCTAATGTTCACCGATACCTATACATGGTTCAAAGTAGGGTGTCTGATCAAGTGGAAGTCACCGGCATTGGCATGCTTTCAGCGCTACAAGGTTTTTACAGAAAACGTATCAAGGAAAAATGATCAAGATATTGCACATGACTGGAGGAGGGAAGTACACCTCCAACAAGTTTTGTTATCTCCTGAGGCATGAGGGGATAGAGTCTCAACAGACAACCCCATACTTATCATGGTTGAATGGTATGAGTGAACACACAAACAGGACGATCATTGACACTACATGGGTGCTTCTCCATACTGTTAGTGTGCCTAAGGAATCTTTAGTACAAGTGGTGATGCCCGCCATTTACATGTACAACAGATTACCGCCATGGGCCCTCTGTGAGAAGAAGACTCTCTACAAACAGTGGTTTGGACCGAAACTCACCTATGGTCATCTGCAGGTTTGGGGTTGTCTGGCCTTCACACAAGTGCCAAAAGAGACTTGGAACAAGTTGGACAAAATGGTAAGCAAGTGCATGTTTGTTGGTTATACTAGTATGACAGAATAGTATGGACTCTACAATTTGCAGAAGAAGCAGTTTTTTTGTTTCCGCAATGTTGTGTTTGCCAAATCAGAGTTATGCTATCTTGTGTAGTCTACCAGTGGTGCCTACCAATGTCCCTATTATACCCCACAGATCAATCCATAGGAAGAACACCTGCCTAGTAACAATGAGTTTAACGTGCTAGATGAGAGTCCAGAAGCAGGGATTGGTGGACATTTGGGTGTGGGGGAATGGCAGAGTAATAAAGAAAATAATGACAATGACAAAGGTAACAGTGAAAAGCCTAGTAATGGGGTCTCCTTGTAGCTGGAAGTTGTACTCAGAAAGGAACCATGAGAGTTATGAGAACTTGAGGCAGCTGGCGAGAGTGCATATTGGGATATAGAACTTGGGGAGCTTCCAGATGTACAGGAGAGTCGTCTAAGATGTGGCCAGTGGAGTGGCCAGAGTGCTAGTACCACAATGGACATAATGGTCTCTATAGTCTACATGGTTGAAGCTAGAGCTGGAAACTATAAAGCGGCCATGAAATCAGATGAGGCAACTCAGTGACTGGTGGCCATCGACTCTGAATATGACTCAGTGGTCAGGAACGAGGCCCTCACATTCGTCGATAACATCCTAGCAGGGAAGTCAATTCCTACAAAGTTGATCCTACAGGGAAACTCAATCCAGAAGGCAAGATAGTATACCATAAAGCCAGACTAGTAGCGTAAGGGTTCTGGCACATACAGGGTCTTGACTTTATAAAAACATTTGCCCCTGTCACAAATCTCTCCAGCATACAGGTAGTATTGGCAACAGCACGAGCCCACAGATATACAATGCATGAGATGGAGGTCATGATGGCATTTCTGGCAAGCAAACTAGTGGAGGAGGTTTGTGTGAACCTGCCTCTGAACGTTTTGGGGGACCCAGACTCACAAGGCTGAATCGTAGTTTATAGGGTCTCAAACAGTCTCCCTGGTATTGGTATACAACAATCGATACCTACTTGGTCTCACAGCTCAGCTTTCAGCAAGGGCGATTCTACTGCTGTATCAATACCCATACGGATGGTACAATTGTGGCTCTCTACATCGACAAATCTCCTCATCACCAGACCACAGTACAATATTGAACTGGCGATAGGGAGACAGCTCCAGACACAATTTGAGATAGTAGACCCAGGTCCAATTAGGCACTTGTTGGGACTGGTTGTTGCTCGAGATCTGGTGGCATAAAAGATCTATATTATGCAGGAGGGATACATACGACCGGTACTCGAGTAGTTTAGATTACAGAGCTGCAAGCCTGTCCATACTGTGATGGATCGAGACAAGTCACGATCAAGTGCATTAGATAAGAAAGGATGTGACTAATCGCTGTACTAGCAATTGATTGAGAGTCTAGGATGGATCACTACCGGAACCCATCCTGACGTCACATTCTCAGTCTTGCAATGGGGAAGAGTCAGTCATGATCTCTCGAAACACCACGGGATTCAATGTTCGTTACAGGGCGGGGCGGGGCGGGTTTTGCCCATAGCGGCCCCGCCATTACAGGGGCCCGGGGGGCGTATTTTGTACGTCCTCCCCGCCGCGCTCCCGTCTAGTGCCTGACCCCGGTCTTTCCCTAGACGGGGCCCCGTTTCTTGCCACCCAAATGTGACGGGGGCCCGTTCAGGGCATGGGCGGG
>PYWC01000102.1:540566-568159 GCA_003182015.1 Tuber magnatum
AACATGGTATCTCGAGCTGCACTCCCACATCAATAAGGAGGCAGCCAAGCGTACCGGAGTTCCAGTTAATAACAGTAACCCGTTAAGAACATGGAAAGGATTCCGGGAATGGCTCGAACGGAGTTTCGGCAGTGACCAAGCGGAACGAGACCAATCCCTGCTTGAGTGGCGAGACCTAGTAATGAAGCCACATCACATCGATGAGTGCCTGGACAAGTTAATCGACTATATGTATAGGCTTAGCTATACAGACCCTGTGCAGATACGAGATAAGGTACGGTCGGGCATTACTCAAGAAGTGAGGAACGCGTGGGCACTGAAGGAGCCCCATCCTACCAACTTGAACGACTACCTAGATCTTCTTCAGAAGGTTGGACATACGCTGGAAGACAACACCCGGTTCAGCAACCGAGTCATCCACCCTGTCCAACGGTCTCAGGCAACGGACCAGAAAGACGATAGGTGCTCAACCTCCGGGAGGTTTAAGAAGAAGGATAAAGGTTCGGGCAGACAGAACCAGTGGCCTGCCAAACCTACTAATTTCAATGCGGGAAAACAGGCAAAGCCGGAGACTTCTGAGTATGCAATGGCGCATAAGGAAATCCCGTCGACTTTGACTGAACGTCGGGGAAAGCACAACCAGTGCACCAAGTGTGAACGAACGGGTCACTTTTGGAGAAAGTGCACCACGGCGGCCCCAGTCGTTAGTTCGTCTAAACAGGGTCGTGGGTTGAAACGGTCAGCCCCGGTAAGTGAGCCCTCAGGTGCGGACAAGCGACTAAAGTGCATCGAAGCGCCACCTCCGGCTACCTCGTCAAAGATACCTGAGGTCCGACAGGCATCACCTCAGATCATGGAGGTTGATACTGATGGCTCAGAATAGGTAAGACCCTATTCTGCGAAAGGCATAACCTTGTTAACCTGTATCTATAGACCCCTCCGGGATGAATGAAAAGGAACCCCGGAAGTGGCTTCTGGGATGGGTGGTGTGGGCAGATAGATGTTGCAGGCCGTGCGTGGTGAACTGGGCTATCTCTCCGCTGTGGGCTTTCAGGTTGTTTCCTTTCTTCTAGTTATGCGTGTTTCTTTCAGGATTTCCTTAGCTGGACGGACAAGTCATAGGACATTATTTCGGTTAAGGCGGGGAGAGGTCTCGCTCGAGGAGATGCTCGACATTGGGGAAACAAGATTGCTTCACTTGGAACCAGTGCAACAGCGGACTTCTACCCACCTCGGAAAAAATTGTTATGTTTAGTACAAGCGGAATTGGTTCAGGCTGGACTTGATAAAATAAAAAATGATATTTTCAAGTTTACCTGAGGAGGGTTCAGTACCCGAAATCATGCTGGCATGATAGTAAACACCCTAGCTATTGATAAAAACGAATCCCAATCCCTTAACGTTTACTGACCCGTTGTGGCCGCTCTTGTGTGGAAAGACAAGAGATCAGAATTAGTAACCAAGATGACTAAGTCCCTGAGACAAGTGAAGAGGCAGAAGCGTGATAACTTGCCTCGTCATACCAAGTCTATCCACCTGCGGGTAAAGTGAGACTGTTAGATTGGAGCTAGACAGGTAAGCGGGGAAGCGCTCTGGCTACTCGACAAGGGAGCCACTGGGCCGGTGCTGAGTAGCCGATGGGTTAAGCAAACTCAGGCACCTTGCGTACAGCGGAAGGTACATGTGCCGATAAGCGATGCCAGCGGTAATCACATTCCCGGGTCAGGTCAACACTATACCAAGTCGTTAGAGATGAGGATAGGTGACCACGACAATGTGATGCGCTTTGAAGTCGCGGATATGCCCGACACTAAGGTGGATGGGTACCTACCTATGTCTTGGTTGAAAGACCATAATCCCGACATAGATTGGAAAACAGGATCACTGACCTGGCACTCAGATTTCTGCAAGGCTAATTGCCTGGCAGAGCAGGGGCGGTTAGTGTTCATGTCCAATGAAGAGCTACTTGCTGAAGACCCTAGTAACGTGTACCTGTTGGGAATTGTACAATTCACCGATGAGGAAGGTGCTGACATCACCGTCAAGCGACTCCCTGAGTATAAGGACTACGGGGACATCTTCAATCAAGAACGGATTGAGGCATTGCCGCAGCACTCAAAGTATGACCATATGATCGAGTTGCTACCCGGGACTCAAACTCTGTTTGGGCCTATCTATCCGTTATGGGAAAAGGAGCTTAAGGCACTCCGGGAATATCTCAATGACATGCTGTGAACGGGCAAGCTGCGGCGATCCAGTTCCTCAGCAGCAGCCCCTATCCTCTTTGTGCCAAAACCGGATGGTACATTAAGACTGGTAATAGATTACCAAGGGCTGAACAAGATCACGGTAAAGAGCCAGTATCCTCTACCGTTGATGAATGAACTGCGAGATAGGTTAGGAAAAGCCGTTGTGTTCACTAAGTTGGACTTGAAGAACGGCTACTACCTGCGGAGGATGGCAGAACGTGAGGAATGGAAGACGGCCTTCCGGTGCAGATATGGACTGTATCAATACATGGTCATGCCATTTGGGTTATATAATGCCACGGCAACTTTCCAAAGCATGATAAATGAGGTCTTTCGGGATCTTATGGATGATGGAGTCATCGCATACATGGAGGACATCCTGATCTACTCCGAAACAATGGAAGAGCACGTCGCAATGGTGAGGCGTATGATGGAGAAATTGCGGAAAGCTAGACTATATGTAAGCATAAAGAAGTCCAGTTTCCACCAACGGGAGGTTGAATTCCGCGGATACAAGATCTCCCATATGGGGATCTCTATACCATGAGAGAAGGTGCAGACAATCATGGATTGGGCACCTCCGACATGTGTCGTCGATGTTCAAAGCTTTATGGGCTTTGCCAACTTCTATCGTCGGTTCATAGAAGGGTTCAGCAAGATAGCGAAACGTCTCACGGACTTGACAAAGAAGGATATCCGATGGCAATGGACACCTGCCTGTGAGCAGGCCTTCAATCATTTGAAGGAAGCGTTCACGTCCAAATCTATCCTAGCATATTTTGACCCTGAAGGGCCAACACGGCTAGAAACCGATGCTAGTGACATTGCATTAGGAGCCGGTCTCCCCCAGTTCTGTGAGGATGAGAGATGGCATCCGGTGGCCTGCCATAGTAGGAAGTTTCACCCAACGGAGATTAATTGTGATGTCCATGATAATGAAATGACTGCCATCGTGGCGGCATTCAAGGAATGAGATCATCTGCTGCACTCAGTAACAGACCAATTGGTGATCTATACGGATCATAAGAACTTGGAGTACTTCAATAGTACCAAGGTCCTTAGCCGAAGGCAGCACCGCTGGGCTGAATTGCTGCAACCGTTTAGCTGCAAGGTGGTTTACCGAGAAGGAGGGTTGAATGAGAAGGCGGATGCTTTGTCGCGGCATAGGGACTACCGCCATGAAGGGGGGAGTGATTTTCCGCCACAGTTGTTTTTTCGCCCCAGACAGTGGGTTGGAAGCCAGGAACGGGACATCTTGTGACCATGGGTGTTGCAAGTGTGCCAGGGATTTCGACTCCAGTCTTCCTTTTTGGATCAAGTGCAGGTAGCGGTAACCGAAGACCCGGAGTACTTACGCATCCTGAAGGCAACAGCTGCCGGTGACAAAGAGGTCGACCGACATTTCACGACGGAAAAGGGCTTGCTCCTGTACAAGAACAGGTGGTATGTTCCCAAGGGTCAGAATCTGAAGCAGACAATCATGAAGGCAGAACATGACTCCCGAATCGCGGGACACTTCGGGACTTACAAAACCATTGGCAGGGTGAGGGCTAACTTCTACTGGCCTAAGATGGATGAGCACATCACTGACTATGTGCGGACATGTGATGCATGCCAAAGAAATAAATCCATCAGGCACAAGAAGTTCGGGCTGCTGGAACCTATCGATGTTCCTATGCGGCCTTGGACAGCAATTTCAATGGATTTCATTGTCGCGCTGCCAGAGTCCGAAGGGTATACCAAGATCTGGGTCATAGTAGACAGGTTTTCGAAAATGGCCCATTTCATACCCCTGACCACTGAGGTACCTATCAAGGAGCTTGCCTTGATATTCCTGAAGGAGGTTTGGCGCCTTCATGGACTGCCAGAGTCAATCATCTCCGACCGAGATAGCCGATTCACATCCAAGTTCTGGATGAGTCTGATGCACTTGCTGCAAGTGAAACTAAACGTTTCGACTGCATTCCACCCAGAGACTGATGGGCAAACCGAGAGGGTTAATCAGACACTGGAGCAGTACCTGCGTAGTTACTGCTCCTATCAACAGGATGACTGGGTCTCGCTGCTACCCCTTGCGGAGTATGCGTATAACACCTCAACATCAGAATCCACCAGGTTGTCACCATTTGAGATCAACTATGGGTTCAACCCACGAACAAACTGGTCGGGTGTTGTGTCTGACAACCAAGGGATACACCCAAGTAGTGAACTCTTGGTTAAGGAATGGGAAGGAACCTGGCAACAGATTCGAGAAACGATTAAACGGGCACAGGAAAGGCAGCGGAAATGGCATGACCAGAAACGGCTGCCATCCCCGGACTATGTTACCTTGGAAGATGTGGCTGCTGGGCGGGCTAAGAAAGCGGACCGCGTGATGTTGAACCGGAAGAACATCCGCACCAAGCGTCCCATGGAGAAGCTGGACCACCGGATGTTTGGCCCTTTCGTGGTCAAACGTCGGGTGGGTACCCGAGCATACGAACTCCAATTGCCCACCCGATGGAGCATCCACCCGGTTTTCAATGTCACGCTGCTGGAACCCTATCGCGAGGATCCGGAATCGGGTAGGATCAAGGAGATCCCTACCCCCGAGCTCGTGGACAATGAGCCCAGTTACGTCATCGAAGCTGTTGTGGACAGTCGCTGGTATGGTGGAACAAAGGCGAAGTTTCCGTCGCGCTTTGTCCAGTACCTGGTTTCATGGGAAGGCTATGGAGCTGAGGAGAACTCATGGGAGCCCTATGAGATGCTAGAAGGGACAGGCTTACAGGCCATGCTAGATTTCCACCAAAGATATCCGTCCAAGCCCAGGGACCATCGGGTCTTGGGGGAATCGAGTCGTGGAAACAAAAGACGACGCTAAACGGTCCGGGACGGACCGTAGAGAAGAGGGGAGTGATGTAACGACCCAGCATACATGAGCTATGGCAGCCGGAACCTACACCCATACAGGTAGCTCGGAGGCGAACTGGTAGGAACCGGCAGGCAAGTGAGTACTTGACCTACGGAGACCCGATGGCCCGGGCTCCGAGATGAGCAGACTTAGTGGACACAAGTATTTAGGTACATGGCTACGCCCAAGGTTGGTGTCAGCGTACTTAGGGACCTATGAAGGGCCAATACACAGCTAGGCTGGGTAACTAGAGAAAGGCCGAGTGTGTCTATCCCCGGAAGTGGGATAGATAGGGTAACAGGAGAAAATCCACTTGTCCACCGGACAAGATTACCCTACCCTCAGAACAGGGTTACCCTGCCTTGAGGCTTGGATTACCCTGTTCAAGGACCTGAGTTACCCTACCTGCCAATACGAAGTCCCTCGGGGAGTTTGGGAAAAATGACTGGAATGTTTGTCACACGAAGCCATGCATAATACTGGAATCTGGGGTTCCGGGAGATGCTATTGGGCGAGCTACGCAGCTACGAAGAAGCTGTAAATTGAAGACATTATTCCTATCATGCCCCTCCGGCCCCGCCTTGAGGCCCGGACGTCATGGGCAAACGGTTGCGTAGTTGTGTGCAGTCTAGCAAAGGAGGATCTTTGGAGACCCGCTTGCAACACCGTATACATTGCTGCCGTCCGGTCGACCGTAAGCTGTTCGCAGGATATATAAGGGGGCATAGGGTGGAAGGTGGAGTACCTCCTCCAAGTTGTTCGGAGTAAAACGGACCAAAACTGACGGAGTTAACGGGAGTTAACCGTGGGGGTCCCGAAGGTAGTCCCGGGTGGTGCCGGGACGACTGGGAACGTTTTGCACCTACCACGCCCAAGGATGTCCCCAACGCCATAGGCTCTGAGAGGGAAGTGCAGAGACACTAAAAGCATGATTCCTACCGCAGGTAAGGTGTATCCGAGGTAGTGGTCATGGGTAGCGCCCATTGGATCACTCCTGGACCACCGTACCCTGCGGAAGACACCGGAAGCCCGAGACTCGTAAATAGTAGATAGATAAACCGCTCACGGTAGCTTCCGGCGTCAAGAAGAAATCAACGCGCATGGGAAGGGTGTCATAGATAGTCTAGTTCAGCAAGGGGTCTTGACAGTTAGCCACTGGCAAGTCCCCGATGCGCAGAGGTTTTCACTCCGGCGGGCAGAATGGAAATGCGCCGCAGAAACGATATGCACATATGGTGAACGCCGACTAGAGCGGGTCGACACATACATGCCCGAAGGGGGTGTCAGGAGACGTGTCGGACCGCCCTTAGCGGAGAAGGGTGTGCTCGAATAGTTGGAGTAAACTGATGGGGGAGTTTCTGGCATAAGATAAAACTACCTGAAAGTCTATGCGAGAACTCTCCTACTCCAACAATCAATCCTCTCGAGACCTTAATTGAGTGAAGCGTCAGGCTTAACGATATTAAGTTTTACCGTCTACTTTACTCTTACATCTGTGTGAACCTTTGGCGATAAGTTTGAAGTTGTTTGGTGTGGTCGCAACCTTGGGATCCAGCTTCCTAGGGGTGCCCCCATTACGGTATGAGCATCATGACATATACTAGTAGGGGGAGTATTATCATGTAGTACTGGGGTTAGCCTCATGAATGGACATCAGGGTTGGAGAGCACAGTGGGTATTACGGCTGGGCAGTCATGTATTCACTTAGGTAGCGGCATTTGCAGCTAGAAAATATATCAAGTTCCTATCCTCTCTCTACCATGCACACCTGTGCTATTATTACCAATCTGCCTTACTGGTAGTCCTAACCCAATCCTCCAAACATGCTATTCTATGTCTTCTACAATGTAACCAACCTTCCACCCCCATAACCATTTGTGATATTTGCTCCTCTCTCCCTCCAGCCTGAGTCCTAACAGGCTTTTCTTCCTAGTTCCTCCTCCTGTACCTTTTCTCAATAGCTGCTGCGTACTTCCAGGTCAGTAACCTGTGGTTTTGTGCATTCCTGTATTCCTCTAACAGCTAGTCTTCAATATCCTTCCACGCCATATGCTCCCCAGCCCTTCTGTCCTCCTTCTCTCCCAACTTCTTTGTTACCATCTGTAGTCCCTCAATCACATACCTCAGTTGGTCAATTGTTTCTTCCTATCATCAGATTAGTTCTTTCTATGGGGTTATTGTTTCCTCTAGGCTCCAGATCATTTCACCTAAGTCATTCTTCACAAAGAACAATACTTTGTGCTCCCTTCTCCCATGTCGCTCTATTCTTGGAGCTCGTTGTTCTGACTCTTTTCATAGCTGCCCCTAGAAGTGGCAGAGTCTGTGCATGCAGTTCTCCCAGTTGATCTTGTAGTGTTTTGGTCAGGTTGGGCCCTCTGGCTGGTCCTCTTTCCATGTCTGCTGTTGCCAGGAGTTGGTCCACTCCTGGTCGCAGTCCGTGTCTCTCATCCTGGTGGTCTCTGTTAGCAATCAGTTTTGTGGTTCTTTTATGTCTTTGTAGATCATACAGTCATTGTTGCTGCATGCTGTCCAAGTCTTTTTTGCATAGTCCTCCCTCTCCCCTTCATCCTCTTCCGCCTCTTTCCGTACCCTCAGCACATTTTTCTCAAATTCCTGGCAGTCTTCAACCGCCACCCAGCCATGTTGCTCTGCCTCAGTACGGAATGTTAGCTGCTGGTTTTTGCAGGCAGCACTGGTTCAAGGGGAGAATGACACCATTAGTATTCGTGAGACCGGTGGCAGGATACCATGCTTTCTTGTATTTGCGGAAATGACCAGTCCACTTGGCACAGCATTGCAGTTTACTATAATGTAAGTGAGAGTCGATTATTGCTTCCAGTTCATATTCATTTTCTCCATCTATCTCAATAGGCATAGGGGTAAGTGTTTTCTGTGACAAGAATTTGTTGTTTGAATAGAGTTCAAGGTATAAGATGTGGAATGTGATATGTATTGCCATCTGGGGTAGTAGGTTGAGCTTATAAGTATGACTCTCCACTTTTCCCAAGATCTTGAATGGTCCAATTTTCTTGTAGTCCGGTTCCTTTGATGATCTCGTGGTTCATATGTTTCGTGGCCTGATATCAACCACTACATTGACACGAAGAACAATATTCACCCAACAATAGACGACTTTGGCATAACCCCCTTCCACGGCGAACCCGATACGCCACTTCAGACCCCGTATACAATGCAACAACCCCACAATTACAGTTTGATGCTCCCGCGCATGATACTCCCACCTCTCAAATGCAACTTGCATATTATACTCATCTTATGCACTCTGATGGGCTCCATCGAACACTGGGTTGTTCCCAAGAGCCTCGGGAAATTGGGGTAAAGGGATGCGAGGAATAGCGGGTGGGGTGATCTCTGGGTGCGTGGAGCGAAAGCTCGCACAAGCCATAACATAAAGATCTGAGGTGGCAGCAGGAAAACTATGTCAAAGTTTGTCGCCATCAAGGACCCCCACGGTGATGGGGTGAGGGCTATCGTCAAGGATAAGACGACCACCTTTCTGGAGGCGATGAAGGTGGCAAGGCTTTAGAGGAAGTGGGATGCTAGGGAGGGTAATCTCGGAATGGCTAGGGCGTACAAGGAGAAGAAGGAAAGGAGGCTGCAGGAGGGGGCAATCACGGGGAAGGGGACTGGGGAGATGCTCGAAGAAACCATTAGGATGCGTAGAGAGAGNAAGGAGAAGAAGGAAAGGAGGCTGCAGGAGGGGGCAATCACGGGGAAGGGGACTGGGGAGATGCTCGAAGAAACCATTAGGATGCGTAGAGAGAAGGGGGGAATGATGCAGCCGGGGGTGAAAATACGGAAAAGGGAGTAGGAGGGGACGAGAGGTTGGGTGCAAGCGCAGTTTTGCACTCACATTGTAACTATATTTTCATATCTGGAGCGTGAGCCGCTAGTGGGTAGGGTGTATAGATGGGGCTTCTCACGTTTTGTAAATTATTTATCTAGCTCCAAAAAGCGTTATCCGCAGCAACTATTGGTGGTATTATGATATTCGAAAAGGTCGAGTCATTGTTGGTGAATAGGTACCACTACCCCACCATTCCCGAATCCACTAACCTCTTCCATTACCCGCCCGGCAGTTGTGAGAACGGGGGACGTATGCCGGTGCGTTGGTGGTACCGGTACCCCGGGGGAGTGCGCGGGCAAGTGCTGTCCACGGTGGGGCCGGCTGGAGATGGTAGCTTTGGAAACCCTCCGCTAGGGGTTGGAATTTAGTCGTGGGGTTCTCTCCTTTGGAGTATTCTATAATATTAAATTTGACGGGTTTTCCATATATTCCTGCGCTTGGTCGACGCGAGCCCGCTGTCATACTCCCACCCGGAGCCGGCCTAGGGTCTTTGCGATGCGTGGCTTGGAAAATAGGTGTTTGTCGAGTGATGTTTTGTGATCTTGATGAATATAGTTATCAACGCAAGGGAGGGGTGGCGCCAGTAATAGATACTGCGCCCTCCCATAGGGAATCCAAATCCATTGCTGAATGAACCCGATGAATGGAGGACTATCCCTCCGCTTCCGAACACTTTCCCCAGCCTCAAATGTTATTCTAGGCGGTAGGAATGGTCCACTATAATTTTCGTCAACCTGCTCTAGTGCCTCTAATACTAAGGTTCGGATCTCGTCTATACTTTCTGTTGGGCTTTAATTTACGGTATTGCCTTTGGGCTCTGGGGGAACGTACTAGGTGTCCGGGGGTGGGCAAAAGTAGAGCAGCAGTCCCAGGAGTGGGGGGTGTGCAGCTCGGCCCCCACGAGTACTGGCTAAGTTGGGTTTAGTAGGTGAGAAGTCAGTGTTTTTCACTCGCAATGTGGTGTAGAACCAACTACACCACGAAACCCATTACATAAAATGCGATTAGTTTCATTCAACATCCCGTCAGAAAGTACTTTTCTTGAACCGGGTCCCCAAATGCCCCAGGTCTTCAATGAAATATATTATCCTAAGACCACCGAGTTCGGCAGATAGCGGAAGCTATTAACAGTTGGGTAGTATACATATACTAACCGGGAGAGGGACTGGGGGTTTTGTGCTAACCCAAGCAGGGATTCCTAGGCAGGTTGCTAGTGAAGGTTTCCGGGTGCTTGATTCTCGCTGCAGGTGTTTCCTCCTTGACTGTTCTTCACCGGACCCTCCAGCCCCGTGTCCAACCAAACGCTCCTTTCTCCCCCTTTCGATAGAAATCCCCTGCCCTTCCATTACAGTAACCCCGTGCCCCTAACTTCTAACGCAAGTCTTGAGTTATGGCTAACCAAGACAGGCTGTCTAACATGCCCCCTCTCGATCGTTCCACATGGCATAATATCCACATCTACGCTTCCGACAATCCTCAGACTGTACTGAGAGGCCTCTGGACCGCAGGTGATATTACCAACGCCAATTTCTATTCCATGGTGGAGATTGTCTGTCTGTTTAGCGATACTTTCGATCTACGCAATGAAAGTGAACAATTAGTGGAGAGGGATGAACAACAGCTTCAACCGGGCAAGTACTATATTGCCACTAATGGTACCCGGGTTCTGTGCTTCCATCATTGGCCGCTGCTCACTTGCGATAGGTTCCATCACTGTCACCGACGAAGTTCCGCTAACCCGGACGATCTCGCTGGGTTCCGGAGCCCATATTACATCATTCCGTGATGCTGTGCGTGAGCGGGACATGCGATGCGTCATAACCCGTAGGCCAATAATGATGGCTCACCTGGGCAATGGAGCCGCTTCCAGGCCGCCCATATTTTCCCCATAGGATACGAGCAGCACTGGACTGCTCATAACTATGGCCGTTGGATCACCGTTCCCCCCGCCAAAAGATCCTATGGATCCATTAACTCTGTGCAGAATGGAATGCTGCTCGCGACAGAAATCCACGATTGTTTTGATACCTATGATCTGGCGATTAATCCTGATGTATGAATCACTATATCTTCAGGTCTTCGGGGCTAATTAGTGTGCAGGATAATTACAAGATCATCCGTTTCTCCCCCGATACCCAGTACTATAATATCCCCCTGCATCTTGATCAGATCTTTATCGATAATCCTCTTCGGCCGGTTGATCAGCTTCTGCGTTGGCACTTTCGCCAGGCAGTTCTGGCTAATATGAAGGTGGCTTGACAGCGTTGATTCTCGACTGATATCCCGTCACGGTCGGAGAAGATGGGTGGGATGAACTGTCTAGAAGCAGTAGAGAGAACTGAATTCATGTTGTTTTGCACTTTCAACGCGATAAGGGTCGTGCCTAGGGCTGCGGTATATTGTGAGGTGATTTGTACCGAGGTCATGCAAACTTTGTGCAGTCACCTAGTTCAACACCAATGTTCGTTCAGGAATTCCCTCATGGGCTGGGTGAGCTCAGTAGTTTGATTTCGGACAAGAATGCGGAACTGACACGCCTCCAAATCTGGTACCACTGTTGTCTCCTTTAAACACAATGGGTTGTATACCGGTAGTGGGCCCTGATTATAGAATTGCAGGCTCTAGGAGTGAGTGGCTCTTAAGGTCCGAAAATGTAGAACGCCAAGAGGAATCCGGATCAAATAGTTTAACGCATGCTTGCTCGTGGACTGGCTTGTTGGTGGCAGGTGGGATAGATGTTCTTTACCTGTAGAAACTGGAGTAATTGGACCTCACGCTAGGACGTTGGAGCTGCCTCTCCTACCGTATTAACTTGAATAAGAGCAACAGGAGCTAGTATGTTAATTTAGAGTGTGGCAGAATTTGCGCAAACTGAACCCTGCCAAAAGCGAAAGAACTAAATTTTCCGGGCTTTTTTCTGCTAATTTAATAGCCGATCCGGGGTTCCTACTTCCTTCTTGGGGGGTAATTGAAATTGCACTGACCTCTGGTGGTATAGCGGCATTTGTGTGGCTTAGCTTCACCTTATTTCAACCTACTTTCGGGTGTTGCTCAAGTTAATACGGTGGTAAGGTCGGCCGTACTTTTATTTTTATTTGTCTCAACTGGGGGCTGAACGACAGATTTTTCTGTTTCTTTCTCCCCTAATCTAAAGCAGGAAATTCTAGCCGTCTTAGTGCGAGATCTAATTATTCTACGAGTAGTTCCTGCAGGCGGAACTGTGCATTCTTGTGTTGGCAGCATGATGGTCTCTGACATTCCTTCCCCTACAAGGCAACACTGTAGGATGTGTGATTTTCTAATTCGGGGGTACGGTGACTCTTTAGGCGCAGCTCCCAATATAAGCCCCGATGTTGCAATATAAGGTGAGTTAGTAGGTCAAATAAGTATTGAAGAAATTTACAGCACAATGACCAAGGTATACTTGACAAATATTCGCTCTCATGGCAGCAATACAATGCAGGAGATCTAATTTAGAGGGGCGATGGGCGAGCACAAACTAGTCCAAGGCACTTTCATTCTCATCAAGGACCGCTCTTCCCACGATCCGCTTATATTTAGAGTAATGAGGGGATATACCTTTGCATCTTGAGGGAAAGGGGCCCTGCTAGTAGATATCCTAATAGAAATCTAGTACACACTCCAGATAAATATAGGTTGACGAAGGGCTTCCAGACCTAGACACCATAGTATATAGATGTTTGAATGCCTGGTAGCCTATCCTGGCAGACGGAGGAGACAATACGGTACACTCTACTACCATTAGAATCCAACATCAGGAAATGATCCATCCTATGCGAAGGATACTATGGTCAAGATATGGCTAATCATCACAAACAAAGGCCGTCCCATGTTGTTATCGGTGAGTGATGGGCAGATTCTGCTTCTTTATAAAAGTGCGTTTTTGGGCTGGACACTTATGTCGGGTGAAGATTGGCATGCAGGCTGTACTGAAGCGCCATCATTGAAGACTCTAGCTCCGCAGAATATTGTTGCCAATCATCTAAGAGTGAGTGGCACAAGATTCTTCGAGCATTTTTGACCCGACTCCACTCCCGTAACAACATTGATGTATACTACACGAATGATACAGCCGGATGCGAGCGCCACACGATGGGGGGGATGAAGAGTATATACCAGGAACTGAGTAATGCGCAATTTCGCCTGAAGCTGGACAACATTGCTTTCAGGTGCCAATGGGTAGGTTCAAAGGAAAGTATCGCTGGGTTATTGGACTAGGGTTACTGTGTGCCTGCCGCTTCATGAGTCCTGCGGAGTCACCGGATCGTTAAGTCTGCCATCACGTTTAAAAATTCAATACCGTTCCCACTCTGCGGGCGGCCACCGTAGAACGAGACAACAGCAGCTACTTCGTAGTTCAATTACTCGTGCTATTTTGCATCAATCCTCCGATCTCACCGGGTTTACGAGGGGATTTAAGAACGGGTCGGGCTAGCCCCGCTGTTATGTAAAGTTTGGTAGTAGCCTGAGTACAGATGAATTCATGGACTCCCGCTGCCTGAGAGGAGACGCCCCGTTGCATTAAGGCGGCCGAATAGCTCGAACTCCATTCTCTCTGCAGCCTTTGGACCACTCATGATCTCACCCATCATGTCCGAGCCGGACGGGAAATCAGTTTCAAAACAGGGCTCTCCGGCCCGCCTTACATTCGCGAGGACTGCCTGCCGAAAATGCCAGCGCAGAAGCTGATCAACCGGCCGAAGAGGATTATCGATGAAGATCTGATCAAGATGCAGGGGGATATTATAGTACTGGGTATCGGGGGAGAAACGGACGATCTTGTAATTATCCTGCACACTAATTAGCCCCGGAGACCTGAAGATATAGTGATTCATACATCGGGATTAATCGTCAGATCATATGAATTAAAACAATCGTGTATTTCTTTCGCGAGCAAGATTCCATTCTGGACAGAGTTGATGGATCCGTGGGACTCATTGGCCGGCGGGATAGTGATCCAGCGACGGTAATTGCAATTATCCCAGTACCCCTCGTATGCTATCGGAAAGACATGAGCCGCTTCGAAATTGGTCCAATTGCCCAGGTGAGCTAGCCTTGCTGGCCTACGGGTTATGACGCATCGCTTGTCCCGCTCACGCACAGCATCACGGAATGATGCAACACGGGTTCCGGAATGCAGCGAGGCCGTCCGGGTTAGCGGAACTTCGTCGGTGACAGTGATGGAACCTATCACAAGTGAGCAGCAGCCAATGGTGAAGGTACAGAAGCCAGCTACCATTAGTGACAATATAGTAATTGCCCGGTTGAAGCNTGCAACACGGGTTCCGGATTGCAGCGAGGCCGTCCGGGTTAGCGGAACTTCGTCGGTGACCGTGATGGAACCTATCGCAAGTGAGCAGCAGCCAATGATGAAGGTACAGAAGCCAGCTACCATTAGTGATAATATAGTAATTGCCCGGTTGAAGCTGCTGTTCATCCCTCTCCACTAATTGTTCACTTTCATTGCGTAGATCGAAAGTAACGCTAAACAAACAGATAATCTCCACCATGGAATAGAGATTGGCGTTGGTAGTGCCACCTGCGGCCCAAAGGCCTCCGATCGCTGTCTGACGATTATCGGGAGCGTAGATGAAAGTATCGCGACATGCGGAGCGATCAACAGGTGCCATTTTTGATTTCTTATACTGGTTTGTCAAAACTATCAGTCTAACGGGAAGTGGGGAAGAAGGGAGGGTACTCTAATGTGGTAGCGAAGAGTACTTACGCCTATGGCGAAGAAAAGAATTTTTGGGTTGACACGGGAGTCGCAGAGGATTGGATGAGAGGTGGCAAGTGCGGAAAGCAGCTATGAAACCAGGCCAGACGACCGGGTAATCCGCGCTTAGATGGGCTCAAATAATTTGGCCCGGGGAGGGCGATAACCATCCTCCCAACATCCACACGGTGTAAAACCAACTACACCACAAAATCGAATACCAAGTAGAGTCTGCGTCCGTAAATAAAGTATCTGCTACAGTGCCACCGCAAACCGAGTATTTCATTTATCGCCATCTCATACCGTAAAAACTCTTAAAATCTGCCATCTCTCTCATTGCTGTAAGCTCCGGCTTCTGAGTCAAATTTTTAAAGAAGGATTAGCGGTCTCCCGACATGGTATAGCGCAAGCCACTTTGCTGTGTTGGATTTTATTAACTTGCTTTCGGAACTTGGTTAACTTGCTAAGCTAAACTTATCTGGGCTGATGCCGCAATTTACAGGGATATTCGTCACAGGCCTGAGATGGCAGATTGCAAGAGTTTTTATGGTACTCGAGTAGTTGATTTTGTATCACAGGTGCTTTTAGCAACTACGGGTGGTATGAAATAGAAGATAACAAGCTATTAACAGTGAATTATTATTATTTTCCCGCCCACCCACNCTCTATTAAAGACAAACACAAAGGGGAAGCAAATCATCTTTTCTTAGCCCCGCCCTCACCCGGGTACTCAGGCCTCATCAATCGCAGTGCCATTCCGGCAAGCTCTCACAAAATCCTAGATTCCGAGCTCGAAACTGCCTCCCTAATGGTTCCTTGCACCCTTTTTTCAAGTTCATGAAGGTTTTCTTGCATCTTTTTTTCAAGTTCATTATCGGTGTACGCAAACTTAAGAACAATCTAGCAGATACTGTTGGAAATGGTGAGATGCTGCTCGGCATGCTCACACAAGGGTTCGTTGTTTGGATCATTTCTGGGAGCGCGTTTTGGCTCCAGGCATGTTCGGGCGCGGTTAGCCTTCGGGCACGTTTTTGCCTTCGGGCATCGTTTAGCTTTTCAGGAAAGCATTTCAGATGTAGGAATGCGCGGACGTATGGAAAGGCACAAAGGCTGTAGGGAAGTCCGGAGAGAATGGACTTTTTTGTCTTTCCTTTGTTAGCTTTGAAGTTTGCAAAGGGAGTGGGGGACACACCTGGATAGAAGGATAGGTTTGTTTTGTTGTTGATATATACTCCTGTCCTTACCATTAGTTGATGTAGTAGAGGGAGAGACAGAGCGGAGAGAAGAGAAGAGTTTTTACCCCTTTAGTTGTGCGATCGTGAGTAAGCGCTTGGCGTTTCACTTCATTTCGTTTCACGGCCCGTCACTCTTTCGTTGAAATGGCTACGGTATTCCGCTGGTCTGTGTTCAAAAGATATGTTAGTAAAAGACAATTGGGTAAACCTTCTGCAGACAAAACATACAGTAGATACAACTGTACTCAAAATGAACTTGGTCCAATTGTCTTCATGGTGAAACCCCTCATCAACCTTCTTGTCAAGGGTGCTCAAGTCCCTCGGAACAAGTGTTAGTATGGTTTCAGGTTGGTGTGGCGTTCTTGCCTTTGTCCTGGACCCGTCGGAGGTTGTCTCAGTTGTCTCAGTCCTCACCTTGGTGGACTTGGTCTCGCTTGCCTCCGACTGACTTGTGATAGGAGTAGTGCTATTGTTGGCCTTAGCTACGATATCACGTTAGTAAATTGATATATTCCCAATGTTGTAGATAACTTACCAGAGTTGAGGCAAACATGTGATTCACCATCATTGTCCGCTGGGTGGTAAATAAGAAATGCAAGCCAGAAGGGGGATGACGTCTGAGGAGTAGCATTTTGAGCCGTTATAACACAAGTGAAGCTGTGTTCTGCTGGTGGAATGTAAAGTAGAGGTTGAGGTCGGAACCGACAGAACAGAATGTTTACATAGAGTCAGGTTGTGTGATAGTTACCCTGCTATGGAGAAAGTTTCTCTGACATTTTCGCCAACTGTGCATGACTTGAGCTACACCTCAACAGGAAATTGTGCTTACTGTAATCTGTCATTGAATCCACCATTGTTGATCTGAGACAAATGAAACACCCGGTGAAGGAATAGCGTTTTCTCCACGAGTTATAGCTGGGGCAGGCTGAACTTGGTAGGTCTCGTCAACTCATATTTGCAATTTTATTAACCTACTCTGCTAAGTCCAATTTTGGGACTAGTGGGTGGGGTGCCCAGCCTAGCCCCAACAAAGATTCACCCAATCGGGTTAGTGAGGGAGAAGTGGTATATTTTCCACATCCAACGTGGTGTAGAACCAACTACACCACAAAACCATATAACATCTTAGGTGGGCATGGTACTAATATTGGTGTGGGGCAAGAAACATTCTCTTCACGTTAGTGTAGACAATCCCAATGGTCCACCCCATTGAATAGCTGAACCTCTTCCCCGAACCCTGCTTGCATCTATTTCCTCATACCTGCCGTACAGGATTGTTCTCACGATTGATCCTGAACCAATGCGGCCGGAGAGTCACACCCACCAAGCTCATTCAGACATCTTATTTGGTCCGGCTCTGGTGGCACACCTCATCAGAATTCCACATTCTTGAACAGCAACCCAAAATTGCTACAGGATGATTATAAGCCTGAAGACCATACCCAATTCTGCCTACAATTTTGCTGTCCTCCCTGCGGATCCCCACCCACCCAGACATGAGCAACTCAAGTTCCTTAGAATGACCCTGCCCCCCCTCTCCGCATCATGGCAGTCTCGGGCCTCCAGGGAGGTGGTCGCTTTCACCAATCTCAGATGCCGCATTACATCATATGCAGAGATCTGCATCCTGTGATCCTCTTCTGGACGACTGGCCTCTCCTCTGCCGGCTGCTCACAACCAGAGCTCCAACCAAACAACCAACAATGCCGGTATCTGACTCGATTTAGAATGCCTCTACCAAGCTCTCAGATAACGCACTTGCGAGACTAGCGGGAGTTTTGCGAATGTTGCCAGAGCTCAGGCCAATTACCAGTTTTGAGGGAGAGCATGTCCGCATTGGCACTGGGGAGTCGTTGACGAGCAGAGGCTGTATAAGATTGCTGAGGGACCAGGGTAAGGTTGATCAAGGTGCAGTAATTGATTCTTCCGATGGAGACGAGACTAGTAGTTCCGAGGAAAGCGTTGGATCAAATATACCCCTGAGTGAGGAAGAGGAGAGGGAGGGCCGGTGGGGTTAGAAACGGTTCAGGCCCAAGCTGTAAAAGTAGCACCACGAGAGGAAGAAGGCAATCGAGAAAGGTCCAGGTATGATCAAATTATGGCCCAGATTGTGGGCGATTCCGATAAGGGCGGGAGTAAGAGAAAAAAAGAGGACGTGGAATAGAAGCCAAGAAGTGGGCTATTAATATGTGGAGGGCAAGGATGAGTTTACTGGCTGCTAGGGAGGAAGAACTTATGTACTCGTGCTGAGATTCTAGCGGGGGCTCTGACCTTTTTGATAGGGGGGGCCGTGAGTGCTATGTACTGTATAGTGTTTGATCCCTTCTGCCCTCAATATCGATTATCCCATTAGGTAGTGTCTATGGTGCAATATCTCTCATAAAAAATGACAATGGGGTATTCATCCTTCTATAAATTTCCACCTACCATCGCATAACCCTACGCCGATGTCCTCAGATACAGAAGCAGACACGTGCACTATACATCGTGCTCCATGAATAGACGTGATCTTCCATCCTATCACTTCTACACTAGAGACTCAACCCGTCGTTAGGACAATGCTGCGTGGAGAATGTGAATCGATAGTCATGGAGGCAGAGGAGAATAATAACCTGGTACGAAAGTCTTTTGTTGCTACAAATTTAAGCAGAGAGGCTCAGCATACCATGAAGTGGACAATCGGAACAGTTATCAGACACGGCGTTCAGGATACGGTGGAAGATGGCGGCAAGATTGTTGCAGATTACAAGATGGCAGGAGAATTGAGCGGCAAGGCTGCCGCCATGGGGACAAGCTTTGTGGCAATTAACATGCCTCATGCACCTGGAACACTATCTCTGTTATCCAACATTGGGGATATTTCAAAGAGGAGTAGGGAGTACAAGATGGGTCCACAGGAGTGGTGCATTGCGGCAGAAGCGATTGCTAGACTGGTGGGAAAGCTTTGGAGGGAGACGGAGACAGGGCTAGAGGTTGGGGTGGATTTAGGGGTGATTTACTGCAGGAGTCCAAAGCGTCTTCTTATTGAAATCTGGAGTTTGTAATTTATTTCTCGATATATGATTGTCTGACCAATAAGATTTAGAGTGATCTTATGAAACCTACACTTCTGGTCCTTGGTTCTTGTGGTAGAAGTGCACTAGAGGGGTGAATGCCCAGAATTGCACTCGGTTAGTATTATATTATAAACAAGCCTATCACCTAGCGTCCTTCTGGAATCCTTCTCAAATTGGCTGGTCACTAAATCATCGGTACCTGTCATGGTTTCCTGGGGAAAACTCAAGCTTGCTAAAACGTTTGCTAAAAACCAACATCTGAATGCCCAATACCCTCATAAAAAGCCCTCAGCCAGGCCACGATAAATGTGCAAATGTGGGGGGACTAACTACTATGCCAATTTATCAGAGGGTTAGTGGTCGGAGGTCCGAGTGTGGGAAAATAGCGCATTCTCAATGGGCATGATTAAGAGAATATCATTACAGGCAAGAGGGTAAAAATGTCACAGGAGCAATAAGAATATATTACCACTGGTAAAAACTAGGCAGCTCACACTAAACACTGATTATTTCCAACATAGATGGCTAGAAACTACCACTACCTGATTAGGCCCATTCGTAGTCTCCAGCAGTCTGTAAAAGCAAGCGCAAAGGTGTTGCATATGCGATATTCCCTTCAAGGTTCTTGCCCATTAGCAATCCAGCAGCTTTATAGGTCCCACTTTCATTTTCGAAGACACAGCCTCCGGAATCACCAGGCCCAGCAAAGATGTTTCTATCGATGCCGATAATTGCAACTTCAAAGGTGGGGGAGCCTCTGTCCCAGATGACCAGTACCGCAGGGTTGACTGTTCCCATTGTCCTCCTTGTTGTACGCCCAACCTTTTCAACAAGAGCACTGGGGTATAAATCGCCCACATCAGAAACTGCTCGATCATCGTAGATATTGCCGCCATATCTGTACCATCCACAGTAAGTTAGTAATTCATCTGGTAGAGTACGAGCTGGGATCAGCCCCAGACCTACCTCTCCGGATTGCAATTGAAAATGCAGCAATCAATCCTAGTCAGCCATGAGATATGTGCCGAAAATCTCGGAAGCTCTCGCTGCCTAAGTTGCTGATCGTACCAATGCAGGAGATCACTGTGGACACCAAAATGTGTGTAGGTAATTGACCCCAACCTTGCACCACTGAAGATACCCGTATTGACTTGAGCTGGATTGGTGGGATCAACAAAGGTTGGGCCGGCAATGGACTTGTGGAATCTAAACTCCTGTACAATTGCTTGTGCTTCGTAATCCTTGGGAGCTATGATACGCAAGTGGTCGGTAGTGGTACTAAGGCTTGTATATCTTAACAAACTCTGAAACCTAGTTGTTACTTCAGCAGCCGATGGGGAACAGATGGGATTCCCAACTAGACCACCTGGTACACAGTGTGCTATAGTTATGCCGAATACGGCCCTCGGGGCTAACCTTCGCTTCAGGAATCCTCCAAAGCTCCCTGCTCCCTCTAGACTACCTTTTACCTGGTTAGATATGTTATCTAAGTGGGGAATGGTTACTCACCTTCGAGACCCACAGAGCATGGTTGAAGATCTAGTTGTTGTAGGTTCTTAACTGGATCCAAGGACCATGTAGTTTCATAGCTATGCACTGCAAGCATACAATTATTTTGTACGAGTAACCCAAGGTTATTTGGTGGTGGTGGAAGATCAGGCCCGACAAGGTTCAACCCAGGAATTCCGAATATGATGGTCGGCTTAATTTCGCCTCCACCACTTTGGACCGCAGCCAAGAGGCCGTACGAATCCTGAAAACCGAATTGGCGCAAGACCTCCGTAATATAATCCGTGATCTCTCCATTGTCAAACTCATAGGTTTTTGGAAGTGGCATTATCACGGGTCCTGCAATTCCATCATCCATTTTGGCTATAGGAAATACCAGTCTCTTGCTGGTCTGATAGATGTAATCCGAAAGATCACCCTTGTTTCTATTTCAATCACCCTGCATTAGTCTCTATTTTAATTTTCTCCGGAATTCAGAATGCAGGGTTGTCCTATGCATGATATACATGCCACAAGGTCTTTGTGACCTTAGGCATGCTATCCCAGTTCATCGCGACGGGTTAGGGGAAAGGGGGAGTATAGGGTCTGGTTGGGTGGAGAGGTGAGCACCAGATTATGTGAATTTTCAACATAAGGAAATCTCTAGGAATTATACCTTTGATGATGGAGGGGAAAAGTAGAGGAGACAGTGTTGAAAGTGGGGCAAAGTGGACTGAAGATAGTGAATGCAGGGGAAAGTCAGGAACGGAGAAAAGATAGATTTTTAAAACACTAAGGGATTCGCACCATTGCCGCATCTGTCTCTTGACATTTGTGACTGTTCCTAAAAGAAAAACCTGCGCACCGCGCACTGGTCACCCACCTCCAAGATGGAAAGCTGTAAAAAAAAAACCCTTCGCATAATTCACGGTACGATGCTTGGTACTGCTTGAGTATGCAAAATTGGACCTTCTCCCCAAACCCTGGACCCCTTTAATAAATCTTGTTGCCCCACAAGCTGAATAGGCTCTGCAGTGTGGCCCTCCAAAATATTCAGTAAGTTTGGTTTAGTGAGAGTGGGAGCTGATATTTTTGCAACACTCACCTGGTGTGGCCACCGTTGTGCACAACTCAAAGTTAGAAGTCACATGTCTGAAACCTTGGCAGCCATACCTGGAGTGACACCGGAGATAAACAATCAATACCTGATGACAGAAACTTCTCTCTTCACAGGAGTTTTCTTCCTGCTAGAATATGTGTCAAGAGTTCCAACTTCATATCTGCATGGACCGCCGTCATGTACCTTAATCGGGAACAATATGACGGGACAGGTGTTTCTTTTAAAACTTGTGTATTTTTTTATTTTTTCCATCTTTTTACTTTTTTTATCCTCTGGGTAACCAAGAAACCCACTGCAGTTTTAATGGTTGAAAACTATGTTATTTTCAATAACCGTGACCAGAAAGACTTTACGTCAAAGTGCTATCGCCCTGAGCATATAGTGAAATCTGGAACTACAGAGCCTAAGCGTGCTAAGGTTTCTGCTAATTTTGGAAATGCACGTGGTTGTACAGTCAGCAGGAACCATGGCATGGTTACTTCTTAATTTTAGTGACCATGTCTCTAAAGTTATTCAACAGATTTGCTCTCCTTCTACCATCACACCCAAGCTCAACACTGCTTAGATTGTGGAATACACTTAAACTTATTACTAATGGAGGCAGAAGAGAGAACCTGAGTATTGCTTCATGAGCTCAAGGCCTGTCCCCAATTTGAACTCTGAGATTCCCTACTCAGGTCTTCTATTCCCTCTGTCTGACCAGATTTCGATGTAGAGACAAGTAAACCTATATGTCTAATCACCGAATATCACTCATCCAGGTGTCTGCTGTCTTACTTGTAAATAGCAACACTTGTAGGCTACAGTACATGTATGTACTGATGGGACATGCAAATTTCCTCTCTCCTTGTTGTTTCTTTTCTTTCCTCTCCTCTCATCCTAAGCCATCTCACAACTTCTTAATCACTTCAACACAAATTCTTCTAGTCTATTTGAACTACCTCACATCGCTCTAACATCACTGTCATAGTAACTGGTACGGGTACTAGGTTATATTTTATTTTTTGTTTGATAGTGTTGTTTGATACTTGCTATGTTTCAAAGGTATTGCTTGATACTTTGAATATTTTATATTTTGTTTGATAGTATCACTTAATACTTGCTATATTTCAAAGGTATTATGTGATACTTTGAAAGGGACCATGTTATCGGTCATACTGGAGATAAGTGAAAACTTATATTTAAACAGCCCTGATTTCACAATGGAAACAGCAGACTTTGACTGACAGTATTCTTAATATCCTTGGTTGAATGGCTACTTCTTGATCTCCTACTACACCCCTGAGAAGCCCCTTTTGGTCAATTCTACTCTCGCTTCTTGACAAGCAAGCAGGCTACCTGTTACTATCGTACTCAAAACATGATTAGCACGCAAGGTGTGAACAGGTTACAGTCATACTAATGCACTCCATTTGGAAGATTTTTCACACTCCTGCTCCCCATCTTCCTGTATCCTCCCAGTTATCTCTTTCTATTTCTGTTGTTTCTTTACTTTTCACCAGCCATCACTCACCCCTTAACCTATTCAATAAAAATGCCACTTGTTCACTTCAATCACTTCATTTCACAATGCTGAAATCTTTCAGTCAGATCACTACCTTTATTTTTAGGCCCTCAATTTCAAAAATTACTCCTGTCCGACCTTCGCATGGCTCTCCCATGTCCCAGTGGTCCAGTTCCTCCCCCCCCATTTCCATTCTACTTCTCTCGTCATCATACAATACCTTAGTTTCTTTCAGGCAAAATACTCTGGTTCGCCTGAATGTCTTTACTTTATGGCCCTGAAATCCTTCAATCTAACTATTCTGTTCATATTCAACTTCTCTACTTTCAAAACCCACCCGATGTAGGACCCCTGCAAGCTATGCCCCTCCAGAAGCATCCTGTACTGTCCCAGCTATCGCTTGGCATGGCCTGAAGTCCTGCCCCCTGCCTGCGGAAAGTATGATCTCACTCTATGGGGACAACTGTCCAACCCAAGGATGGTTATTCTTGTCTTGCGCTATGGTAGAAAGACTGCTAGAAGCCATCCAATAGAGTTAGGAGCTCTTAGTAGTTCTCCTGTAAGGTCCTACAGGGGCCTGGGACTATTGAGAATATTGGTTCATTAATGACCTTTCTCTACACACCTATGAAATTAGCCTCTCTCCCAGAACACAGGTCGAAATCTTCACTTACCTGCACAGTCTGTAAAGACATTTGGTAATAAGCCCAAAATATTTTACTGAGAGAAGCAAAGCAGTTTATCTGAATGAGAGTAATTCGTATCGAAGCGATTAAGGAGCAGTACCGGAGGTTGAGCAAAGGGAGAAAAGGAAAGGAGGAAGGAAATCTTTGTGTTCCATGAATAGATACACGTACTGCTGTGTACCGGTGCTGGTGTTGCGAATAGGCACATTGGAGGACAAGATGTGTAATACTTCGTGACTCTGCCTGGGTCTTTCGAAGACTGTCTTTTGTGAATAGCATGAGCCAGAGCTTATAGAGCTGGTTGGGAAGGGCCTCTAGTTACTGATGCATATTCTAGCCACATTTTTAATATTTATCCGTTCTCGCTACTGATGCCATTTCCACAACTATTAAAGGCAGGTGGTTGCGGACCGAGCCGATTTTGCCAATATCAGGGAATTATGGATATACTTCAGACCTTCTACGACGACAGTGAACTGCATACGTAGCAAATTACTGATATATGTTTACCTGTCCGATATAAATACCCTCTCATCTCCTGATCAATCCTCAGTCACCGCAAAACTAACACCAAGTAAAGAACCACTCCTTTGACTCGCACGAATTTTGACAACTCATACAATCAATCCATTCCCTTTATTATGTCCATGCAACGTGCCCGAATGAGTGCACCAACCTTGTTTGTATCTGGTCCCCTTAGACCAGCCCAATTGGCAGCAATGGAAGTCACAAAGAGGTTTAGGGGGAAGATGGGTGAAGAGTACCAAGACAACTTCATCATCGTTGACGGTACTGCCCTCCTCGTCTATGGTTATCCTGTTATTACTAATGACACAGATATTGGTATCACTGCTGCTTCGTTATACAAATTTGAAACCCTAGCCAGGCTAGATGCCTGGTTCTCCTAAGCCCCAGTTGCGGAATGGTCCTTTCTATCTCCCCATAGATTTCAAGTCAAAATTGACTTTTTGGATAAACCAGGAGAATCTTGATAGGCACGATCATGCTTGAGGATAATAAGTCATCAAGCATGATCGAGCATGGTGTATTGTGTTTGACTCTAGTTGATCATGCTTCAGTTTCTTCAAGATTCCTCCCCTCTCACGACCATGTCATACAGCTCATGTCACCTATTCTCTTCAACATCTTGCAACAGCTAGATATCTTATATTCAGTGAATTCTATTTCTACTACTTCAAACACTTGCACTAGTCATAAACACTGTAATTACAGACAACTATTCTGAGATTTCTGAGTTATTGCCACTATTCTGGTCACTATTGCTAGCAGTATCTGATCCCATTTCGCCCACGTGCCATGGCGTTGAGGATTATGAAAGTGAGGACATTTGAAGTATAAAAAGCCGACAGCTATGAGGATATCACAACCTCGCTTGGTGGTAAAGGATTGTGCTAATTTCTGGTTTCTAAGTCCCACTATGTGAGATAGAGAATAATAATATTAATAGATTATATCACATGATTATCAAAACAGATATATATAGTAGTATTAATCAAGCATACTCGAGTATCACGATCCATCTCCCCTGTTCTCCTCGTGATTGAAATCTCAATATCACAAGAAATTATCATGAGATTTCTACAACCACTCTTTTCCCACGATAGCTTTTGCCTGGGGGATTGATATTAACCCCTCTCTATCCTCTGCTCTGTGGCCTTTTGGACCCAGCTTCTTGAGGTTCTTGTCCCCTCTTATCGTTGATACCCACTCATGATGCTTGGTTCTCCCCCTTTCCCCGGACTTGCCTAGCATCTCACTTAGCATTTTCCATGGTCAGCGATTGTCATTTCTAGTCTACATGCTGTCTTTAGTTTTGGGCTATCAGTGAAGTAGTTGCTCTGGTGGCTCTGCTTCCTGGTATTGCACTTCATTCCAGAACCATTGTCGGGATGGTTGGCCTTTTGAAAACGTTTTGATCCTGTTTCGGTTGGCTGCATTCGTGCTCCTTGAGGAGATTGTTTTCTTTCTTCCACCACCTCCTAGTTCTGTCCAATGGCTCCCTTACAGCTACCTACCCCACTACGCTAACAGTCGGTTGGCTTCCTACTTCTCTGTCCCGCAAGGGATGTAGGACTTACTTCCTGCCACAAGCTTCCTATGCTTTGGTTGACTCTCCTTTCACCTCTAGCTGTTGGCCTTAGTTCTTTAGCATGGATTATGGTCCCTTCATGGTTGGTAAAGGTCTGCTCACCCTCTGTTGCTGTTGTGTTCACCCAATGGGGTATTACTATGATGGGTTGGTGGCTTCAGTGTTTGGGTTTCTTTCATTTGTTGGGGGTTGTTGCTCACTGTCAGGTTGTTTTACCTATGTTTTTTGTTAAGTGGGACTCTCATATGGTTGTTTTTAGGCCTGTTCTTTTCTTGTTAGTTTTGGCTACCAAAACTCTGCAGAAAGAGAATTTCTCTACTGAGGCCAGGATGGGATGGACTGGAGTTGGAGGTTTTTTGTCTATAGAGATAAAGAGGTTGGGGGAGCGGGTAGCTGAAGCAGAGGAGGTCTAGGCCTTTCTTCTGGTGAAAGCCCACATGACAATTTGTACTTTAAACAAGTAAAAAAAAAACAAAAAAAACAAGCAAACAAGATCATACGTGACGGTACTCGAGCATGATTGACTATGCTCCAGCAGATTAGACAGGTTATGTGCAATTACAATCGAATCGTAGTACTCTTATACTTAAGCAAATCTTGAGTGTGATCTGCTGGTGCCCATCACTACTGCCAAAATGGGATACCTACAGAAGTATACTGACTACTATGGGATGAACAGAATGCCAGTAACCACTTTGGTTGGCTTATCCATTGGAACAGTTGAGGCTTGGACCAATTGTGAACAGGTAAAAGATCTTTACGAGTTCAAATGTATAGTTAAGGAAATGACTGAAACTGGGTTGACTTCAAGACAGTTGAGTGGGGTTAAGCTTGCGGCCCTAGAGGAAATGATAAGCGAACTTGAGGTAATAAGAGAGGTGTGGGGGGTGCTTAAAGTCATCAGAATACTTTTGTGGTTGGTGGAAGATATTGATGGTAGAAGGAGTGTTGTTGTGAGTAGCAATGGTGGAAATTATGGTCCACGGGGCCTTTTTCTTATGATTTGAATATGACAAAATATATTAGTGGGCGCAGTGAATGCAACCTAGCCCCACTCTGGCCCCAATCCATTTGTCCACGCCTCTTGTGATTCTATCAAGGCAACAAAAAAGTCCTGTATGAAAACGGTCCTTCATCAATAATGAAATTCAAAAGAAAGATACAAGTTCCCAATTACTACAGAGAATTGCTTCAGAAACATACAAAAGTGTACAAACCCCATATTGTCTACTGATAACTACTTAAGATAGTCTCACAATGCCTTCATGATGAATGGAACTTTCGGCCGCTTGGATTTATTCAAAGCAGCATATTTTTTGTGTCACTCCATAATCCTCTTCCTACCCCTCTCTTGCCGCCACTGCCACAGGGTAAAATATTTGGTCAATTACTTGGTGTTATTAACTTTTGACAGAACTTTCTCTTGCTGGACAAGCAAGTCAAGGATCAGATATCTTGTCAAATTGTCTATGTCGATCTGAAGCATATAACAGATGCAGCTGTATTCTCACATGCGACGCGTACATGAGGCAAGTTATTGTTTTTTTTTTTTTTTTTTTTAACTCATATGTTTATTTGATTGTGGCTCAAACACGTACATGCAGCTCGCGCTATGGCATACAAAAGCCTTAATTCCAAAACACCCTC
>PYWC01000102.1:568904-591931 GCA_003182015.1 Tuber magnatum
AGCAATGCGAGGAGGAAGGACCAGGCCTGCGATAGCCCAGAGGACCACCAAAAAGACTGACCGTCAGACTGACCCAACCCAAGAGAAAGCCGACCGTGCAAATGCTAAGCGAGCCTAGCAAGAGCGGGGAAGTAAAGAGGGGGAACCACCGCGAGGCAGTTCCGGCCAGAAGAGAGGGCCCCCAAGAGGATTAACTCCGGGGGGAGGATAGTAGGGGCCATAGGTAGTGCCTGGCCAAGCGGGAAGTGAAAAGAAGTGGTCTAGCACCCCCTAGCAGGGGGGGTGCGAGACCCGTAAAAGTGGTGATAGTTCTCTGGTTTTGAGTCGTTCCCGATTAGGAAATCTTTTTCAGTGACCGGAGTTGTAACGGAGACGGAGCGTGATGAGGCAAGTTATTCGGAGATGGTTGGTATGAAGACCGGGTAGGTGATCGACTTGCCACATATGAATTTGACATCCTGATCAGTAATCAGATAGGGCAAGTAGCGCCCAGCATGGACGATCTGATCTTTACGGTTCGGATGATATTCTGACTCTACCAATACACAGTTGAAGTTAATGGTATGTGGAACCTGGACCTTCTCAGTATCAACTACGATATGGTAGGTACCCACACTGCAGTGGCAAATATACTACTGATCATCATACCTCTTAAGCCATGCACTGGATTCATGATAATTCTCACTTTCAGGCAGGATAGCCAATTCCGGAATGCTAGATTTATTGACCTCTAGCAATTCCATGCTTGGATCTAGCTCTTGGTATATAGATTCCACTTGTGATATTCTTACCTGGATATCCATAATCTGTTCAGGAAAGGTTTAAGCTTCATTACAGGGCCCCGTTTCCGAGAAGCAGGGTCAAAGTAACCTAGTTTATTCTGATTAACTGGGAAATGAAATTGTTCAAATTTGACCAAAACTGACAGAGCTATAGTGGTTTGAAGTTGTCTAACTTTGACGAGCTCTATCTCACTCAGTTTTGATCTGATTCAGACAATTTGTCTTTTAGTCTGGAGTTAATAACCTGCTCTAGCCATCCTATTTGCAAGATATGGGACCCTGTAATGAAGTCTGGAAATGTTATCATTGAAAAGCAGGTATTTGGGAGATGGGAGGACTCTTGCTCCCATATCCTGAATGTACTGGCACTCCCCTCTGATTTAGTGCATATTTTGCAACTATGACAAAGGGATGTTCATTCTTGCAAAGGATAGACAAGATACTTTCTAGAGAGGTAGCACTCTGTGACCCTGGTTCTGCCATATGAGGTGTGAACCATTCGCATTGTGGGTAATGATAAGCTTCTCAATTTCGATAACTTTGGTTGATCTGATGTGTTTGTGTGGGATAATGGTTGAAAGCAATAGAAGAGCTAGGAAGAGTGCAGTTGACAGTTAAAACGGTTTCATTAATCTGATAAGGTAGCACCCAACTTTCCTTACCAGACCAATGTGACTGCATAATTCATCAGTCACGCCTCTCGCTCCTTTCCCTTGCCTTTCCCCTACTACCTGCCAACTCTTTAATCCAATTACTTTTATTCACTTTAGCTACTTCATTTCACTCTGCCACAAGCCTTTACTCAGATCCTCACCTCGATTGTCAATCCCTATTTCAATGCTGCTCTGTTCTCCCCCACCCTGCCCTCCGACATTCCTCTAACCATCACATTCCTTTCATTTTTTGTATTGCAATATACCAGCTATCATCCAACTCCTTACCCTTTCCCAATGAAAACATTCTGGCTTACCTGAACCTCTTCAGTTCACTTTGCCAAAACCTATTGGTCTGATAATGACCTCCACTTGTAACTTATATATATTCCAAAGCCCCCACAGTTCCACCCCCACTGGCTGTCCTACCATTACCCGGATTCTACCTTGTCCTAACTATCATTTGACATAAGCTGCAGTCCTCGACTGACCTATGGGAAAGACTGTTTTACCCTATGGGGCCTACAGTCCTATCTACCTAGAAGTAGGCAGGTTAAACAAGAGCTTTCCATAGGTAAGTCAGATAGGTCGGGTAGAGGCTCTACTTCACTTTGTTTGAGGTTGTGTAAGATGTAAACTAGAGTATGCTACTATGTGTAGTAGTTTGTAATCAGATGAACAAAGCAGAGGACATGGGATAGAATATGGGGAATCTTGGGTACACTGAAATGATATTACTGTATACTTTTGACTGAATACAACTATTCTAAAATAGGTACACATTCTTATACAAGGGTATTTGTATGAATGTGGACCAGACAAACCCCACTGGTGATTAACATTTTCTCCATCACTGAAACCAGAAATACCCTGTATTTCCAATCTACTGTTTGAAAAAGAAAAAAAGAAAAAAAAGAGGAAAAGAATAGTCTTTCAAATTTGTCTAATACTTCATAAAACCGATCTAAAAAACAACAAAGTACTTTAATTACTTATTAGGAAAAGAGAAATGGTTTATTCTTTCTTGTCAGGTCTACTACCAGCGTAGTTTCTTCAAGGGTTGTAGTCTAAGATAAGTTGGGTTGGTTCTAGGGACCCTTTAGCCCCCACCTGCTGCAATTCTGTCTGCGTATTTCCAACATGATTATCCAGGATAATACCAACTACTAGAGTACAGTACACCATAAAACCTGATTACTGCGATAAGGGATGATCACCCCGTTATATGACTTATGATGTGCCGACACATCAATGATCTGTGAAAGCTAGAACCCAGGATAGCCAGGTAATAGTTGCTTGGCAACAGGCGGTATTCCAGCAACCATAGAGGGGGTGGTTGGTAAGTGAGGCAAACTTGAGCTCTACAGGCCATAATTTCCATATATTTATCTTAGTTAAACCTATGGTCACTAAATCCTCTGTCTCTTGTACAGTTTCCCAGAAAAAGCTCAAGCATACTAAAAGGTTAGCTAAAATCAATGTCTAGCAAACAAATAGTTCATGACAAGGTCTCAGGTAGGAAGTCATGCCAGTGCAAAGATAGAATACCTACTATATCAACTCATTGTAGGACTAGTGGTGGGGGGCCCAAGCCAGGAGAAATAGCTTGTTCTCCATGGATTTTATTTTTCCCCATTTTTTCCCATTTCTCTACCTCTACTATCATCAGAATAAAGGGTAGATGGTCACAGGCTTTTACACATGTAAATCAATTGTGCTATTAACTATATAAATAGCTACTCTGACATGTCTTATTGTTCATTTACCTGGCACAAGGGTTCTCCAGCCATCTAAATCGATGAGGCACTGATTGGAGCCAAAGCAAGAGATAGGGTCATAGGTGGGGGGGGTAAAAAGAAAGTAATATCAGCTGCGGTTGAACTGAGACCACCAGTGTGTTAGACTGGTGTCATAACCAACTACACAATAAAACCAGATTACAAGTACCGACCACACTGCTTTCTTAAATTTAACAAGTAGTATTATAAGTTATGTAACGTGTTGGGCCAGGCCCTAGTCACGTAGCGGTAGGATAGGAGCAGATGGTTTCGTGGTCAACACGAAGCGAGCGCTGCTTGATATAGGAGGCTTCGAACGGGGTGTAATAGGAGATCAAAGAAGTAACCGTTCAACTAAGTATATTTTAAGAATACTGTCTGTCGAAGTCTGCTGTTTCCATCGCGCGAATCAGCGTTCTTTAAATACAGCATATCGCTTATCTCCAGTATGAGCGATATTGCAAAACAATATGTGTATCAACCGATAGCACATGAAACAATACAAGTATCAAAAGATACTGTGAAACCAAACATGAAACAACATGTGTATCAAACGATAGCACACGTAACAATACAAGTATCAAACGATACTGTGAAACCAAATATAAAACAACCTAGTACCCGTACCGGTTACAAGTTACCTCTACATATATGGTCCTTAGAAAGAGCATTTCTTCATAGCTCTGACATAACTCTTTTTAACCGTTTGACAATCAATTCTCTTAAATCACTATTTTTCTTGTGGTTTTATTGCAAATTTTTCATTGTACTGTGTTTTTCTGTATAGTCTTAAGTATGTTAATATGGTGCCCGTATTCAAATGGAGTGGGGGAAAATTTAGTCCCTAGTAGGGTAATGGTAGCTCCCTAAAGTCCTATTTAATTACCCATTTCTGCTATTTGTCCCTCAACTCCTACTTTCCTTCTGCCAAACATAATGCTATTCCAAGTGCACCACAACTCATATTTTAAGAGGTTGCCATTTAGATGCCTCTTGCCAAGTATACGTTCACAGTCCATGAAGAGAGAGGAGGCAGTGAGGGGAAATGGGCTACTTGCATCCACTGCCATAAGTATTCTAGAGTATTAGCTATTGACATGGATTTGCTCACACTGTATTGTAGTTCAGATAACTAGGGTACATACCACTGGGGGGGACACCGCAAGAGCTAAAACTGCTAATAGAGCTGAGCCTTCCTAGACCGCAGCTGCGATTGGGACCATGCGGTCTACTGTCAGGGTTGAGACTCCACAGCCTATTACCAAGATAGATGACCAGAGAAGTATTGCTCAGGGCATAGATTCTCTTAATATGAGGATAACAGAAAATGTAACGTGTTCGGGCCAGGCCCTAGTCACGTAGCGGTACGATAGGAGCAGATGGCTTTGTGATAAAAAAAAAGCGAGCGCTGCTTGCTAAAGGAGGCTTCGAACGGGGTGTAATAGGAGATCAAAGAAGTAACCGTTCAACCAAGTATATTTAAGAATACTGTCTGTCGAAGTCTGCTGTTTCCATCGCGGGAATCAGCGGTCTTTAAATACAGCATATCGCTTATCTCCAGTATGAGCGATATTGCAAAACATTGTGTGTATCAACCGATAGCACACGAAACAATACAAGTATCAAACGATACTGTAAAACCAAACATAAAACATTGTGTGTATCAACCGATAGCACACGAAACAATACAAGTATCAAGCGATACTGTGAAACCAAACATAAAATCCTAGTAACCCGTACCGGTTACAGAAAAGGTCAAAGTAAGTATAATAGATTCAGGTTAACCCAGAACTATGGTAAGTAGTCGCACAAAGGATTCAGGGTCTCTTTAAGAATCAATGGATACAGGCTTTGATGACCAATCTTTGGATTGTTACTTGCTCCTGGGATCATTTATATCCATTATATGTTTTTGTTTGCAATTAATAACCTAATTCAATTTTATTAATATATCTACCAGGTTGTTGTCAAATATGTCTACTTAGACTTGGAAACCGAAAAAAAGATAAAGAGGAATATTCAGTCACAACTTCCTATGCTTGAGTTGAAGGTTCAGGTGCAGATTGCCTCATTGGAATGAAAGATTCTGTCAGAATTAGCCCTGATAGAAGCAAGATTAAGGGTGAGTACCATCCAAGAGGGTACTGCAAAAAAACGTAGTATCAATTAAGTAATTAAAGAGAGGAGAAGGGCAGGGGATTCACATAGAATAACATAAAATCTCGTAAAATCTACTACTCTAAAAACCCTAGAGATTTGGTATCTCAGGCACTCCTCTAATCTCCAGATTCTGGGTCAACAAACTTCTGAAAACGATTAGTGTTTTCCCAACATGGTATAAGATTGGCACACTTGAGGTATTCGATCTCTTTAACCAGTATTCAAAAATCTGTTAACCTGTCAAACTAAACCAAGAATAGGTTAACAGGTTGATTACAGTTTCACAATACATATACCTTACTACTTTAGATAAACCAATCACCTTGTTTATAGAATTTAAACCTAAAGTCAATACTGGTATTAACAGAGACTGGAATGTCAAGCTGTCCATCTTTGTATCATCCATTGCATCACCCATTGCGTCCCTTGCAACACGAAATGGGATATAGACAGCATGCACTATTTTAAACTACAGATGTGTTCTACACTTATCATATAGATATGTAGCACCCAACACACCTCTGCCCACTTATAAATTGTAACTTTCTTGTCACAAACAGTGACAGCACTGAAAGAGTGGTTATGTTGTGGGACGGGCTCAGGTATGGAATAGAGGGAGGTATGGTTGAGCTTATGGGTAAGGTGGATTAGTTAGGCTCGCATATGATGACTCACAGTTGAGGTCATGGGGTCTCACACAATATAGTATTGTGGGTCATTGGTATGTTATGCTTGATTGATACGCTTGGATGCCTTGCAGTTGTAAGTTATACAATATTGTGACTTTTACATATAACTAAGTTAGCAAGTCATGGGTCTTACACATATGACGTGGTTAGTGTATATGACTATAGCAGGTGACTCAGGGGTATGACTCACAGGGTTAGATTTGATGTACAGAGTGAGTATAGAAGAGGTCATTAGGATCTAAGAGATTGAGATCTGCATGCTATCATCTTTCTATCTTCTTACCTATAACTTTACTACTTTACTCGTTACCTATGTAGCCATATCACACATCTACTCTCATGAACAAGTTATCAGATCGGAGCTGGGAGTGCTTAGATATCTGACTGGTAAGAAGAAGACTAGTCACAAACATTCAAGGCTAAAGTATTGTTACGTATGTCAGAGAAGCACTAACTGGTTGGAATTGTTCTATTTGGTAGCATCTATTCAGAATATGCCCAACAATACAATCAGACAAGGTAGTAGCAACAGCAATCCAGTGATAATGACAAAATAGATTACAACAATAATGAAATCACTGATCACCTGGAGCTTTCAGGACTAGCAAAGGAGTTATAATAGGTAGCAAGTTTTTAGGGAATAGACAGATCCACAATCCTGGTCAGACTCGAAGAACAACAAGAAGAAGAAACCTAGAGATCGGATGGAGAAAGAGAAACCAGGATGTCAGGAAGAGTAACAGGAATGGCCGTACTGCCAGTCTAACCAGTACAAATGATACCTGAACAACTAACAGACTTACTGGTAATGCTCCAGATGGGCGGACCTAGTGGAGGCAGCATGCTGAAGGCCAAAGAAACTAAGGGCTTCAAAGGTGAACGTACAAGGATAGGAGAATTCCGCATACAACTTGAGTAGTACTTCTGAGTCAAAGAGTATGGGGACTAACAGGATACTACCAGTGTAGCATATACCAGGTCACTGTTGCATAACATAGCTAGCCAATGGTTAACCCTCTATATCCAAGGATTGAACAATCGAGAATAGGAAATGAGGGAGAGTTTCAAGAAAGCTCTCCGAGAACAGTTCAGAGACTTCAATGTGTAGCTGCAGGTGCAAAACAAGCTGGAAACTATGCAACAAGGGAACAGGAACATGACAAGTTTCTAGCACAAGGGCCAATAGCTGGCTCTGGAGGCCAAATACCAGAATGAAATGTTCTGATAGTTTTTGCTCGAAGCCTGTACTACTCCGTTGTAAGACGTATGGGGCAGGGTTGAAACCAAGTTCATAACTATGGCAGATTCCACTGTATGAGTAATGGAAGGAGAATAATGGCTGAATATAATCAAACATATCCAGGTGGGAAGGATGATGATGAGCAAATACAGAATAATACCACAAAATCAAGAAAGAATATTCAGACCAGCACCATTCCTGACAATCTACGGGGTTGATACCATAGACCTAAACATGACAAGAAGAAGGTCAAACCACAACCTGTCCTGGTAGGAGTTCGAAGAAAGGATGAAGGGCAGCCTATGCCTAGAATGTGGCAAGTGTGGCCACACATTATGCAATTACAGGCTGCCCAGGGGTGGATAAACCAGAACTCAATAAGAACGAACAGGGCCTGTGAGGTCAGGACTACATGCATTAGCTGTAACAAAGCTACAAGAGATGAATCTCAACACTGAGAATAACAAGGAGGAAAAAGATGACTGTTCCTGGCAAGTGGTGGTCTGAGGAATAGGAAGTGACCGAAACCCAACACCCTAGCAAATTCTTATATACTGTCATGGGCAGAACTCTGGCAATGCAAAGTTTATCACATCATGGTTAAGACTCTATTACATGGAGAAAATAAAACACTTCTGATACATGTGATGATTGACTCCGCAGCGATAGAGAACTTTATTGACAAAGAAATATAGGACAAAGACAGCATCGCTACTATTCAGGTCAAAAAACCAAAGGATATGCATCAAGTAGATAGAGCAAAAAGTGTTTTGAAGCTGATTACCCATAAAACGCAAGTACTTATAGATATTGGTTGCTACAGGAAAACTGTGACCTTCCTGGTAGCCAAGTTGTAAAACTTCAAAGCAGTCTTAGAGATGCCCTAGATAAGACGATACAGTTCCACAATCGGGTGGGCAAATAACTAGACCACGGTTTCAAATCCATGATGTGAGAGGCAATATCTATATAATTCACCAGTCGTATACATGACCCCCAAAGTGGAAGCCTGGGAAGAGAACTTGGTCACAACATTCTGCAAGCTTCCGGCTAGGAAAGATAGAAGTGCCCAGGACAGCCAAGTAGTCCTTAGATCCACGTTGTGAAGTTGACCAAGGAGGCAAAACTGTCTAACAAGTATTCCGCAGGTACACCAGGATACAACCTGCACAACAATGCAGGACAGACCACCTATATAAGAGATTAGATAATGATAGATACAGGAACAGCTATCGGACTACTACCAGGCACCAACGGGTGAATTGCCCTATGCAGTGGTTTAGCGGTCAAGTATCAACCCAGGGCTAATACGAGGATAATCAACACTGACAATATGGGTATAGTAAAGGTACTCTTGTCCAATATGGGCAACAGAGAATAGCAAGTAGAAAGAGGTAATCAAGTTGTATAGTGGATTCTGGAGAAGGTCAAGAATAAGTAACTTCAGAAGGTAGTGTCACAGGGGCACCTCTAGGAAGATGGATCCCAAGGTTGTGACTGCATCGAACAACTTCAAGTTTATCGCCACGAGTTTACACGGATGTAAGAGTAAAGTAAACGGTAAAACTTAATATCGTTAAGCCTAACGCTTCGCTCAATTAAGGTCGCAAGAGGATTGAGTGTTTTCGAGTAGGAGAGTTCTCATATAGACTTTTAGGTTGGGTTATCTTATGCCAGAAATGTCCCGGTCAGTTGACTGCGACTATTCGAGAACACCCGGCTCTGCTAAGAGCGGTCCGACACGTCTCCTAGCATACGCTTCGGGCATGCATGTGTTGACACACTCTAGTCAGCGTTCATCTTATGCGGTTATTGTTTCTGCGGCATATTCCTATTTTGCCTGCTGGAGTGAAAACCTCTGTGCATCGGCATATTGCCAGTGGCTAACAGTCAAGATGCCACATGAACTAGACTATCTATGACAGCCTTTCCATATGCATTGATGTCTACTTCGCGCTGGAAGCTACTGTGAGCGGTTTATTTATCTACTATTTACAGTTCTCGGGCTTCCGGTGTCTTCCACGGGATACAGTGATCCAGGAGCGGTCCAATGGGCGCTACCCATGACCACTACCTCGGATACACCTTACCTGTGGTAGGAATCATGCTTTTGGTGTCTCTGCACTTCCCTTTCAGAATCTATAGCATTGGGGACACTTTCTGGCTTGGTAGATGTAAAACTCTGCCAGCCACCCCAGCACCACCCGCGACTACCTTTGGGACCAGCACAGTTAACTCCCATTAACTCTGTCAGCTTGGGTCCATTTTGCTCTGCACAACTTGGAGGAGGTACTCCACCTTCGACGCCATGCCCCCTTATATATTCTGCGAACAGCCCACAATCAACTGGACGGTAGCGATCTATACGCTGTTGCAAGCTGGTCTCCAAAGATCCTGCCTTGCTAGACTTGACATAACTGCTCAACCGTTAGCCCATGACGTCCGGGCCTCGGGGCGGCGCCGGAGGGGTATGGTAGGAATAGTGTCTCCAATTTACAGTGTCTTCGGAGCTGCGTAGCTCGCCGAATAGCATCTCCTGGAACCCCAGATTCCAGTATTATCCATGGCTTTGTGTGACAAACATTCTAGTCATTTTTCCTGAACTCCCCGAGGGACTTCGTATTGAAAGGTAGGGTAACTCAGGACTTTGGGCAGGGTAACCCAAGCCCCATGGCAGGGTAACCTGATCCTGAGGGTAGGGTAACCTTGTCTGGTGGACCAGATAACCTTTACCTGTTACCCTGTCTATCCCATTGCCGGAGATAGACACTTCTGACCTTTTTCCAGTTACCGGGCTTAGCTGAGTAACTGCCACTTCAGAGCTCTCTAAGTCTGCTGACACCGCTGCCGGGTGTACCCAGGTACCCAAGTACCTGGCTAGCGAGTTCTGTTCACCTTGGAGCCCAGACCATCAGGTCTCTGTAGGTCAAGTACTTACTTCCCTGCCGGTTCCTACCAGTTCGCCTCCTGGCTACCTGTATGGGTGTAGGTTCCGACTGCCATAGGTCATGAATGCTGGGTCATTACACCACTCCCCTCTTCGCTACGGTCCATCCTGGACTGTTAGCGTCGCCCCTTATTTCTCCCCCTCGATTCCACCAAGACCCTATTGTCCCTAGGCTTGGACAGAAATCTTTGGTGGAAATCCACAATGGCCTGTAAGCCTGTTCCTTCTAGCATCCCACAGGGCTCCCATCAATTCTCCTTAGCCCCGTAACCTTCCCATGAGAGCAAGTACTGGACAAAGCGCAACGGAAACTTCACCTACGCTCCAGCGTACCATCGAATGTCCACAACAACTTCGATAACATAACTTGGCTCATTGTCGACAAGTGCCCGGGACAGGAACCCCTTTGATTTTACCGGAACCCAGATCCTCGCGACATAGTTCGAGCAATGTGATCTTCAAAACTGGGTGGATGCTCTATCTGGTAGGCAGCTGGAATTCATATGCTTGGGTACCCACCCGACGTTGGACCACAAAAGGTGTAAACATGCCGTGTTCCAGCCTCTCCATCTGACGTTTCATGTGGATGTTCTTTCGGTTCAACATCACATGGTCCGCTTTCTTTGGCCGCCCAGCAGCCACATCCTCTCAGGTACCATAGTCTGGTGATACGAACCTTCTCTGATCCTGCCATTTCCGTTGCCTTTCCTGTGCCCATTGAATTGTTTCTTGAATCTCTTGCCAGGTTCGTCCCAATCATTAACTAGGACCTTACTGCTAGGGTGTATTCATTGATTACTAGACACCACACCAGATCAGTTTGTCTGTGGGTTGAACCCATAATTGATCTCAAACAGTGAGAACGTGGTGGATTCTCATGTTGAGGTGTTTTGAGGGTACTCTGCGAGCGGTAGTAGCGAAACCCAATCATCCTGTTGGTAGGGGTAGTAGCTACCCAAGTACTGCTCCAGTGTCTGATTGACCTTTTCAGTTTGCCCAGCAGTCTCGTGGTGAAATCCAGTCGCAACGTTTAGTCTCATTTGCAACAAGTGCATTAGACCTATCCAGAACTTGGATGTGAATCGGCTATGTCAAGCGGGAATGATTGACTTCAGGAGTCCATGAAGGCGCCAAACTTCTTTCAGGAATATGAAGGCAAGCTCCGTGTTCCGTACCTTAGTGGTCAGGGGTAGGAAATGTGCCATTTTGTAGAATCTGTCCACTATGACCCAGATCTTGGTATATACTTTGGACTCTGACAGTGCTACAATGGAATCTATTGAAATGGCTGTCCACCATTGCATAGGAACATCAATATGTTCTAGCAGACCTAACATCTTGCATCTGATGGACTTATTTCTTTGGCACGCATCACATGTCCGCATGTAGTCGGTGATGTGCTCGTGCTTCTTAGGCTAACAGAAGTTAGTCCTAACCCTGCCTATGGTCTTGTAAGTCCTAAGGCGTCCCGCAATTTGGGAGTCATGTCCAACCTCGATGATTGTCTGCTTCAGATTCTGACCCTTGGGAACATACCACCTGTTCTCGTACAGGAGTAAGCCCTTTTCCGTCGTGAAGTGACAGTCGACGTCCTTGTCACTGGCAGTCGTTGCTTTCCGGATTCTGAAATATTCCTGGTCTTCATTTATCGCTACCCGCAGCTGATCCAAAACGGAAGACTGGAGCCAAAATCCTTGGCACACCTGCAACACCTGTGGTCGCAAGATGTCCCATTCCTGGCTCCCACCCCCCTACCTTGGGCGAAAAAACATCTGTGGTGCAAAGTCACTCCCCCCTTCAGGGCGTTAGTCCCTACGCTGCGGCAAAGCATCTGCCTTCTCATTCAGCCATCCTTCTCAGTAAACCACCTGGAAGTCAAATGGTTCCAGGAATTCAGCCTAGCGGGGCGGCCTAAGGTTGAGGACCCTGGTACTATCAAAGTACTTCAAATCCTTATCATCCGTATATTTCCCTAATTGGTCCGTTACTGAGCATAGCAGATGATCCCATTCCTTGAAGGCCGCCACAATGGCAGTCATTTTCTGGTTATAGACATTATAATTAATCTCCATTGGGTTAAACCTCTGACTATGGTAGGCCACTGGATGCCATCTCTCATCGTCATAGTACTAGGAGAGGACGGCTCCTAATGCAAAGTCACTAGCATCGGTTTCCAGCCTGATTGCCCCTTCAGGGTCAAAATGTGCTGCGATGGGTTTGGACGTACACAGCTCCTTCAAATAGTTGATGGCCTGTTCACATGCAGGTGTCCATTCCTATCGGATATCCTTCTCGGTCAAGTTCATCAGAGGTTTTGCTATGTTACTGAAACCTTGTATGAACTGATGGTAGAAGTTGCCTAAGCCCATAAAGCTTTGAACGTCGATGACGCATGTCGGAGGTGCCCAATCCCTGGTTATTTGCACCATATCCGACAACATAGAGATCCTGATGTCAGAGATCTTGTATCAGAGGAATTCAACCTCCCATTGGTAGAAACTGGACTTCTTCATGCTTTCGCATACTCTGGCTTTCCACAATTTCTCCATCATGCACCTCACCATCGAGACCTGGTCCTCCATGGTTTTGGAGCAAATCAGGACGTCATGCATATATCCAATAACACCTTTATCCATAAGGTCCTAGAAGACCTTATTTATCACACTTTGGAAAGTTGCCAGGGCATTGCATAACCCAAACAGCATGACCATGCATTCACGCAGTGCCTATCTGCACTGCAAGGTGGTCTTCCATTCTTCACCTTCTGCCATGCGCAGAAGGTAGTAGCTGTTCTTCCAGTCCCACTTGGTAAATACAACCGCTTTTCCTAACC
The DNA here is from genome assembly GCA_003182015.1 of Tuber magnatum. Taxonomy (NCBI): domain Eukaryota; kingdom Fungi; phylum Ascomycota; class Pezizomycetes; order Pezizales; family Tuberaceae; genus Tuber; species Tuber magnatum. Next base: position 581,987 of record PYWC01000102.1, read on the forward strand.
TATCTCGCAGTTCATTGATCAACGGTAGAGAATACTTACTCTTAGCAATGATTTTGTTCATCCCTTGGTAATCTATTACCAGTCTTGAAGTACCATCTGGTTTTGGCACAAAGGGGATAGAGGGTGCTGCGGAAGAACTGAGTCACCGTAGCTTTCCCGTTCACAGCATCTCCTTGAGATATTCCCCCAGTACCTTAAGCTCCTTTTCCGATAATGCATAGATAGGTGCAAATGGAGGTTGGGTCACAGGTGGCAACCCGATCGTGTAGTTAGACTTCAAGTGCTCCGCAGCACCTCAATTCATTCTTGACTGAAGATATCCCCATAGTGCTTATACTCAGGGAGTCGCTTAACAGTAATGTTGGCACCTTCCTCATCGGAGAATTGCACGATTCCTAACAGGTACAGATTACTAGGGTCTACGGCTAGTAACTCTTCATCAGTCCTGAACACTAACCGCCCCTGCTCGGCCAGGCAGTTAGCCTGGCAGAAATCTAAGCGCCAGGTTAGTGATCCTGTCTTGCAGTCTATGTCGGGGTTATGGTCCTTCAACCAAGACATAGGTAGGTTCCCATCCACCTTGGTCTCGGGCATATCCGTTCCTTCAAAGCGCATCCCATTATGGTGGTCGCCTATTTTTATCTCCAATGATTTGGTATAGTACAGAACTGACCTAGGAATGTGATTACCGCTCGCGTCGCTTATCGGCACATGCACCTTTCATTGTAAACAAGGTGCCTGAGTCTGCTTAACCTATCAGCTACTAAGCACTGGCCCAGTAGCTCCACTATCAAGCAGCAGGAGCACTTCCGCGCTTACATGTCCAGCTCCTATCTTCCAGTCTAACTTTGCTCGGAGGTGGATAGACTTGGGCTGATGAGCCAAGTTGTCACCCTTCTGCCTCTGGGTTTGTCTTGGGGACTTAGTCATCTTGGCTTAGTGAATCTTTTTGTTTCTTGCCTTTTGACACAAGAGCGGCCACAATGGCTCGGTAAACGTTAAGGGATTGGGATTTGTCTTTATCAATAGCTAGCGTGTTTACCATCATGCCGGCATTATTTCAGGTACTAAACCCTCCTCAGGTAAACTTGGAAATAACACTCTTTATATGATGAAGTCCAGCCAGAGGCAATTCCACTTGTACTAAACACGACAATTTTCCCTGGAGGTGGGTAGAGGTCCACTGTTGGACCGGTTCCAAGTGAAGCATCCTAGCTTCCCCAATGTCCAGCATCTCCTCTAGCAAGACCTCACCCAGCCTCAACCGAAATAATGTCCTATGACTTGCCCATCCACCTAAGGAAATCCAGAAAGAAATACGTATAACTAGAACAAAGGAAATAACCAGAAACTCACCAAAGGAGAGATAGCCCAATCCACCGCGCATGCTCCGTAACATCTATCTGCCCACACCACCTGGGTGCAGTGAGTATCAGGGTCATTCGTGCAGTAGAGGGGTACTTACTGATGCAGAAGCCACTTCTGCGGTTCCTTTCCATCCATCCCTCATGGGTCTATAGATACGGGTTAATAAGGTTACACCTTCAGCAGAATGGGTTCTTACCTATCCCAAGCCGTCAGTATCAACCTCCATGGTCTGGGGTGATGCCTGGCAGACTTCAAGTATCTTTGACGAGGGAGCCGGAGGGGGCGCTTCAATGCGGTTTAGGCGCTTGTCTGTTCCCGTGGGCTCGCTTACTGGGGTTGACCATTTAAACCCACGACCCTGTTTCGATCAACTAGCGACAGGGGCCACCACGGTAAACTTTGTCCAGAAGTGACCCGTTTGCCCACACTTGGTACACTGGTTCTGCTTTCTTCGCCGTTATGTCAATGTTGACAGGATTTCTTTACACGCTATTGGATACTCAGTAGTCACCAGCTTTGCCTGTTTTCCCGCATTGAAATTAGTGGGTTTCGCAGGCCTCTGGTGCTGTCTGTGCGAACCTTTCTCCTTCTGTTTAAACTTTCCAGAAGTCGATGACCTATGATCCTTCTTATCTATTGACAGAGACGGTTGGACAGGGTGGATAACACACTTACTGAACCGGATATTGTCTTCCAGCATGTGTCCAACTTTCTGAAGAGGATCAAGCTCGTGGTTCAGGTCCCTTGGATGGGGCTCCTGGAGTGCCCACTGATTCCGGACCTCTTGGGCAATACCTGACTGTCTCTTATCTGTACCCACACAGGGTCTGTATAGCTAAGCTTATACATGTAGGCAATTATCTTGTCCAGGTACTCATCGTTGTGGTCTGCCTGCATCACCAGGTCTCGCCACTGAAGAAGGGATTGGTCGCATTCCACTTGGTCACTACTGAAAGTCGGTTCAAGCCATTCCCAGAATCCTTTCCATGTTCACAACGGGTTACTATTGTTCACAGAAACTCCGGTGTGCTTGGCTGCCTCCTTATTGATATGGGAGGGAAGCCCAAGATACCATGTCCGAGCAGTGTCTTCTAGATGTGGGATGACCAGGTTTACCTTGTCAATATAGGTCAACCTGCAGCCAGCAAAATATGCAAACTTAAGCTCCACCAGCGTCGGGAAGCTGGCGAGTTCCGTGACCTTTCTCTTACCCGCCAGGATGCCACTGAGCTTTTCTGGCTTCTTCTGCCGCTGTCTAGAGGATGGCTGTGAGGTTGATCTGCTCCAGAATTCCCGCTGTAGCTTCTTACCACGGCGGTCCCACCGTCGTTTCTTCTCATTGCTCCAATCATCCTTGCAAGTGCGGAGAAAGTGGGTCAAACATGGGAGAGAATCAGCATCATCATCATCCAAACTGTCATGGTCAGAGTCCCCTGGATCTCCTCCCGCTCTGGCTGTACCACCTCCAGGTAGCACATTTCGATCTCCCCCACCCCAGACATTTCCGCCCGGGGTTTCCCATTGTCTATCGTACCCATCAAACTGTTCTTCCAGGCCATCCTGATTCCCATCCTCGGGGGCGTTAGCCCCTGATGGTACTGATGTCAGTGGTGGAGCAGGGTATCGCCCATTCTCAGGACTTGGATTAGGGGCTGGCTGAGTTATTCACAGAAAGGCCTGAAGCTCTAGACGTCTCAGGCGTTGCATCGGAGGCCCAGTATACCTCCATGACCCACAATACACACAGGCTGGTCGCCCATCACTCTCCTGTTGCCTTCTTCTATGCCTTACTGGAGTTCGTTGTTCCTTCCTGCACTCAAATGTGTGGTAATAAATCTACCCCATACTGGTGTCTTCTGATTTGCAGCCCGAAAGACAGAACTCGTCTTAGCTGTCTGACTTACTGCTGGTGATCGTGGGGAGCATGAACGGAAGAGCAGGTTTGCAGGGGGCCGAGGGAATCACCTGTGCCCAAGGAATGGAGCAAGCAGGTGTCCTGGGTCCAGCGATCGGAGTTCCCCATAATGGACTCGTGGGTGCTCGCTCCCAGTGGCGCCGTACCTGTTCAATGAACCCAGGTGAGGCCGCTTGCAAAGGCCGAAACCCGGGGGTAGCTGACCCCATGGGTGGGAATGCAGTGGGAGGAAGGGTATTAGGGGCGGGTAACAAAACTGGCCAAGGTGTGGGTCTTGGGGCGGCGATAGGGGGTACGGGAGTTGCAACTGATGGTATTGTGGGAGGAATGATAAGAGCAGGGGTCGGACGAGGAGTAGGGTCAGGCGTGTCCAGGGCCATAATACCTTTTGGCTTTGATTTCCTTTTTCTTGCTCAACACTGATTAGTTGGCCCCACTGTAGGGCTGCCCGAACGACTCAGAGCGATTGAGGGGGGGACCGACAGGGAGGCTGTAGATGCTCTTGAGAAGCAGGAGGTATGGCTGTAGCCATCAACCTTCAGGCTTTCCAACATCTGTATACCGATTGGGCTCAGGTGTATCCTCTATTGGTCGTCTCTGGCTCTCGCAGCCAACACCATGCCAAAGTTCTCGGGCTTGGTATGGACTAGCGGGAGTGGGGGCGTGGCCTCCAACATGACTACATCATTCTCAGCATCAATACTATACCCTTCTTCAAAAGCCTGCTCCAATCCTGCCATGCGGGTATTCAATGCGTGCTGATCCCTTATCGTCCCGCGGTATTCCGCCTGCTGCACTTTCATCCACTACACCATAGCCGTAGTGATCCGTTTTCGGGACACCTGCTGCTGTGCAGTGTTGCAGTTCCTTGGTTCCCACTTTGCCTCCTTGATTGAGTTGGATACCTCCCAGACGATGTAAGATTCGAGAAAGTCATGCGAGAACTCGCTAAATGGGACCCCTTCCGGCAGCGGAGGGGTCATGTTGTGGATGAGGTTAGGGTCTTGGAAAAATGAGAGCGCCATAGCACGAGGGTCTGTAATCATAAGATCAAGACATTCAATGGGTAACTGAATAGGGGTGGCCTCCAAATGCAACTGATGAGCGTCCCATTCAATACCTTGAACATGCGCGAAAACCGATACATGAAACGTGTTGGCAGCATATTCGTCATGCTTAAGGTCTGAACCCGGGTTGGATTCCATTCTGGTTGGAAGTTCGGTACTAGCCATTGCGCTTTCCACCCTGGGCTACTTATTCTTGACAGGTTACCAGTGTTCATGCAAGGTCAGTGCCGAAGGTCAGAAACCATTAATCAGCAGAGGAGTTAAGCGACGGGCTCGCTTAAAGATATACTGTAATGGGGGCACCCCTAGGAAGATGGATCCTACGCTTGCGACTACACCCAACAACTGTAAATTTATCGCCCACAGTTCACACAAATGTAAGAGTACAGTAAGCAGTAAAACCTAAGAGCGTTAAGCCTAACCCTTCACTCAATTAAGGTCTCGAGAGGATTGATTGTTAGAGTAGGAGAGTTCTCGTATAGACTTTCAGGTAGTTTCATCTTATGCCAGAAACTCCCCCATCAGTTTACTCCAACTAATCGAGCACACCCTTCTCCACCAAGGGCAGTCCGACATGTCACCTGACACGCTCTTCAGACATACATGTGTCGACACTCCCTGGTCGGTGTTCACCTTATGCCGTTATCGTTTCTGCGGTGTATTTCCATTGTGCGCATGTGAGTGAAAACCTCTGCATATCGGCGTCTTAGTAGTGGCTACCAGTCAAGACGGCGCATGAACTAGAGTTATCTATAACACTCTTTCCATATGCATTGATCTTTACTTGGCCCCAGAAGCTCCCGTGAGTGGTTTATTGATCTACTATCTACGGTTCTCGGGGTTCCGGTATCTTCCGCAGGATATGGTGATCCAGGACGGGTCCAATTGGCTCTACTCATGACCACTACCTCGGATCCACCTTGCGTGTCGCAGGAATCATGCTTTAAGTGTCTCTGCACTTCCCTTTCAGAGATAATGGCGTTGGGGACTTTTTTGGGCTTGGCAGGTGTAAAACTCTGCCTGCCGCCACGGCACCACTCAGCACTACCTTGGGGACCCAGACTGTTAACCCGCGTTAACTCTGTTAGTTTTGGTCTTTTTTACTCTGAACAACTTGAAGGGGGTGATCCATCTTCCATCCTATGCCCCCTTGTATATCCTGCGAACAGCTTATGGTTGACCGGTTGGTAGCAACATATACGGTGTTGCAAGTATGTCTTCAAAGATTCATTTCTGTTAGACTGCACACAACTACACACCCGTTGGCCGATGACATCCGAGCCTCAAGGCGTGGCCACAGGGGTATGATAGCAATAATGTCTCCAATTTCCAGCTTCGTCGGAGCTCTGTAGCCCGCCCAATAGCATCCCCTGGAACTGCTGATTCCAGTATTATATATGGCTTCGCGTGACCAACATTCACCTCATTTTTCCTGAACTCACCAAGGGCCTTTGCATTGACAATGTAGGTTAACTCAGGACTTTGGGCAGCGTAACCCAAGTCCCATGGCAGCGTAACCTGATCCTGAGGGTAGGGTAACCTTGTCTGGCAGACAAGATAACTTTTCCCTATTACCCTGTCTATCCTGTTGTTGGAGACAGACATTTCTGACCTTTCTCTAGTTACCTAGCCCAGCTGAGTAACTGCCCCTGCAGAGGTTCCTAAGTACACTGACACCGCTTCCTGGGTATACCCAGGTTCCTAAGTACCTGGCAAGCTAATTCTGTGCATCTCTGAGCCTGGGCCATCAGGTCTCCGTAGGTCAAGTACTTACTTGCCTGCCGGTTCCTACCAGTTCACCTCCAGGCTACCTGTATGGGTGTAGTTTCCAACTGCCATAGCTCCTGTATGCTGGGTCCTTACAACAGGCCAGGACGCTAGAGGATGTCCAGGTAAGAGGAGATACATGAAATGATACTAGAACTGGCCAAATGTTTGCTCCGCAGACTGCATATCATCAAAAGAAGCCCGCTGACCCTTGCTTTGTATGTGAAGCAAAGCACTACCAGGATATTAAAACCTAGCTACCTGCATACCAGAACAACCTTAGCCAAAATCCCTTGTTGTAGATAGAGGATAAAGAAAGTATTATTTATGGATGGAGAAGGACGAAGAGTACTGATATGATACCTTTTAGCAAGTGGTATGAGAAGAGCATGGAAGGGCTTAAAGAGTATACCGCTTGCTGTGAATTGCTGCCACGGGAATGGTTTAGGCAAGAAATAATTCGCGCGATCCTTACTGATCAGTAAGGACTAGACAGTTTTAGCATGTATAGGAAAAATGAAAGATGATAAAGATATCAATAAGTATTTTCGTCAGATAGAAAACGCGAACATAAAGGCTAAACTTCAGGGAACAGTACCATGGGAAATAGTGGAGTACAGACTACTGAAAGCTATACTGAGACAGCTGTCTCCTAAGCGATATGACACCGATGTGAACAGGTAGAGCAGCTTTGAGCAGTCAGCAACCAAGAGGGGGCCATTCTGAATAGCGAAAGATAATGACAATACAATCTATCCTGCTTGTTGTATTCTTTCAGCGGTGTGAAATGACAGGGGAAGGATAAAGGAAAGAAGCAGAAGTGAGAAAAGAAAAAAGGGCAATGTAGCAAGTTCCTGAGGAAAACAGCACCTGAGAACATCAAGTCACCACAGTTCGCCCAAACCAATGACCACACCAAGAGCAAAGGGGTTAAGCATACAGACGGGAAGAAAGCACACAACTGTAATGGCCTAGCATACGTGAGCTATGGCAGTCGGAATCTACACCCCTACAGGTAGCCAGGAGGTGAACTGGTAGGAACCTGCAGGCAAGTACTTGACCTACGGAGACGCGATAGCCTGGGCTCAGAGATGCACAGAATTAGCTTGCCAGCTACTTAGGAACCTGGGTAGATCCGGGAAGCGGTGTCAGTGTACTTAGGGACCTCTGAAGGGGCAGTTACTCAGCTAAGGCAGGTAACTGGGGAAAGTTCAGAAAAATCTATCTCTGGCAACGGGATAGATAGGATAACAGGAAGGAGTTATCTTGTCCGCCTGACACGGTTACCCTACCCTTAGGATCAGGTTACCCTGCCATGGGGCTTGTGTTACTCTGCCCAAAGTCCTTAGTTACCCTCCATTTTTAATACAAAGGCCCTCGGGGAGTTCAGGAAAAATAACCAGAATGTTGGTCATGCAAAGCCATGTATAATACTTGAACCTGGGGTCCCGGATGATGCTATTGGGCGAGCAACGCAGCTGCGAAGAAGCTGCGAATTGGAGACACTATTCCTATCATAACCCTCCGGCACCACCTTGAGGCCCGGACGTCGTGGGGAAACGGTTGTGTAGTCGTGTGCAGGCGAGCAAAGAAGGATTGTTTGCGACCTGTGTGCAACACGGTATACATCGCTGCCGTCCGGCCGACCATAGGCCGTTCACAGTGTATACAGGCGGGCACAGGGTGGAAGGTGGAATACCTCCTGCCAGGTATTAGGAGCAAAATGGACCCAAGCTGATGGAGTTAACGGGAGTTAATTGTCGGGGTCCCTAAGGTAGTCCTGGGTGGTGCCGGGGCGACCAGGAGAATTTTATACCTACCAAGCCCAGAAGCGTCCCCAATGCTATAGGTTCTGAACAGCAATTGCAGGGACAATGAAAGCATGATTCCTACCACAGGTGAGGTAGATCTGAGGTAGTGGTCATGGGTAGCGCCCCTTGGACCTTTCCCGGTTTACCGCAGCCTGCGGAAGACACCAGAAGCCTAAGAATTGTAGATGTTGGATAGATAAACTACTCACGGTAGCAACCGGGGCCAAGTAGAGATCAAGGCATATGGGAAGGGTGTCGTAGATAGTCCAGTTCATCAGGTGTCCTGACAGCTCGCCACTGGCAAGATGCCGATGTGAAGAGATTTTCACTCTGGCAGGCAAAATGGAAATGCGCCGCAGAAACGATAACAGCATAAGGTGAACGCTAACTAGAGTGTGTCGACATATGTATACCTGAGGAGTGTGCCAGGAGACATGTCGGACCACCGTTCGCGGAGAAGGGTGTGCTCGAATAGTTGGAGTAAACTAATGGGGGAGTTTATGTCATAAGATACAACTACCTGAAAGTCTGTGTGAGAACTGTCCTGCTCCATCAATCAATCCTTGCGAGACCTTAATTGAGTGAAGCATCGGGCTTAACGATATTAAGTTTTACCGCTTTCTTTACTCTTACATCTCTGTAAACCTTTGGCCATAAATTTGAAGTTGTTCAGTGCGGCCACAACCTTGGTATCCATCTTCCTAGGGGTGCCCCCATTACAGTATATCATTAAGCGACCTCCTCGCTTAACTTCTGTCTTGATTAATTCCTTCTGACCTTCCACACTGACCTAGTATGAATACTGGTAACCTTGGCTAGAACCAGTAGCCCAGGGTGGAAAGTGCAATGGCTAGTACTGAATTTCAGACCAGAATGGAATCCAATGCGGATTCGGACCTTGACCTTGCTGAGAACAGTGCCAACATGTTTCGTCCGACAGTCTTCCCAGATGTTCGTAGTATTGAATGGGACGGCCACCCGTTGCCCTTGTAGGCCGCCCCAATTCAGTTATTGGATGAATGTGTTGGTCCTATGATTACAGACCCTTGTACTGCGGTGCTTTCATTCTTTCAAGATTCCGCCCTCGTCCCCAACGTGGGCCCTCCCCCGCTGGGAGGTGTCCTCTTTAGCCATTCATCACACGAGTTCGTGGAACCTTACATTGTCCATACGGTATCCAAGTCACTCCAAGAAGCCAAGGGAGAAAGGAGAAACTGGAACAACCAGCAGCGGCAGGTGTTCCGCAGACAGATTACCACGGAAGCAGTAGAATGGATGAAAGTGCAGCAAGAGGCATACCTGCACATGCTGAAGGACCAGAATGCATTGAAGAATTGAATGGCAGTATTAGAAGTGGCCTTTGCTGTAGGGTATAGTATTGATGCGGGGAATAGCGTGCTCATGATAGAGGCTACGCCCCTACTTCCACTTGTCCACATGAAGTCCACAAACCCCAGGATGGAATTGGCTATGAGAGCCAGAGATGAACAGTGGAGGGCGTACCTAAGCCCCACAGGTATACTAATTTTGGAAAGCCGCAAGGGTGAAGACTATAGCTATACCTTGTCCTTCACGAGAGCATCAACAGTATCTCTATCCATCCCCTCCTCTATTGCCCACAGTCATTCAGAAAGTCCGGCGATTGGACCAACAGGTGGGCATCGTGTCCAGAAACAGACATCGAAGCCAAAGGGTATTATGGCACTGGATACACATGACCCTACTCCTCGTCCGACCCCTGCTCCAATCATTGCTTTAGGAACACTGTCCGTTGCAACTTCCGTACCTCCTGTCGCCACCCCAAGACCCACACCTGTAACGGGGGCACCCCTAGGAAGATGGATCCCAAGGTTGCGACCGCACCAAACAACTTCAAACTTATCGCCAAAAGTTCACACCATTGTAAGAGTAAAGTAGACGGTAAAACTTAATATCGTTAAGCCTGACGTTTCACTCAATTAAGGTCTCGAGAGGATTTATTGTTGGAGTAGGAGAGTTCTCGCATAGACTTTCAGGT
>PYWC01000103.1:0-41099 GCA_003182015.1 Tuber magnatum
TTGAGAGGTCCCTAAGTACGCTGATATCGTTCCCGCGTGTACCCAGGTACCTAGGTACCTGACCAGCCACTTCTGTTCCTGCTCGGTACCCGGGCCATCGGGTCTCCGTAGGTCAAGTACTTACTTGCCTGCCGGTTCCTACCAGTTCGCCTCCTGGCTACCTGTATGGGTATATGTTCTGTCTGCCATAGCTCATGTACGTTGGGTCGTTGCAGCAATAAAGGAAGAGCCGGAATGCCTAAGAATCCTGAAGGCAACGGCTGCCAGTGACAAGGAGGTCGACTGACACTTCACGATGGAAAAGGGCTTACTCTGGTACAAGAACAGGTGGTATGTTCCTCAGGGTCAGAATCTGAAGTAGACAATCATGGAGGATGAACATGACTCCTCAATCACTGGACACTACGGGACTTGCAAGACCATTGGCAAGGTTACGGCTAACTTCTATGGGACTAAGAAGGAAGAGCACATCACCAACTATGTGTGGACATGTGATGTGTGCCAAGGAAATAAGTCCATCAGGCACAAGAAGTTCACTAAGCTGGAACCTATTGATGTTCCTATGTGACCAGGGACAGCAACTTCAATGGACTTCATTGTAGCTCTGCCAGAGTCCGAAGCCTATACCAAGATCTGGGTCATAGTGGACAGATTCTCAAAAATGGCACATTTCATACTCCTGACCACCGAGGTACCAATCAAGAACCTTGTCTTGATATTCCTGAAGGAAGTTTGGCACCTTCATGGACTCCCACAGTCAAGCATCTCCAACTGAGATAGCCAATTCACATCCAAGTTCTGGATGAGTCTGATGCACTTGTTGCAAGTAAAACTAAACGTCCCGACTGGATTCCACCCGGAGACTGATAGGGAAACCAAGAGGGTTAATCAGACACTGGAGCAGTACTTGCGTAGTTACTGTGCCCACCAACAGGATGATTCAGTTTCGCTACTACCCATTGCAGAGTATGCATACAATGCATCAACATCAGAACCCACCACGTTGTCACCGTTTGAGATCAATTCCCAGTTTAACCCACAGACAGACTAGTCGTGTGTCGTGTCTGATAATCAAGAAATACATCCTCGAAGTTTGCTCTTCGTTAAGGAATGGGAAGGAACCTGGCAAGAGATTCGAGAAACAATTCAATGGGTACAGGAAAGGCAACAGAAATGGCAGGACCAGCAAAGGTTGCCATTACCAGACTGTGTTGCCTAGCAGGGTGTGGCCGCTGGGCGGGCAAAGAAAGAGGACCATATGATGTTAAACCGAAAGAACATCCGCACAAAGCATCCAATGGAGAGGTTGGACCACTGCATGTTTGGCCCTGTTCTGGTCAAACATCTGATGGGGACCCGAGCTTATGAACTCCAGCTATCCACCAGATGAAGCATCCACCAAGTTTTCAATGTCAGGTTGCTGGAACTATATTGGGAGGATCCGGGATCACGTAGGATCAAAGGGGTCCCTACCCCGGAACTGGTGAACAAGGACCCAAGTTATGTTATCGAAGTGGTTGTGGACAGTCGATGGCCCAGGGGAGCTAAGGCCAATTTCCCATCACGCCTTGTCCAGTACCCGCTTTCATGGGAAGGCAATGGGGCTGAGGAGAATTCATGGGAGCCCTAAGAGATGCTTGAAGGGACAGGCTTACAGGCCATTCTGGATTTCCACCAAAGATATCCGTCAAAGCCAAAGGACCATAGGGTCTTGGGAGAATCCGGTTGGGCAAATGAAAGGGGACGCTAACAGTCCGGAAGGGACCGTAGAGAAGAGGGGAGTGTTGTAACGACCCAGCATACATGAGCTATGGCAGTCGGAACCTTCACCCATACAGGTACCCAGCAGGTGAACAGGTAGAAATCGATAGGCAAGTGAGTACTTGACTTACCGAGACCCGATGGCCCGGGCTGCGAGATGAACAGACTTTGCTGGCCAGGTACCTAGGTACCTAGCTACACCCAGGAAGTGGTGTCAGCATACGTAGGGACCTCAGAAGGGCCAGTTACTCTGCTAGGCCGGGTAACTTGAGAAAGGTCAGAAATGTCTATCTCCAGCAACGGGATAGACAGGGTAACAGGGAAAAGTTATCATGTCTACCAGGCAAGGTTACCCTACACTCATGATCAGGGTACCCTGCCATGGGGCTTGGGTTACCCTGCCCAAAGTCCTGGTTTACCCTACCTTTCAATACGAAGTCCATCGGGGAAGTTCAGGAAAAATGACCGTAACATTTATCATCCAAAGCCATGCATCATACTGGAATCTGGGGTTTTAGAAGATGCTATTGGGCGAGCTAGACAGCTCCAAAGAAGCTATAAACTGGCGACATTATTCCTATCATACCCCTGCGGCCCCGGCTTGAGGCCCGGATGTCATGGGCAAACAGTTCCGTAGTTGTGTGTGGTCTAGTAAACAAGGTTCTTTGGGTACCTGCTGGCAACACAGTATCTGTCACTGCTGTCCGGTCGACCGCAGGCTGTCCGCAGGATATACAAGGGGGCATAGGGTGGAAGGTGGAGCACCTCCTACAGGTTGTTCAGAGTAACATGGACCAAAACTGGCGCGGTTAGCGCTGGTTAACCATGGGGGTCCCGATGTTAGTCCCGGGGGGTGCCGGGATGGCCACGAGAGTTTTATACCAACCAAGCCCAAAAGTGTCCCCAACACTATACGCTCTGAAAAGGATGTGCAGAGACACTGAAAGCATGATTCCTACCACAGGTAAGGTGGATCTGAGGTAGGGGTCATGAGTAGCGCCCATTGCACCCCTCCTGGATCACCATATCCTGCGGAAGAGACCTGAAGCCCGGGAACAATAAATGGTAGACTGGTAAACCGCTCACAGGAGCTTTCACGGCCAAGTAGAGATCAATACATATGGGAAGGGTGTCATAGATGGTCTAGTTCATGTGGCGTCTGGACTTTTAGCCACTGGCAAGATGCCAATGCGTACAAGTTTTCACCCCAGTGGGTTAAATAGAAATTTACCGCAGAAACGATAACCGTATAATGTGAATGCCGACTAGAGTGTGTTGACACATGTATGCCTGCAGGGTGTGCCAGAGGACATGTAGGACCACCCTGAGTGGAGAAGGGTGTGCTCGAATAGTTGAAGTAAACTGATGGAGGAGTTTCTGGCACAAGATAAAACTACCAAAAGGTCTATGCTAGAACTCCCCCACTCCAACAATCAATCCTCTCAAGACCTTAATTGAGTGAAGCGTCAGGCTTAACGATACTAAGTTTTACCGCTTACTTTACTCTTACATTTGGATGAACTTTTGGCGATAAGTTTGAAGTTGTTTGGTGCGGTCGCACCCTTGGCATCCATCTTCCTAGAAGTGCCCCTATTACATCCATTCAACTCTCTCTCCTAGCTTAGTATCTATAACAGCCATCAGGTATTCACAATATTTTCAGGTTGTGAGCTTGGCTAAGTGACTCGCTAGCCAAATATCATACTGCTATTAGAAGCAAAGATCTCATTCCGTCACCGAATCGCTATCACCATTAACTCTCATATTGTTCCCACTGGTAAGAGAATACTTTGATTGCCTCTCCTTCTGCAGCTCCTGAAACTCTAGAATAAATAGAGCACTTTTAGTCACTTACATTACCCCATACTATTCTGCTTCCTATCGGGAAGATATTCATCATATTGCAATACAATTCCTGACATATCAGTCCACTCTATAGCCCCAAACATTAGTTCATAACCCAACTAAGTCAAGTTTACAAGTAATTGTAGGATTCACAATATAACACTAAGATGACAACTAAAAATACCTCCTTATTTGTTACAATCTTAAACAACTCCAACAACTCCTCTCTCTTGGTAAAAGAATTTTCTAAACTCTCTAGTCAAGAGACCTATTGTACTTGGGTAAAAGTCTAAGACACAGCATTTAAGGGTACAGGAGTGTAGAAAGTTGTTAGTAGAACAAAGATGTAGCCAGAAGTAGTAGCAGAAGAAAGCTAAACAAATATGAAGAAAATTAAGCAATAAGACAAGAAAAATAATTGAGCTCTAGGATTTATATACCAAGTAGTTGATTCCACCTGCCACTGTGATATTGTCTCCTATGAAACTTTTGCATAAGTCTGCCAGATTTCATCTTCAAGTTCAAAATGACTCGCAACTGATTCAGCCAAAGATATAGTCTAGTGAACAAAAATGGTAGAGAGTCATAGGTAGAGTTTCAAAAGATAATGACATACATTATACAATTGCAGATGCTCAAAAGATCTGTGTTCATGTCAACACTACTAGAAAACCTCCCTAATATATATAACATATTATATATAAAAGATACAGTAATATACACTAATATCCAAAATGTCTTTATGAGCTGAGCCACCAAAACAAGATAGAAACTGGGCAAATGAGATGTGTTGTCAGCCTCAGCATCAAGGAAAAAGGAGACTGGAAAAAAAGAATGCAGTTACTGTAGAAAAAATAGTTTCAGGTATAACAACTATCAGATATATCAATACAACTACCTTAAGAAAACAAAGCTCAAAACCACAAATGTTACTGATAGTATAACAGGGGCACCCCTAGGAAGATGGATCCCAAGGTTGCGACTGCACTGAACAACTTCAAACTTATTACCAAAAGTTCACATAGATCTAAGCGTAAAGTAAATGGTAAAACTTAATATCGTTAAGCCTGACACTACACTCAATTAAGGTCAAGAGAGAATTGATTGTTGGAGCAGGAGAGTTCTTGCATAGATTTTCAAGTAGTTTTGTCTTATGCCAAGACCTCTCCTATCAGTTTACTCCAACAATTCGAGCACATCCTTCTCCACTAAGCATTGTCCGACATGTCTCCTAGCACACCCTTTAGGCGTGCATGTGTCGACACACTCTAGTCAGCGTTCCCCTTATGTGGTTATCGTTTCTGCAGCACATGTCCATGTTGCCCACCGAAGTAAAAACCTCTTCATATCAGTGCCTTGCTAGTAGCTAACAGTCATGACACCTGATGAACCAAACTATCTATAACACCCTTCCCATATGTATTAATCACTACCTGACCCCAGAAGCTACTATTAGTGGTTTATCTATCTACCATTTACAACTCTTGAACTTCCAATGTTTTTCGTAGAATATGGTGGCCCTGCAGTGCTCCAATGGACGTTACTCATGACCACTATCTTGGATCCACCTTACCTATAGTAGGAATCATGCTTTTAGTCCCTCTACACTTTTCTTACAGAGCCTATGGTGCTGGGAACACGTTTGGGCTTGATAGGTGTAAAACTCTTCTTGTTATCTGGCACCATCCTGGACTACCTTTGGGACCCCCACAGTTAACTACTGTTAACTTTGTCAATTTAGATCCATCTTACTCTAAACAACTTGCAGGAGGGACTCCACCTTCCATCCTATGCCCCCTTATATATCCCATGAACAGCATATGGTCCACCAGACAGCAGCAATGTATACAGTGTTGCAAGCAGGTCTACAATGATTCCCTTTTGCTAGACTGTATACAACTACACAACCATTTTCCTATGACATCCAGACCTCAAGGCGGGGCCGGAGGGGTATGACAGGAATAATGTCTCCAATTTCCAGCCTCCTTGGAGCTATGTAGCTTGCCCAATAGCATCTCCTGGAACCCTCTAATTCCAGTATTATGTATGGCTTCATGTCAGAAACATTCCGGTCATTTCCCCCAAACTCCCCAAGCAACTTCATATTGCCAGGTAGGGTAACCATAAACCCTGAGCAGGGTAACCTGCTCTGGAGGGCAGGGTAACTTTACCCTGTTACCCTGCCTATTCCTATAGCAGAGATAGACTTCTCTCCCCCTCCGCTGGCTCTGTTATCTAACCAAGTAGGGTAACTTGTCCTCAGTCAATCCTATAGTATACCAACACCTCCCCCACTCATTTCTCTCACTATCCACAACAGAACCTGGACCGTTGGGCTTTCCTGGGTCAAACTCTTGCTTGCACTCCTGTTCCTACCAGTCTGGTTCAGGGGTGACTGCATGGGTGTAGATTCAGTCTGCCATAGCTCATGTATGCTGGGTCATTACAGATAGTAATATACATACTACTGTCTTAATAGCACAATTACAACTGATACTTGAAGACATTACTCTTGAATGAATATATCATTTAGGAGCAATGTCCTATATTTTACCAAACCTAGGTGACTTCCTAAACCTCAAACTATACAATAAGAAAGTAGTCACAGTAGATAGCAAAATTTACTCTACAACTGTGTCTAGAAATATACAACTCAAGGTATACATGTTGGGCAAATTGCAACAATCAGTCATACTCACTAGGAGATTATATATTCTCTACCTTTCTATGCTTATTAGTATCAGAATCCAGGTTGAACAGCAAAGAAGTCAGACTTATTGTAGAAAATAGAAGAAGGATATAAGAAAAGGAGAAGGTATTCATTACGGCAGAAAAGAAAAAAGGACTATGATATATAAAGTTAGACCAGAAAAAAGTGTCGATAACTGTGTGCTATGAAAGGCATTAGGTCCTTAGATAGCCAAATATTATAAAGGACTACTATAAGGACCAAACTTATTAGCCTACTCCAAAAGACTTCTGTTGCAAAGTATGCAATCAGCCAAAAGTCATTTAGTCATCACCACCCTTGATTGGAATTCTGACAAAGGCTCCCTTGAAGAAGAAGATTCACTTAAACCTAAGCAGAAGAATCTCAATACCAATGCTAGGAAAAAGTGAGTACTAGATGATATTCATAAATAACCATACAAGATACTATTGGATATACATACTGAAGATGAAAGATAGAACTAAAACAGTTATTTGAAACTTCTGAGAACTCATGTAAATACAATTTGGTAAATACATAAAAAAGTTTCCAAGTAACAAAGTATAAGAATACATAAATCAGGATATTTCAGAATTCTTTGCAAGCTATGGTATAATGCACATCATGTTACCTGTCTACTATCACACTCCCAATAGAGTACCTAAAAGGATAAACAGTTATAATGGAAGTACTACAAGAAAGATGAACTCAAAGGTTACAATCGTACTAAACTACTTCAAACTTACCATCAAAGGTTCACATATAAATGTAAGAGTAAAGTAAGCAGTAAAACTTAATATCATTAAGCCAAACACTTTACTGAATTAAGGTCTTGACAGGATGGTGATTGTGTTAGAGTAGGAGAGTGAGTTCTTGCATAGATTTAAGTAGTTAGAATTTATGCCAGAAAGTCTCCTATTAGTTTACACAAACCCTTTGAGTACACCTTTCTCCACTAAGTGTTGTTTGGCACTTCTTTTGCATTCCTGTAGGTATGCATGTATCAACACACCATCGTTGGCAACCTTCTTATATAGTTCTGTTTCCACAGTACATCTCAATTATATACACTAGAGTGGAAACTTCTTCATATTAGTGCCTTGCCAGTAGCTAACTGTCATAACACCTGAGAGAGCCTACTAATTTTTCACCACCTTCCCATATACACTTTATCCATACAAGTCCCTTTTGGCTTCTTTAGTCTATGTCTTCTATCTACTTCTATCAAGCCAAGGGCGTATAGAGACTCCTGCCAGTAGGGTGTCTACTATGGTAATCCAATAGGTACTACCCATGACTACCATAACCAAAACTACCTCAGTCATCATAAGAATCATGCTTTTAGTATCCTCAAACTTCTCTTACAGAGACTACAGCATAGGGGCATGTTTAGGCTTAATAGGCATAAAGCTCACCTAGTCATCTTCAGTACCCCCCTGAACTAACTCTGAGACCTTATTGGTTAGCTTCTGCTATCTCTATCAATTCTGGTCCATTTTATTCCCAACCACTTGTAGAGAATACTTCACCTTCTTCCCTATGCCCTCTCATACATCCTGCAAATGGCCTATTCTGTGATAGAAGACCAAAGTATATATGATACTATATGAGTATCTGCAAAAGTCATCTTTTGCTAGCTTGCACTTAACAAGGCAACTATTTAGCCATCACATCCACAATTCAAGGTGGGACTGGAGGTGTATGATAGGAATATTGTCTCAAAGTTACAGCTTCTTTGAAGCCCTATAGCTTAACTAATAGCATCTCAGAAAATCTCAGATTTGGGGACCACATATTGTTTCACATGACAAACATTCCACTCATTTTTCCCAAAGTCCCCAAGAGACTTTGCGGTGCAAGGTAGGGCAACTCAGGGTACTAGACTGGGTAATCCAAGTCTCATAGCAGAGTAACCAGCCTCCTAAGGTAGGGTAATCCTACCAAGATGTCAGGGTAACTTAACCCTGTTATCAGGCCTGCTCCTTTAGTGGAGTTAGCCACTTGTACCCTTTCTCTAGTTACCCAGCCTAGTAGGGTAACGTTTCTACCTAAGGTCCTGAGTATACTGATATTACCCATATTTATATACCTGGTATTCAAGTACCTAAGTACTTTCTCTATTTGCAGTAGTACCTAGACTATCAGGTATCTATATGGCAAGCAGTTACTTGCTTGCCTGTTCCTATCTGTTGACCACTTGGTCTCTTGTATGGGTATAGGTTCAGGTTGCTATAAATTATATATCCTGGGTCATTACAACTGTGCAGTAATCCTAATAGTACAGAGCATAATACCTAATAACAAAAAGTTCTTATAGAGTGAAGACTACTCTGTGGCAATATACCTCTACAACAGATGCTGATATTCAATAATCAAGAGCATACCTTGTGAAAGCCCATTCAATATGAAACCCTCTGTCAGCCACCTATATTCCAGGTAAACACATGCCTTCATACACATACCCTCAGAAAACTAGACTAGGTCACTAAGACAGAACATCTTGCAGGATACACTTTCAACCCAACAATGTACCATATATATATACCCAAATGACATATAGTAATTGAGGTAAAAGATATCACATTTAAAAAGCAAGAGAATGTTTCAATAGACTATATCTATGAAGTAACAGAGAAACTGAAAGAGTTACCCAAAAAGACAACACAAATAATACAGAAAGCTATTGAGATACCTGAACAATACTCAAAACAGGAACAGCATGGAGGAAGACCATAATCATCCTGTTTCTCAATCCACTTGACTATTGCATTTTTCTCTTCATTGCTGAGCAGCTGCTGAGTTGGATGTGATTGAATTACTGGTTTCATTCATCCCATATATTGGTTGTTTACTGTAGTATTTGAAATACCAAATTGTTGACTTGCTTTATGAATTGAAAGTCCTGGGATTGATCAGAGTGCCTCACAGGCATCAGCTATTTGCTTCTTCTTGTTGGCTTTCTTTTAAGGCATTTTTGAAGACCACCAGATATCTGGTTTTGGAGATATAATTAAATATAGTAAATTGAGTATTTGTAGAATATGGTTGAACAAAGTCACATTAGTAAATCTAATAGCTTACCTTATATAGTTGAAATATCTAGCCAATAACTTAAGAAACAATACTGCACACTCTACCCTTTGTGCTCATATCAACAGTAATGGGATTACAGCAGTAGTTTGACTATTGTTGAAAATATATATATTGGCTATAATGGTCAATGGTTGCAATAGCAAAGTCAAAAATTGATATATTGTAAATTTTATTATATTTGTTGAATACTAGTTATACATGCTTGCTCTATAGAGAAGATAACTATCAAAGAGACAATGGTTGTTGTTTTATTCACTCTTTTATACATAATCGATGATGAAAATTGGTGACCCATAGCTAGGTGCTGACCCATAGCACCCCCGAATACGTTACAGTATAAGCAGATACAGTAGAGTGCAAGCACGGTAATCGCAGTCGAACCTCGCTATCCCGGGTCTCGGTCAACGGGATACCTCTCTGAGCCGTGGTAATTCTATGCCAACATGCAGTTCCCATACAAGAGCGCCCGTCGAACGAGAAAGTAAGGGTATCCGGATCTCTATGGAATCTAAATACACCTTGCCCCCTGCTTATTGTACCTTTGGGTGCCCTTGAGGCACGAGGGAAAGTTGAATTTTTAGTTTTTTTCTATCATTATGCCTTGGGCAGGTGTTAGAATTTGCAAAAGTGATCGATATCATAGAAAGAAAAATAACATCAGTTGAGGCAATGGTTTGCCCTTAATTGGGGTGTTCTAGCCTTGAACACCCACCATCCATCCCAGTGTCCACAACTCAATACAGGCAAAACCCATTAATAAAAGGCCCGAGACTCGTTTAAGGGACAGATAGCGGCCCTTCTCCAACTCTCTCTCGCCTCTCAAGAGCGGTACTAGTACATTCCACGAACAGTTTTGTCAGAAGCACGTTGTCATTGTCTTCCACGTAAGAAATTCGGGACTGGTATGTGGATATGGAAGTTCTGGGAGAGTTTGAAATGGGAATGTCTGTTTGGCACTCGTGGCAGGAATAGTTGGGAATGAGAACTGGAATGGAATGTCAGATCCTTGCAATCCAGAAGGCTTTGCTGGACAAGGAAACTTGTATTTATTGATTGTTATTGGTGTCGCTTGAGGGTCAGCAATAACCAAGATGCTATAAGGGTTCATATTCGGTTCTCAAAGAGCACTTCAGGGATCCGAGTGAGATTCAATGAATCTAGATACATTTCGTTAATTCATGCTATCATTATGGATCTACACTGTATCACCCGAGCTCAGCACCACTCGACACGGCGATTCTCACATCCCGTGATTGCTCCAGCCCGGTATATATAAAAAAGAGCGAAAGAGAGAAAAGTGGAGAAACCACTCCAACCACAGAGCAAAGAAAATAAAGCCAAAAAGTGGTACATTTGCCCAGGGGAACCCATTGTCCAAAAGAAGGATATCTCAGGGAGCACAACGCCCAGTCCAGCGAGGGTAAAGAGAGCACTCTTTAACAGTGTAGCGGTCGCATATCCATGCAAGTAGGCGCTCAAGGCCGATACCATAACCGCCATGCGGTGAAGTGCCATACCTGTAAACACTCGTTAACCCTATGGATAGAATGGGGATTATATGGAGCCAACTAACTTTCTCTGATCGGTGAACCAGTAATACGGGTTTGGGGAAATCCCTACCCTTGCATAAGCACCCATGAGCTCCTCGAGATTCTCCATCCTCATACTACCACCGACAATTTCACCAACACCAGGCATAAGGCAATCAACACTCTCGGTGACCCTGAGGTCCGCGGGATCTTTCTTCATGTAGAAAGCCTTGAGCTTCACGGGGAACTTGGTCAAGAAGATAGGCCTAGCAACTATGTCTGTCATTTTGCGCTCGGCAGCCTCCGCAATATCATCACCAAACTTGTGAGGCTCCCCTTCCTCATTGGGAATATTGTTCTCAACCAGCCAGTTAATTGCATCGGCATATGTCATACGGATGAATGGGCGCTCGGGGGCATTAAACTTCGGATTGAGCTCCGCTATCTTCCCCTTAATGAGAGGATCGGCAAGGGTGTAGTCGATTGTACGGCAAATGACTTCCTCGAGATGGTTGAGGAGATCGTCAAAAGTTATGAAAGCTAGTTCCGCTTCGATATGAGTGTATTCGCTAAGATGCCTACGGGTGAGGGAACGTTCTGCACGGAAAGACTCTTGGACACAAAAAACATCCCCGAGAGAGGGAAGGCAAGTTTCGAGATATAACTGGGACGATTGAGTCAGGTAAGCCTAGGGCGCAGCTCAATTAGTCTTGAATCACAAACTGCAGAGCTTGAATTTACCTTTTCGCCGTAATAGTTGAACTCGAAAAGTGTGCTACCACCTTCAACTTGAGTTTGTACCATGCAAGGAGGTGTAACCTCTAGCAATCCCAAATCCTCATAACTTTTTCTAAATGCTCGTAGAACAGATGCTCTAACTTTCAACACAGAGCTTACCACATCTCCACGAATGACCAGATGTCGGTTATCGTATTTCGTTTGGGGATCAGCGTTTGGGGCTACAATGTTAGAGATAGTATCATCCCCACCGGGAGCTTTGCCGATAACTTGGAAGTAGTCTGCGTGCAGCTCGTGGCCATCTGGGGCGTGATTTTCGTCGGGAACCGGTGAAATTACCCCGTATATAGCAATAGTAGTCTCGACCGTGAGGGTAAGAGCATCGTAAGTCTTGGTAAGATCCCCAGACAGCAGACACTGCAAATATCCGGTACCGTCACGAAGCGTGATGAAAACCAGGTTCTTCTGAACCCTCAGACGATGAACCCAACCACGAACAACAACTCTTGCCCCGCGGTGCTTAACGGTATCCCTAAGTTTGATGGCAACAGCCCTAGGCTTTGAGACATCTTCAACAATAACAACCTTTTTCGCTTGTTCCAATTGGGCATCCTTTGCAGCCTTCGCTTCCTGCTCTTTTATGTTAAGTTCTGCCTTCTTGGCTTCCTTTTTGAGATTAGCCTGGTGAAGGTTCGTAGCTTTCTTCAGAGCTGCCTTAGCAACCGGGGCATATGCATGTGGAGTCTCGCCCCGAGGCCCAGTCGATTTCTTGCGAATTTTGAATTTTGCGTCGGGTTGAAACCTGTGTGTATGAGTCATAGCACCGATAAGAGTCCTGAAAGGCCGCTCCGCGGTTCCAGGAGTCTCGGGGGCGTCAACGCCGATATCCTCATCGATAAACACTGTAAAGGATTAACCACTCACTTTCAAGTCCAACAGAGACTGGATTTCAATCTAAAAATATACCAAGAAGGGGGTAACAAACGGGTATCGGTAGTCTTAGTGACGGTAAGATTAGCAGCAGAGGAAGCTAGTATTTTCATTTCCTCGGCCATTGGCGTGATTCTATTTTTTTTGAAGTAAAGAATTGTATAGATGAAGGCGCGAGGAAATGGACACTGTAGGGGCTGGTTGAAGAAAGTGAGACTGAAGGGGTTGGTTGGAGGAAAAAGGACTGACGGGGTTGGCTGCTACCGGTAATTTAGAGGGGCAACAAACTGCCCCTCCAATTATCCGAAAAAAGACTACCGTAGCACGCGAGGTACCGTAGTTACCCGCCCCAAGCAACAAAAGATAAGGATAAGATAGCTGAGGCAAGGTAAGAAAACGGTTAATCGTATAGGTTGTCCTTTCCTGCTCTCCTGTTTTGAGTTTACAAGCGCCCATAATGGGGTTAGTGCCAGTTAAGTTATGTTAACCTGCGAAATACCCCCTAAGTTGTACGAAACACCTCCCCTAGCACTGTGCTTGTACTGGTATCATACTCGAGTACAGTACGAGTACCAGCCAGAGGGATATGGTATCATAGCGGTGCGTCCACCACGCCGCGCCTAGATAACTTGTACGGAGGAGTTGTAACCTCGTTCTTTACTAATACTTAACTTACTACACTGGGCGACAGGATATATGTTATGATACCGTGTAACGCGACAAAATAGAGGAAGAAGCAAAAGGGGATACTCATCTGTTTATGATAGCTGCTTCTGGTAGAGTGTGGCGGGTCTTTTCACCCCGCGGAATTTCCGTTTTGGGGTGTCTTGGCACCCTTTATTTCCTGTATATAGCTAACTTATGCTCTTTCCCCTCTTAGAGAGACGAGCGCCAACGACCACCTAACAGACCCATAAGCATTGTTTTTCCCTTCTATCACTAGGTCCAGATTCATCATCTTTACCTCTGCATTATCGGTCACATTACTTACTCGAGTACAGTAGTTGTCGGCCAGGTCTACCTCCGTCGCCTTATTCCAAGGTATCAGTACTATAAGAAGGTCACAGAGTAACACAGAGCAAGCCAAGGCCCACAGGCGCAGCCATCCAAATCCAACCCAACACTTTCACCCTGGCACAGGGCCGTTTCTCCGCTTAGTCATCCACCCCACAAACATTCTAATCTCTCCATTTTTTTTTTTCCAGTCAACTTATGATACTGTCGCAGAAACCGAAGTCATTCATCTAGATTCATTTCCCCTCAACCTTCCACCTCAAAGACCACAACAGCTGCGGCCGCCTCATAATAGTCATGCAACTGGTAAGCTTTACAAAAAAATCAGTTACCGGCATTCCCCTCCCCCATTACGGACCTTACTGAGTTGATTTTTTCTCCCCACAGACCTGGAAAACAATCGCACCCGTCCCAACCTCTCAGGAGTTCTTGGACATTGTATTGTCCAGAACCCAGAGGAGGCTTCCGACCCAGATTCGTGCTGGTTTCAAAATCAGCCGTATTAGAGGTTTGTTTTTTTCGTTGGATAAGAATTGACCTAGCGACTGATTCTTGGTGCTAGCCTTCTACCTGCGAAAGGTGAAATTCACTGAACAGACCTTCTCCGAAAAACTTGGAGCAATTTTAGAATCGTTCCCAAGATTGGCCGATATTCATCCATTTCGTGTGTTCGCCCGTTCTTTCATCCTCCTAGTTAGTTAATTTTAAGCCGATGTCTGACTTCGTGTTACAGACAGCGCTCTCATGAATACCTTGTATGACGCCGACCATTTCAGAATTGCCCTTGGCCAGCTCTCGACTGCGAAGCATCTTATCGAACAAATTGCTCGCGACTACGTTCGGTTAATCAAATATGCCCAATCTTTATTCCAATGCAAACAGCTCAAGCGTGCTGCGTTAGGACGCATGGCTACCATTACCAAGCGTTTGAAGGGATCTCTAGAGTATCTTGAGCAAGTCCGCCAACATCTCGGCCGCTTACCATCAATTGATCCAAATACCCGAACACTCCTAATTTGCGGCTATCCAAATGTTGGGAAATCCTCATTTTTGAAATCTGTCACTAGGGCGGATGTCGAAGTTCAGCCATATGCCTTCACAACCAGGTCACTTTATGTCGGTCACTTCGATTACAAGTACTTGCGATTTCAGGCCATCGATACTCCAGGCATTCTGGATCATCCCCTCGAAGAAATGAACACAATTGAAATGCAGTCAATTACCGCTATCGCGCATTTGCGCTCTGTGGTTTTATATTTCGTCGATTTGAGTGAACAGTGCGGTTACACTATCGAGGCGCAAGTCCAACTTTTCCACTCTATCAAGCCCCTCTTCGCGAACAAGATTGTTTTCCTTGTGGTCAACAAAATTGACGCCATGAGGCCTGAGGACCTCGACCCCACCAGACAGGAGCTACTAGCGACAATAACCAACTCTGGGGAGGTGGAAATGTTGAAATTGAGTTGTCATACGGAGGAGGGGGTTATGGATGTAAGGAATCAGGCCTGTGAGAGACTATTGGCGTCGAGAGTAGAACAAAAGCTTAGGAGCGTCATGAGTAGCGCAGGGGGGAAGGAGGCAGCAGACATCCTCAATAGAATTCGTGTTTCCAGACCAATCGGGGAAGGCTTACAGCCGTTTATTCCTGATGCCGTCCTTAATAGGAAGAGATACGACAGGGAAGATCCTGAGAGGCGCAAGTTGGAGAGGGATATTGAAGCTGAAGAGGGCGGTGCTGGTGTCTACAACGTCAATCTTAAGAGTGAGCCATCCCTTTTACTCATCCTGCATGGGAACTGCAACTAAGGGTGACAGAGAACTACTTGCTGGAAAACCCTGATTGGAAAATGGACAAGATTCCCGAGATCTATGATGGTAAAAATGTTTACGATTTCATCGACCCCGATATCGAACAAAAGCTTGCAGACCTTGAGGCCGAGGAGGAGCAGCTTCAAGAGAGTGGATTCTATGATGAGCCTGAGGATATCGAGGACGAAGAGGAAGCAGAGATCCGCACGAAAGCCGACTATATTCGCGAGCAGCAAGCCCTTATCCGTAATGCCGCTCGCTCTAAAAAGAGTACCAAGAACCGCGCCGTGATTCCTAGGAGCGCCGGTCAGGGGAAGAAGCTCAGCGAGATGGAGGCGCACCTTGACAAACTTGGTCTTGAGTCTTCTAAAATTGCTGCAAGGGCAAGATCGATATCCAGGGGAAGAGCGGCGACACGAGCTGCGAAAGATACAGATGCCATGGACCTTGACGGGGGTTCTGGCGCGCAGAAGATGACACCTATCGAGCGTGCGAAGAGTCGGGCAAGGAGCATTAACCGACGCGAAGATGGTATCGCCGATGAGTCTGGCAGAACCAAGGCTGAGAAGCTTGCCAAGCTGCAGCAGAAGCGGATGAACAGAATGGCTAGGCAGGGAGAGAGTGACAGACACGTTAGCGCTAGCCTACCTAAGTATTTGGTATGTATTACAACCCTTACTTCGCCGCAGACTGTGTTCCACACTTTACTGATTGTCAAAATAGTTCTCGGGGAAGCGTGGTATGGGAAAGGCGCAGAGACGTTAACCTCCGTCCTGTGGTGTGACGAGGGGTTGGAGATGGCTTGTTCTTATATACGTTTGGGCCGGGTTTCTTTTCTGCTTGTTTACCGGTTTTATCTTACGGCTTTTCATGTTGTACAAGATAAATTCTCATCAGGAACTGTCGGGGCTAAGTGGTATAGTACAGTAGTAGCCAGGAGCCAAACCCTTTTTTCAAATCTTCCAGTCTCCGAAGCCTCCGATTGCTAGTGGTGTTAGCAGATAGCGACATTCGTAAAATGAGTGATAGGTTGTGATGGTAAGAGAGGTGTATGACTAAGTGATCGACTCATCCATCCTGGACTTTTCTGTCGGGCGGGCGACAAAATGCGCCCCGCCACACCCCCCATTCCCACATAAAAAAGGCCACCCCCGATACCTCTCTTCAGCCTGCTATCTTCCATCGGCAATGTCGTTACAAATTCCGTCCGCCCCTGGCAGTGGGCTCTTTAAACAAGGCTATCAATCGTTTGTTTTCCCCCTATAGCTGAACTTTTTCCTTCCTACCGTATGCAATTTCTTACGGCGTTCATCCGTGGGATAGGTATGCGAGCGAGGATGGAGCAGTCATCAGGAACATTGATGCCTGCCAGACTATCGCTTCGACGGTACAAACATCCCTCGGACCCTATGGCCGGAATAAGATTGTCATCAACCATCTGCAGAAAATGATCCTTACGTCTGACGCCGCGACAATTCTACGGGAGTTAGAGGTTGTACATCCTGCTGCTAAGCTAGTCGTTATGGCAAGTCAGCAGCAAGAGGCGGAGGTATGGAGCTCCGTTTGTATAGTTTTTCTGGAGTCTGGAATTGATTGGGTTGATAGATGGGTGATGCTACAAATTTGGTCATTGTTCTTGCTGGGGAGCTCATGAAGATGGCGGAGGGATTGATTAGAATTGGATTGCATCCGTCGGAAATTGTTAACGGATACGAGAAGGCTCAAGAGTTTGCTTTGAAGACATTAGAAGGTTAGCTTTGTCCGGGTTTGTGGGCGCTCGCGTGGTTTACTAACATCCTCCTCTTGTCAGAGCTTGTGGTCGATAAGATTGCGGATATCAAATCGGAAGCCGAGCTCACCAAGGCTATCAGAACAGTTATCGCGTCAAAACAATACGGAAATGAGGATCTACTCGCCCCCCTAGTTGCTCAAGCCGTTCTTGCCGTTCTACCTAAAAACCCTATCAACTTCAATGTTGATAATATCCGGGTGGTCAAGATTATGGGCTCATCGCTCACTGAGAGCCGTGTCGTAAAAGGAATGGTTTTCCCCCGGGAACCAGAAGGCACAATCAAGAAGGCACTGAAAGCCAAGGTCGCTGTATTTTCTTGCCCTATCGATATTTCTCAGACGGAGACCAAGGGGACCGTTCTACTCCATAATGCAAGGGAAATGTTGGATTTCACCAAAGGGGAGGAATCACAGTTGGAGGCCATCATTAAGGAAATCCATGATTCAGGAATCAGGGTGGTAGTTGCCGGATCAACAGTCGGGGAATTGGTTATGCACTATCTCAGCCGCTACAGCATTTTGGTCATCAAGATTCTCAGCAAGTTTGAACTTAGACGGCTGTGTCGGGTTGTGGGCGCCACTCCGTTGGCCCGATTGGGTGCTCCCATGCCAGATGAGATGGGAACAGTCGATGTTGTAGAGACCGAAGAGATTGGTGGTGATCGAGTAACAGTTTTCCGGCAAGGTACGGAGCTTTATACGTCCGACTGTGTACAATTACTAACGCGGGAGCAGAAAACGAGACAACCAGGACTGCTACAATTGTTATTCGAGGTGCTACCCAGAATCATCTTGATGATGTTGAGAGAGCTGTGGACGATGGTGTCAATGCTGTCAAGGCCATCTCCCGAGACCCTCGGCTGGTCCCCGGCGCAGGAGCTGCCGAGATGCAGTTGATTGAGAGGATCGTTGCTCATGGAGAAAAGACACCCGGTCTCCTCCAGCACGCGATCAGGAAGTACGGTGAGGCGTTTGAGGTTATTCCTCGTACGCTAGCCGAGAGCGCTGGCCTTGATGCTACCGAGGTCTTGAGTAAACTCTATGCTGCTCACCACAAGAGGGATCCCTGGACTGCCGGCGTGGATCTTGAGGTAAGTTTCATAAACGTGTTAATTCGATAGCTCATTTACTAACTATGGATCAAAGGACGAGAAGGGTACTGGGATTCTCGATGCTAAAGAATGCGGTATCCTTGATCTCTTCGTGGCCAAGAGCTCGGCCATCAAATTGGCAACTGAGGCTGCACGCACAGTCCTCGCGGTTGACCAGATCATTGTTGCCAGACAGGCTGGTGGGCCAAAACCTCCTGGGCCAAATCCTAACTGGGACGAGGACTAAATAGCGGGCTTGGACGGCTAGATATATAACAGGAACCGGCAATCAAAATTCTTAGAAAATCACATTAATACAGTATTAGTTCATGTTTGTGGCAGTAGTGAGATTGAGTTTTCTATAGTCTTGGGTTGTATTTAGAGCCTTATCCGACCATACTCCGCTTTCTCCCTCTCATCCTGACATCCTGTAATCTCCGCAGGACAACCTTTGCCCCTTTGTAGCTCTGTTCATAGGACTTGAGGACGTCCTGGAACAACTTCTCGGCCTTCGGATGCGTACTGGTGAATGCCCTCTCGAGAACATACAAGTCGACAGCCTTATCCTCATCCTGCGTGGACACGGCTCCGAGCCCAAAATCAATCAAGACAACCTCCCTCTCCCCAAATCCCACAATCTCCTCACCCTCACTATTCCGGACCATAATATTACTAGTCGTCAGGTCCCCATGCACAATATCGGCCGCATGCAATGCCCCCACCGCTGCACCAACCTTAACCATCATCTGGTCAACCACCTCTTCCCCACCTTCCTGGGCAAGGACCTCGTCCAGCACCTCCCGGACAGAATTCCCGGAAATCCACTCCATGAATATCTCCCCGCGACTTTCATCGACAAAGTACACTGCCGGAACCGGGATCCCGAGGGAGCGGGAACGGATCAGAAGGCGGGATTCGGAGAGGCAGCGGTGCTTTGTGAGGCGCGTATCGAGGGTTGGGTGTCTGTATAGTTTCGACGGGCGGTGTTTTAGCAGCGCAGGGATGTGTGGGAGGAGGTAGGTTGTTTTGTAGACCAGTGCTTCGGCGCCCTGTTTGATGAGGAGTTTAGGGGTTGGGGGGTCGATTTCTATCGAGCTCATTTCGGTGTTGATGAGGGCTCGTTGGTTGGCAATTCTTCTTGCTTGGCTGATCTGCCGTGGATAAGGTTGAAATTATGTCGCTCGTCACGTGATACCTCTTCCCTTTTGAGCCGTGCTTTAGAGTGTGTGGGATGTTTTGCGTGAGTCAGAGGGAGGTGCTGAACCCCGTAGACTCAGAGACTGGTATTGCAAATGCTTAGAGGCAGGCCCAGTCATACCCTGTGTATAAAAACCCGCTGGAAAGCATATATCCTTAGTACCGGCCCATTCTCGGGGCCAGCGTTGCTTCCGTCACTCACGACATTCACTACCCAAAAATCAACGAACCACGACGAATAAACAAACCTACCAGCAAACACGGAAACACTCCAAAGAACAATGTCTTCCCCATCCTTCATGCCGGTCGCGCTGTTTGGCGGTGCGATTAGAGCCGCTGTGCCGCAAGGATTCAGAGACGCAGCGTATCCCCGCACCCCAAACCCCCTCCTATTCTTAAGACCATTGCTAATGGACAGGTGAATAAAAACAGCGACTTCCGTCAAATCCCAGATACTCAGGAAGTCTACGTCTCTATGGAGGAAGGAATAGGCATAAGCGTGGTAATCGACCTAAACCAACGGGTGCAAGCCCCCAGCGATCTAGAGGCTCTAGATGTACACTTCCAAGATGTCGCCGACGACCAAGGCCGTTCCTTCGCCGTGGTGTCCAAAGAGACTATAACACTTCCAAAAATGCACCCCCCCCCNCTCAATTCTAACCTCCGTCCGATAGAGAGAAAACTAATCGGACACACATAGGGCGGACAAACCCACCTACATGATAACCGGAACAGTCTCTTCCCGGCCGAGCGAGGACCCGGAATACTTCGTTGGGATCTTAATGACGCTGGTAAGGCTGTCGCAGCAAACAACAGACGTATTAATCACCGTCAACGTCCCGTTTAATACCTCAGAGTTGGTGCGGGCGGAGAAGTACCTTGTATCGCCGCGGGCAGGGACTACAGCTGGAGGCGGGGAGAAGAGCCAGATGTTGAGGTTGGGTATGGCGGTTTTGGAAGGCGTGCTGCGCGAGTTCGAAGTTTTGGATTGGGGACTTTTCCTGGAAGATGTGCCGGAGGAGGAGGGGGCGCAAGGAGATGTAGAGATGGAGGGAGTGAGAGCTGCTTAGAGATATAGAGGGTGGTTGGCGCGGCGGGAGGGCTGGATGGGATGACGGAATATGAAACGTGGAATCGAGAAACATATATTTAAACTTAGTTAGGGTCGATAACAAGAACTGCAAAGATATCGACAGTCCAACGGTGGGACTCAGCCTATTGAACGGGGACGTTTCCCTGCCACAATTTAACCGAAGCCGCTCCCCCAAGGCTTACGTTCGCCCATCTGGAGGAGGTCAACATACCCCTCTTCACAAATAATCACTCGAGAGATACATCCGCTTGAAAGGTGAGGCGTGGCATACAATGGGCGGTTTGGCCCTCTAGATCGAAACGCAGAATCAAAGTTTCCGCCATCCAGTACGACACTCCCCGTTAAACGGGCCATACAGACAGCCTAGCATATGGGCCCCTAGTGCATGTAAGCGAGCAGCGCAACCTACAAAATCTAATGCTCATAATATTATCTTAAAATCTGCTTCCCACAGTGCATCTTCACGGTCCAGAACAACTCACCATCACATCTGCACTTACCGTGGACCAACACAGCCCAGCAGCGGCAATTCCCGAACTCCCCCGCCGCCCGCCCATAATGGACACCCTACCCCACCCGGATCAATTCCCACGAAACCACAAACCCACCACCGCAAATTCCCGAAAGACTAAATCTGGGGAGAAAGGAGAGGAAACAACATTATAATTATTATTATCTCGGCGATCGGGCGGATTTACTAAACAAGCCCCTCAATACTGGACAATGTGGAGGATAGCGAGAAAATACTAAGATATGAAAAGAGAATATGCGATAGGTAGTAGAAACCAGCAATGCCCTCAAGTCCAGCCAGCCAACCAGGCTGCCATCAAAGGGGACACGCCACTAACGAACGGCTAAGATTATGTATACCCTACTCAACCCACTCATACCCCGCCTTTCTAGCACTCTTGCCTTCATCCCCGGCATCACCAACCTCCCTCTTGCTCTTTTCCCCAACCCCCCCCCTTCTCCTTCTCCGCTCCCTCTCGCTCTTCCTCACTAACCAAAAATTCACTCCTAGCTGATCTCTCAACATCAGCATCCATCTATCCAATCCCCTCTACCTCTCCCTGTGTTCTTTAGAAACAGATACTGATTCAGGCCCCCCCCCTGCAACAGGAGATGCAATCCCCACTCGATCCCCGCTAGGCTCTTGGGGCCTACTGCGCTAAAGCGGGCGGGATTGAGGTCTAGGATGCGGACACGGGAGAGGTTCGAGTGCAGGTTCGTGATGTGTACTTGCGCCTTTGTATACGAAGGGGTGCAGCAGCGGGGCGGGGTGGGTGGGCAGAATAGTGATGGTGGAGGCTGCGTTGGGACTGGTGTTAAAATGTACGATTTCCTTATCCTGTAAGGTCACATACCTGAGTCAGTGTGACTCATGTATACAACCATGTATCATACTCGTGCAAATGGTGTGGCTTGCAGCCACACCCCCCGGCTGCTCGCTCGCTCGCAACCTGGGGCACTCTCAAGAGAGTGCCCGCCAGCTCAACATGACCTGTGGTTCAACACAACTTTTTATAGCTCAACATTGTGGCTGAATACAACAGTGTGGCTGAATATGTCAGAATTAGTCCATAGTACAAAACCTTCTAGTTTACATTTATTTTTTCCTAATCTCACTTGCTTTTTAATACCTTTAATAGTAGGCTTTCCTATTTTTTTTTATAGACATGAATTTCCCCCCTTTTTTGCAACCATAATTGAACCTCATCCAGAACAGGTTTTTGCTCAGCTTGTCCAATTCATATCTTTGCATTTTTAGGAGGTTGTAGCTATTTCTTGGCCTTTTTCAACTCTAAATCTTTTCAACCTTTTACCATTTGATGAGCATGTGAAGTATAAAGAACACTGTCACAAATGGTAACAGGGGAGGAAGGTTTCTTATATCATGGAAGACACAGAACAGAATGTTGGGAGAACTAAGTAAGGCTTACTAGCAAGGCAGATTGGTTAAGCTTTCGCACCATAACTTATATTGCAGTCGTAGGGTCTCACACGACTCACAGTTGTGAGTGGCTAGTAAGTTATGATTGATTAATGCGTTTGGATGACTGGCAATTATGAGGTCATATGATGTAAGGACTGTTACACATGACTCAATTAGTGAGTCATGGGTCTCACACATGTGACGCACTTAGTGCACATGACTATGGCAAGCGACTCAGAGGTATGAGTCTCAGGGTTAGGGTTGACATTAAGAGCGAGTATAAAAGGGGTCACTAGGACCTGGGAGGATGGGCTCTTCATGCTATCATCTTTGTATCTTCTTACCTATAACTTTATCACTCTACTCTTTACCTATATGGCCCTGCGGCACAACCACCTTTGTAAAGGAGTCGTAAGATAGGAGCCTCGGGTGCTTAGCGATCCAACTGGCAAGAAGAAGAGCAGTCTCGAAGTGTTCAAGTCTAAGGTATTGCTGCCCCTCTGATGGAAGCGCTGACTGGTAGGAATTGTTATACTTGATAGGGTCATAACGAAACACACCTGATACTACAAAGAAACTAGAGGGTAGTATAGGCAACTCCACAAAAACAGCAAAACTGATTATGACCATAACAAAATGACTGATCACCTGGAACTTCCAGGGTTAGGATAAGAGCTAGAGAGGGTAACCAGCTCCCAAGGAACTGACAGACGTCCAAGCCCAGTTATACCAGATGAACAACAACAAGAAGAAACTTTGTCTTCTGACAAGGAAACAGAAAGAAGGATATCAGGAACAGGAGTGGCTGCCCTGCCAGTTCAGCTAGTGGGAATGACATCTGAATAACCTACAGCCCTGTTAGCGATAGTACAAACAGGGCGACCAGGCAGAGGAAACACGCCAAAGGCTAAAGAACCCGATGTTTTTGGAGGAGAAAGGACGGGTTTGGGGTGTTTTGCTCCCACTGCGAATGATACTTTAGAGTTGAGAACAACGGGAACCATCAGGATACTAGTAAGGTGGCCTATGCCGAATTACTATTACGTGATACTGCAGGCCAATGTGTAACGGAGGCACCCCTAGGAAGGTGAATCCCAATGTTGCGACCGCACTGACAACTTCAAACTTATCGCCAAAACTTCACACAGATGTAAGAGTAAAGTAAATGGTAAAACTTAATATCGTTAAGCCTGACACTTCACTCAATTAAGGTCTCAAGAGGATTGATTGTTGGAGTAGGAGAGTTCTCGCATAGGCTTTCAGGTAGTTTTATCTTATGCTAGAAACTGCCCCATCAGTTTACTCCAAGCATTCGACCACACCCTTCTCCGGTAAGGGCGGTCCGACACGTCTCCTGACACACCCTGCGGGCATGCATGTGTCGACACACTCTGGTCGGCGTTCACCTTATGCGGTTATCGTTTCTGCATGGCATTTCCATTTTGCCGGCTGGAGTAAAGACTTCTGCACATCGGCATCTTGCCATGGGCTAAGTGTCAAGACGCTGCATGAACTAGACTATCTAAGACACCCTTCCCATGTGCATTGATTTCTACTTGGCCCTGGAAGCTTCGGGGAGCATTTTATCGATCTCCTATTTATGGTTCATAGACTTCCGGTGTCTTACGCAGGACACCATGGTCCGGGAGTGATCCAATGGGCGCTACCCATGACCACTAGCTCCGATGCACCTCGCCTGTGGTAGGAATCATGCTTTTGGTGTCTCTGCACTTCCCTTGCAGAGCCTATGGTGTTGAGGACACTTACGGGCTTGGTAGATGTAAAACTCTCCTGGTCACCGGGGCACCACCTGGGACTATCTTCGGGACCCCCACGGTTAACACCCGTTGACTGTGTCAGTTTTGGTCCATTTTACTCTGAACAACTTGGAGGAGGTACTCCACCTTCTGCCCTATGCCCTCTTATATATCCTACGAACAGCCCGCGGTCAACCGGACGGCAGCAACGTATACGGAGTTGCAAGCAGGTCTGCAAAGAATGCACTTTGCTAGACTGCACACCACTACACAACCGTTTGCCCATGACGTCCGGCCCTCAAGGCGGGGCCGGAGAGGTATGATAGGAATAATGTCCCCAATTTGCAGCCCCTTCGGAGCTGCGTAGCTCGCCCAATAGCATCTTCCGGAACCCCAGATTCCATTATTATGCATAGCTTTGCGTGACAAACATTCCGGTCATTTTTCCTGAACTCCCCGAGGGCCTTCATATTGAAAGGCAGGGTAACCCAAGCCCCATGGCAGGGTAACCTGATCTTAAGGGTAGGGTAACCTGTGTGGTGGAGAAGATAAATTTTCCCTGTTACGGTGTTTATCCTGTCGCCGGAGGTAGACACTTCAGACCTTTCTCCGGTTACCCTGCCTAGTTGAGTAACTGCCCCTTCAGAGGTCCCTAAGTACGCTGACACTGCTCCCGGGTGTATTCAGGTACCTAAGTCCCTGACCGGCCAATTCTGTTCATTCTTGGAGCCCACGCCATCGGGTCTCCGCAGGTCAAGTACTTACTTGCCTGCCGGTTCCTACCAGTTCGCCTCCTGGCTACCTGTATGGGTATAGGTTCCGTCAGCCATAGCTCATGTATGCTGGGTTGTTACATCACTCCCCTCTTCTCTACAGTCCATCCCAGACCGTTAGCGTCCTCTCTTATTTCTATGACTCGATTCCCCCAAGACCCTATGGTCCCTGGGCTTGGACGGATATCTTTGGTGGAAATCCAGAATGGCCTGTAAGCCTGTCCCTTGTAGCATTGGATAGGGCTCCCATGAATTCTCCTCAGCCTTGGAGCCTTCCTATGAAACCGGGTACTGGACGAAGGGGGACGGAAATTTTGCCTTTGCTCCACTGTACCATCGACAGTCCACAACAGCTTCGATAATATAACTAGGCTCATTGTCCACAACCTCTGGGGTAGGGACATCCTTGACCCTCTCTGATCCTGGATCCTGATGGTACGGTTCGAGCTACGTGACATTGAGAACTGGGTGGATGCCCCATCTGGGGGGCAGTTGGAGCTCGTAGGCTTGGTTACCCACCCGACGTTTGACCAAGAAAGGTCCAAACATCCGGTGGTCCGGCTTCTCCATTGGACGCCTCGCGTGGATATTTTTTTGGTTCAACATCACGCGGTCCGCTTTCTTTGCCCGCCTAGCGGTCACAACCTCCAAGGTACCATAGTCCGGTGATGGCAACCTCTTCTGGTCATGCCACCTCTGTTGCCTTTCTTGTGCCCGTTGAACCATGTCTCGAATCTCCAGACAGGTTCATTCCTATTCCTTAACTGAGAGCTCACTGCTAGGGCGTATTCCTTGGTTATCAGACACGACACCCCACCAGTTTGCCCTGGGGTTAAACACCTAGTTGATCTCAGATGGTGACAACCTGGTGGATTCTGATGTCGAGGTGTTGTACGCATACTCCGCAAAGGGTAGTAGCGAAAACCAATCATCCTGTTGGTAGGAACAGTAACTACGCAAGTACTGTTCCAGTGTCTGATTGACCCTTTCGGTTTGCCCATCAGTCTCAGGGTGGAATGCAGGCGAAACGTTTAGTTTCACTTGCAACAAGTGCATCAGACTCATCCAGAACTTGCATGTGAATCGGCTTTCTCAGTCGGACATGATTGACCCTGGGAGTCCATGAAGGCGCGAAACTTCCTTCAGGGATATCAAGGCAAGGTCCTTGATCGGTACCTCAGTGGTCAGAGGTATTAAATGTGCCATTTTCGAGACTCTGTTCACTATGACTCAGATCTTAGTTTACCCTTCGGACTCAGGAAGCACTACAATGAAGTTCATTGAAATCGCTGTCCATGGTCGTATAGGAACATCAATAGGTTCCAGCAGACTGAACTTCTTATGCCTGATGGACTTATTTCTTTGGCACGCATCATATGTCCGCACATAGTCGTTGATGTGCTCATCCATCTTAGGCCAATAGAAGTTAGCCCTAACCCTGCCAATGGTCTAGTAAGTCCTGAAGTGTCCCGCGATTCGGGAGTCATGTTCTGCCTTCATTATTTTTTGCTTCAGATTCTGACCCTTGGGAACATACCACCTTTTCTTGTACAGGAGTAAGCCCTTTTCCATCGTGAAATGTCGGTCGCCCTCTTTGTCACCGGCAGCTGTTCTCTTCAGGATCCTTAAGTATTCCTGGCCTTCAGTTAGCACTACCAGCAGTTGATCCAAGAAGGAAAACCGGAGCCGAAATCCTTGGCACACCTGCAACACTTGTGGTCGCAAGATGTCTCGTTCCTGGCTCCCAACTCACACTCTGGGGCGAAAAAAGGACAGTGGCGGAAAATCACTCCCCCCTTTAGGGCGCTAGTCCCTGCACTACGACAAAGCACCTGCCTTCTCATTCAACCGTCCTTCTCGGTGAACCACCTTGAAGTTAAACGGTTGCAGGAACTCAGCCCAGTGGTGCTGCCTACGGTTAGGGACCTTGGTACTACTAAAGTACTCCAAATTCTTATCATCCGTATAGATCACCAATTGGTCATTTACTGAGAACAGCTGATGATCCCATTCCTTGAATGCTGCCACGATGGTAGTCATTTGCTTATCATGGACATCATAATTAATCTCCGCTGGGTGAAACTTCCGACTATGGTAGGCCACTGGATGCCATCTCTCATCTTCACAGAACTGGGACAGGACGGCTCCTAATACGAAGTCACTAGTGTCAGTTTCCAGCTGGGTTGGCTGTTCACAGTTAAAATGTGCCAGGATAGCTTTGGATGTAAACCCCTCCTTTAAATGGTCGAAGGCCTGCGCACATGCAGGTGTCCATTCCCATCGGACATCCTTCTTTGTCCAGCCTGTCAGAGGTTTCGGTATCTTGCTGCAACCCTCTATGAACCAATGATAGACGTTGGCAAAGCCCATGAAGCTTTGAACGTCAATGACGCATGTGGGAGGTGCCTAATCCCTGATTATCTGCACCTTCTCTGACAATATAGAGATCCCCATATCGGAGATCTTGTATCCGCGGAATTCAACCTCCCGCTGGTGGAAACTGGACTTCTTCATGCTTACACAAAGTCAAGCTTTCTGCAATTTCTCCATCACACGTCTCGCTATTGCAACATGCTCTTCTATAGTTTCGGAGTGGATCAGGATGTTATCCATGTATGCAATGACTCCTTTATCCATGAGATCCCAAAAGACCACATTTATCATGCTGTGGAAGGTTGCCGGAGCATTACATAACCCAAACGGCATGACCGTGTATTCGTACAGTCCATATCTAGAGCGGAGGGCTGTCTTCGATTCCTCACCTTCTGCGATCCTGAGAAGGTAGTAGCCGTTCTTCAAGCCCAACTTGGTGAACACAGGGGCTTTTCCTAACCTATCTCGCAGTTCATTCATCAATGGTAGTGGGTACTTACTCTTCACTGTGATTTTGTTCAGCTCTCAGTAATCTATTACCACTCTTAATGTACCATCTGGGTTTGGTATGAAGACGATATGGGTTGCTGCCGAGGAACTGGATCGCCGTAGCTTTCCCATTCACAGCATGTTATTGAGATATTCGCGGAGTACCTTAAGCTTCTTTTCCAATAACAGATAGAAAGGCCCCAACAGAGATTGAGTTCCGGGTTGGAGCACGATCGTATGGTTGTACTTCCAGTGCTCCGGCAGTGCCTCAATCCATTCTTGACTGAAGATATCTCCATACTCCTTATACTCGGCGAGCAGCTTAACCGTAATGTCGGCACCTTCCTCATCGGAGAATTGCACAATTCCGAAAAGGTACAGATTACTAGGGTCTTCGGCTAGTAACTCTTCATCAGTCATGAACACTAACCGCCCCTACTCTGCCAGGCAATTAGCCTTGCAGAAATCTGAGCGCCAGGTTAGTGATCCTGTCTTCCAATCTATGTCACGGTTATGGTCTCTCAACCAAGACATAGGTAGGTACCAATCCACCTGAGTCGCCGGCATATCCGCCACTTCGAAGTGCATCTCATTGTGGTGGTTGCCTATCGTTGTCTCCAATGACTTGGTATAGTGTAAAGCTGACCCAAGAATGTGATTACTGCTGGCGTCGGTTATTGCCACGTGTACCTTTCGTGGTACGCAAGGTGCCTGAGTCTGCTTAACCCATTGGCTACTAAGCACCGGCCCAGTAGCTCCACTATCGAGTAGCAGGAGCGCTTCCGCGCTTACCTATCTAGCTTCTATCTTCCAGTCTAACTTGACCCGCAGGTGGATAGACTTGGTATGACAAGGCAAGTTGTCACGCTTCTGCCTCTTCGCTTGTCTTGGAGACTTAGTCATCTTGGCTTAGTAACTCCTTTTAGTCTCTTGGCTTTTGATACAAGAGCGGCCACAACGGGTTGGTAAATGTTAAGGATTGGGTTTTGTCTTTCATCAATAACTAGGGTGTTTACTATCACGCTAGCATGATTTAGGGTAATAAACCCTCCTCAGGTAAACTTGAAAATAGCACTGTTTATTTGATCAAGTCCAGCCTGAACCAATTCCGCTTGTACTAAACATAAGATTTTCCCTGGGGTGGGTAGAAGTCCGCTGTCGGACGGGTTCCAAGCGAAGCAGCCTTGCTTCCCACATGTCGAGCATCGCCTTTAGCAAGACCTCACCCAGCCTCAACCGAAAAAATGTCCTATGACTTGCCCATCCAGCCACGGAAATCCTGAAAGAGATACGTATAACGGGAACAAAAGAAACAACCAGAAACCCAACAAAGGTGACATGGCCCAGCCCACCCCGCATGGCCCACAAAATCTACCCACCCACACCACCTGGGTGTAGTCAGTATCAGGGTCGTTTATGTGGTAGAAGGGTACTTACCCATCTCCAAAGCCACCTCTGTGGCTCATGTCCATCTATCCCTCAGGGGTCTATCGCTACGGGTTAATCAGGTTACACCTCAAACAGAATAGGTCCTTACCTATTCTGAGCAGTCAGTATCAACCTCCATGATCTGAGTTGATGCCTGTTGGACTACAAGTGTATTGGACGAGGTAGCCGGAGGTGGCGCTTCATGGCGCTTTAGCAGCTTGTCTGTCCCTGTGGGCTCGGTACCGGGGCCACCGATTTCAACCCACAAGCCTGTTTGGATGAACTAACGACTGGGGACGTGGCGGTACACTTCCTCCAGAAGTAACCACTTTGTCCACACTTGGTGAACCGGTTATGCTTTCTCGGACGTTTGGTCAACGTCCACGGGATTTCGTTATGTGCTATTGCAACCTCAGAAGTCGTCAGCTTTGCCTGTTTCTCGGCATTGAAATTAGGAGATTTGGCAGGCCTCTGGTTCTGTCTGCCCAAACCTTTTTCCTACTTATTAAACCTTCTGAAAGTGGATGACCTATCGTCCTTCTTTTCTGTTGGCTGGGACCATTGGACAGGATGGATAACTCTGTTACTGAACGGGGTGTTCTCTTCCAGCATGTGTCCAACTTTCCGCACAAGATAAAGGCAGTTGTTCAGGTTGGTTGGATGGGGCTTCTTGAGTGCCGACGCAATCCCAACTTCCTGGGTAATACCTGACCATACCTTGTCTCGTACCTGTACTGGATCTGTATAGCTACGCTTATACATGTAGTCAATTATCTTGTCCAGGTACTTATCAATGAGATGTGGCTTCATCACCAGACCCCCCCACTCGAGAAGGGATTGGTCTCGTTCCGCTTGGTCACCGCCGAAATTTCGCTCCAGCCATTCCCGGAATCCTTTCCACGTTCTCAACTGGTTACTGTTGTTAACAGGAACGCCAGTCCGCTTGGCTGCCTCTTTGTTGATGTGCGAGTGCAGCCCGAGATACCACGTTCGGGCGGCATCTTCTAAGAGCAGGATCACCAGGTTTACCGTATCCATATCGGTCAACCTGCATCCCGCAAAGTATTGAAACCTGACCTCCACTAACGTTAGAAAGCTTGCAAGTTCGGTAACCTTTCCCTTGAACGCTGGAATACCGCGCAACTTGTCGGGCTTCTTCTGCCACTGTCTGGAGGATGGCCATGAGGTGGATCTGCTCCGGAATTCCCATTGTAGCTTCTTAGCACGGCAGTCCCACCGTCGTTTCTTCTCGGCACCCCAATCTTCCTTGGGAGCGCTGAGGAAGGGAGTCAAATCAGGGCGAGAATTGGCATCATCATCATCCGAACTGTCATGGTCGGAGTTCCCTGGATCTCCTCCCGCTCCGGTTGCACCAACTCCAGGAGGTGCATTTCCATCTGCACCACCCCCGGCATTTCCGCCTGATGTCTCCCGTGGTCTATCATACCCATCAAACCGTTCCTCCTGGCCATCTTGATTCCTGTCCTCAGGGGGGTTAGCCCCTGATGGTACTGATGCCGGTTGTGGAACAGGGTGTCGCCCACTCTCAGGAGTTGGGTTAGGCGCCACCTGAGTTACCCGCAGAAATGCCTGTAGCTCTGGGCAGCTCAGGGGTTGCATCGGGGGGCCAACATGCCTCCATGTGGCACAATACCCGCATATTGGCTGTCCATCTCCGTTCTTCTGCCTTCTTTGATGCCTTACGGGGGTCTGTTGTTCCTTCCTACACCCATATGTGTGGTAATGAATCAACCCCATACGGGTTTCTTCTGATTTGCAGCCCGATAGACAAAATCCGTCTTGGCTGTCCAACTTGCCACTTGTGATTGTGGGGAGCACAGAGGGAGGAGTTGGTTTCGAGGGGGCAGAGGGAATCAAGGGTGCCAAAGGAACAGAGCGAGCAGACTCCCAGGTCTGGGGAGCAGAGTCCCTCGTGATGGAGCTATAGGTACTCGCTCTTCCTCGCGCCTTACCTGTTCGAAAAATCCAGGTGATGCTGCGCGCAGTGGTCGGAACCCTGGGGTACCCGATACTGCTGGCGCGAAGACTGTGGCAGGCATGCTATTAGCAGCGGGCAACGAGACGGGCAAAGGTGTGGGTCTTGGGGGAGTGATATGAGGGACGGAAGTTGCAACTGACGGTGTTGCAGGAGGGTTAATGGGAGCAGGGGTTGGCCGAGGAGTAGGGTCAGGTGTATCTAGGGCCGTGATACCCTTTGGCTTCGATGTCCTTTTCTTAACATGATGCCTATCGGTTGGTCCAATCCAGGGACTTTCTAAATGACTGCATGTGATCGAGGAGGGGATAGATAGAGAGACTGTTGATACTCTTGTCAAGGACGAGGTATAGCTGTAGCCTTCACCCTTAAGGCTTTCCAACATTCATATACCCACGGGGCTTAGGTACGCCCTCCACTGTGCATCCCTGGCTCTCATACCCAGTTCCATCCTGAAGTTGTCAGGCTTCGTGTGGACGAGTGTGAGTGGGGGCGCCGCCTCTATCATCAGCACATCATTCTGAGCATCAATACTATAACCTTGTGCGAAGGCCCTTTCCAGCGCTGCCATACGATCCTTCAATGCCTTCTGGTCTCTTAACATTGACAGGTATGCCTCCTGCTATACTTTCATCCATTCCACCACTGCCGTAGTAATCAGTTTACTGAACACCTGATGATGCTGGGCATTCAAGTTCTTCACTTGCCGCTTCGCATCCTCAATCGACTTGGATACCTCCCGGGCGATGTAAGGTTCGACAAACTCACCGGAGAACTTGCTAAATGGTACCCCTTGTGGTGGGGGAGGGAGCATGTTGTGGATGAGGGCGGAATCTTGAAAGACCGAAAGTGCCGCAGGGCGAGGCTCCGTAATCATAAGATCACCACATTCATCAGGTAACTGAATAGGGGTCGCCTCCAGAAGGAACTGGTGACTGTCCCAGTCAATACCTTGGACATCCGTGAAAACCGACGCATGAAATGTGTGGGCGGAGTTCTCGTCAAGGTCAAGGTCTGAATCGGAGTTGGATTTCATTCTAGCTCAAAGTTCGGTACTAGCCATTGCGCTTTCGACCCTGGGCTACTTGTTCTTGACAAGGTTACCAGTATTCAGACAAGGTAAGTGCCGAAGGTCCAAAAAGAATTAATCAGGAGAGGGGTTAAGCGAGGAGGTCGCTTAACGATATAATGTAATGGGGGCACCCCTAGGAAGATGGATCCCAAGGTCGTAACTGCACCGACAACTGCAAACCTATTGCCAAAAGTTCATACAGATGTACAAGTAAAGTAAATAGTGAAACTTAATATCGTTAAGCCTAACGCTTCACTCAATTAAGGTCTCGAGAGGATTGATTGTTAGAGTAGGAGACTTCTCGCATAGACATTCAGCCAGTTTTATCTTATGCCAGAAACTGCCCCATCAGTTTACTTCAAAGGTTTGAGCACACCCTTCTCCGCTAAGGGCAGTCCAACACATCTCCTGACATACCCTTCGGGCATGCATGTGTCGACACACTCTTGTCGGCGTTCACCTTATACGGTTATCATTTCTGCGCGGCATTTCCATTGGTGCCCACCAGAGTGAAAACCTCTGCGCATTGGCGTCTTGCTAGTGGCTAACAGTCAAGACGCCGTATGAACTAGACTATCTATGACACCCTTCCTATGTGCATTGATTTCTACTTGCACCCAGAAGCTTCGGTGAGCCTTTTATCCATCTACTATTTACGGTTCATGGACTTCCGGTGTCTTCCGCAGGACACAGTAGTCCGGGAGTGATCCAATGGGCGCTACCCATGACCACTACCTGAGATGCACCTCGCCTGTGGTAGGAATCATGCTTTTGGTGTCTCTGTACTTCCCTTGCAGAGGCTATGGCATTGGGGATACTTTCGGGCTTGGTAGGTGTAAAACGCTCCCGGTCGCCCCGGCACCACCCAGGACTACCTTCAGGACCCCCACGGTTGAGATCCGTTAACTCTGTTCGTCTTCGTCCATTTTACTCTGAACAACTTGGAGGAGGTACTCCACTTTCCACCCTATGCCCCCTTGTATATCCCACGAACCGCGTATGGTCGACCGGACAGCAGCCGTGTATATGGTCTCGCAAGCAGGTCTGCATAGATTCCACTTTGCCAGACTGCACACAACTACGCAACCGTTTGCCCAGGACGTCCGGGCCTCAAGGTGGGGCTGGAGGGGTATGATAGGAATAATGTCCCCAATTTGCGGGCTCTTCGGAGCTGCATAGCTCGCCAAATAGCATCTCCCCAAACGCCAGCTCCGAGTATCATACGTGGTTTCAAGTGACACACATTCCGGTCATTTTTCCCGAACTCCGCGTGCAACATTGTATTGAAAGGTAGAGTCACCCAGGACCTTGGGCAGGGTAACCCAAGCCCCATAGCAGGGTAACCTGATCCTGAGGGTAGGGTAACCTGTCTGGTGGACAAGATAACTTTTCCCTGTTATCGTGTTTATCCTGTCGCCAGAGATAGACACTTCTGACCTTTCTCCGATCACCCTGCCTAGCTGAGTAAACACCCCTTCAGAGGTACCCAAGTACCCTGACACCGCCCCCGGGTGTATTCAGGTACCCAAGTCCCTGACCAGCCAATTCTGTTCATTCTCGGAGCCCCGGGCCATCGGGTCTCCGTAGGTCAAGTACTTGCTTGCCTGCCGGTTCCTACCAGTTCGCCTCCTGGCTACCTGTATGGGTATAGGTTCCGTCAGCCATAGCCCATGTATGCGGGGTTGTTACACAATGGATAACCCCTTATGCTGATGGTTCCAAAGAAGGAGAACGAGAAATATGGGAAATCTTCAAGAAGGTCCAAAAAGAATGATTTGGATATATGGATGCAAAACAAGCAGCCTCAAACAAGTTGGAAGTCATGCCAGAAGGGAGGAGGAATATAATAGGCTTTTGGAACGAATTCCAATACCTAGCCATCGAGGCTGAATATGATGAGGCGACACTCTACGGATCCTTGCTACAGGCATGTCCCAACTAGCTGCAACAAGCATGGGGCATGGCAGAGACCAAATATACGACAAGGGTGGATTTCCCTATACGGGTAATTGAAAGGCAGCAATGCTTGGCTATGATCAGATATATCCAGAATGGGAAGACCGCAATGAACGAATATAGGACAACACCAAGGAAGCAGGATGGAACTTTCCGACAAACACCCTTAACAGCGACACCAGCGGGTGACACGATAGACCTGGGTGCGACCTGAAGCAGGCTGCACCCAAACCTGTTCCGACCGGAATACGAGCGGAGAATGAAAGTCGGACCGTGCTGGGGATACGGGAAGGGTGGCAATAAACTCTGCAATTGCTGCCTACCAAGAGACAGATGAGACAGAACACAATCGGAAAGAACAGGGCCTGTTAGGCCAGGAAGGCCAGCAACAGCCACGACCAAGCTACACGGAATGAATATTGGCAATGAGGAGGAAGAGGTAGAAAAGGACGACTGCCACCAGCAATAGGTGGTCTGAGGGACAGGACAACACTGGAACCCATCACCCTAGCTAATTACTGTACGACAATGGAAGCGAAATCATTGGAACATGAAGGAGACCATATTACGGTTAAGGCACTAGTACAGGGAAGAGATAAAAGAGTCACAATACACGCGGTGATTGACTCTGGAGTAACAGAAAATGTTGTTTATAAGGAAATATACAACAAAC
Organism: Tuber magnatum; assembly: GCA_003182015.1. Lineage (NCBI taxonomy): Eukaryota > Fungi > Ascomycota > Pezizomycetes > Pezizales > Tuberaceae > Tuber > Tuber magnatum. The sequence continues at coordinate 35,052 of PYWC01000103.1, forward strand.
ACGGCCTCACCACGTTTAAGGCAAAGAAACCAAGAGACATACACCTAGCAGATGGAACTAAAAGCATCAGGGAACCGATTACCTAGAAGGGGTAAGTACCCGTGGATATCGGTAGCCATTGTAACAGGGGGACCCCTAGGAAGATAGATCTCAAGGTTGCGACCGCACCAAAAAACTTCAAACTTATCGCCAAAAGCTCACACAGATGTAAGAGTAAAGCAGATGGTAAAACTTAATATTGTTAAGCCTGACGCTTCACTCAATTAAGGTCTCGAGAGGATTGATTGTTGAAGTAGGAGAGTTCTCGTATAGACTTTCGGGTAGTTTTATCTTATACTAGAAACTCCGCCCTTAGAATACTCCAACCATGTGAGCATACCCTTCTCCGCCACGGGTGGTCTGACACGTCTCCTGGCACACCCTGTGGGCATGCATGTATCGACCAACTCTAGTCGGCGTTCACCTTATACGGTTATCGTTTCTGCGGTGCATTTCTATTTTGCCTGACGGAGTGAACAACTTCTTCACATCGGGGCCATGCGAGTGGCGAACAGTCAAGACACCTGACGAACTGGACTATCTATGACAGTCTTCCCATATGCATTGATCACAGCTTGACCCCGGAAGGTAGCGTGAGTAGTTTATCTATCTACTCTTTACAAGTCGCGGGCTTCCGGCGTCTTCCGCACGATACAGTAGTACGGGAGTGATCCAATGGGCGCTACCCATGACCACTACCGCAGAGCTACCATACCTGTGGTAGGAATCATGCTTTTGGTCTCTGCACACTTACCTTTTAGAGCCTATGGCATTGGGGACACCTTCGGGCTTTGTAGGTGTAAAACTCTCCCGGTCATCCTGGCACAAACCCAGGACAACCTTTCGGACCCCTACAGTCAACACCCATTAACTCCGTCAGCTTTGGTCCATTTCACTCTGAACACCTTGGAGGAGGTACTCCATCTTCCATCCTATGTCCTCCTGGATATCCCGTGAATAGCCTACAGTCCACTGGACAGTAGCGACGTATATGGTGTTGCAAGCAGGTCTGCAAAGATCCTTCTTTGATAGACTGCACACTACTATGCAACCGTTTGCCCTTGACGTCCGGGCCTCAAGGCAGGGCCGGAGGAGTATGATAGGAATAATGTCCCCAATTTACAGCTTCTTCAGAGCTGGATAGCTTGCCCGATAGCATCTCCCGGAACCCCAGATTCCAGTATTATACATGGCTTGGCATGACTAACATTCCAGTCAATTTTCCCGAACTCCCCATGGGACCTCGTATTGAAAGGTAGGGTAACTCGGCACCTTGGGCAGGGTAACCCAAGCCCCATGGCCTGTTAACCTGATCCTGAGGGTAGGGTAACCTTGTCTGGTGGACAGGACAACTTTTCCCTGTTACCCTGTCTATCCCGCTGCCGGAGATAGACACTTCTGACCTTGCTCAAGTTACCCGGCTTTGCTGTGTAACCATTCCTTCAGAGGTCCCTAAGTATGCGGACACTGCTCCCAGGTTTACCCAGACACCTAAGTACCTGGCCAGGCAATTTTGTTCATCTCGGAGCCCAAGCCATCGGGTCTCCGCAGGTCAGGTACTTACTTGCCTGCCGGTTCCCACCAGTTCGCCTCTGGGCTACCTGTATGAGCATAGGTTCTGACTGCCATAGCTCATGTATGCTGGGTCATTACATCACTCCCCTCCTCTCTACGGTCAGTCCCAGACTGCTAGCATTGTCTTTTATTTCCAGGACTCGAATCCCCCTAGACCCTATGGCCCCGGGGTTTGGACGGACAACTTTTGTGGAAATCCAGAATGGCCTGTAAACCTGTCCCTTCCAGCATCCCATATGGCTCCTGTGAGTTCTTCTCAGCTCCATAGGCTTCCCGTGAAACTAGGTACTGGACAAAGCCAGCCGGGAACATTGTCTTTGCCCCACCGTACCATCGACTGTCCAGAACAGCTTTGTTAAAGCAACTTGGCTCCTTGTCTACAAGTTCAGTTGTAGGGACCTCCTTGACCCTGCTGGATCCAGGATCCTCATGGTATGGTTTGAGCAACATGACATTGAAAACAGGCTGGATGCTCTATCTGATGCGCAGTTGCAGTTCTTAGGCTCTGTTACCCACCTGATGCTTGACTGCGAAAGGTTCAAACGTCCAGTGGTCCAGCTTCTCTAGTGGACGCATTGTGCGGATGTTCTTGCGGTTTAACATCATGCAGTTCACTTTCATTGCCCGCCCAGCCACTACATCCTCCAAGGTAACATAGCCTGGTGATGGCAACCTTTTCTGGTGGTGCCATTTCCGTTGCCTTTCCTGTGCCTGTTGAATCGTTTCTCAAATCTCTTGCCAGGTTACTTCCCCTTCCTTAACCACGAGCTCACTGCTAGGATCTATTCCTTGATTATCAGACAGGAGACATGACCAGTTTGTCCCTGGGTTAAACCCATAATTGATCTCAAACGGTAACAACCTGGTGGATTCTGATGTGGAGGTGTTGTACACATACTCCGCAAGGGGTAGAAGTGAAACCCAATCATCCTGTTGGTAGGAACAGTAGCTACGCAAGTACTGCTCCAGTACTTGATTAACCCTCTCAGTTTGCCCATCCGTCTTAGGGTAGAATGCAGCTGAAACATTTAGTTTCACTTGTAAGAAGTGCATCAGAGCTATCCCGAACTTGGATGTGAATCGGCTATATCGCTTGGAGATGATTGACTCTGGGAGTCCATGAAGGAGCCAAACTGCCTTCAGGAATAACAGGGCAAGCTTCTTGATCGGTACCTCAGTGGTCAGGGGTTTGAAGTGTGCCATTTTCGAGAATCCGTTCACAATGACCCAGATCTTGGTATACCCTTCTGACTCTGGCAGCACTACAATGAAATACATTAAAATCGCTGTCCAAGGCTGTATAGGAATATCAATGGGTTCCTGGAGACCAAACTTCTTATACCTGATGGACTTATTCCTTTGGCACGCACAACACGTTCCTACATAGTCTGTGATGTACTTGTCCATCTTAGGCCAGTAGAAGTTAGCCCTAACCCTGCCAATGGTTTTGCAAGTCCCGAAGTGTCCTGCGATTTGGGAGTCATGTTCAGCCTTCATGATTGTCTCCCCCAGATTCTGACCGTTGGGAACATAGCAGCTGTCCTTCTACCGGAGTAAGGCCTTTTCCGTCGTGAAATGTCGGTCAACCTGTTTGTCACCAGCAGTCATTGCCTTCAGGATTCTTAAGTATTCCTAGTCTTCTGTTATTGCTACCCGCAGTTGATTCAAAAAGGAAGACTGGAGCTAAAGTCCTTGGCACACCTGCAACACCTGTGGTCATGAGATATCCCGTTCCTGGCTCCCAACCCACTGTACGTGGGGAAAAAATGGCTGTCGAGGAAAATCACTCACCCTCTCCGGGTGGTAATCGCTATGCCTGACAAAGTATCCGCCTTCTCATTCAACCGGCCTTCTTGGCAAAACACCTTCCAGTCAAATGGTTGCAGGAACCAAGCCCAGCGGTGCTTCCTACGGTTGGGGACCTTGGTACTATTACAGTAGTCCAAATTGTTATGATCCTTATAGATCACCAACTGGTCCGGTACTGAGCGCAGCAGATGATCCCATTCCTTGCATACCGCCACGATGGCAGTCAATCCCTTGTCATGAACAATACAATTAATCTCAGCTGGGTTAAACTTCTGACTATGATAGGCCACTGGATGCCACCTCTCCTCTTCACCGAACTGAGTGAGGACGGCCCCTCGTCCAAAGTCACCAGCATCGTTTTCCAGCCAGGTTGGCCATTCAGAGTCAACATGTGCCAGGATGGATTTGGACATAAACACCTCTTTCAAATGGATGAAGGCCTGTGCAAAAGCAGGTGTCCATTCCCATCGGATATTCTTCTTTGCGAAGTGTGTTACAGGTTTCGCTCTCTTGCGGAAACCTCCTCTGAACCGACGATAGAAGTTGGCAAAGCCCATAATGCTTTGAATGTCAACAATGCAAGTCGGCGGTGGCCAATCCCTGCTTTTTTGCACCTCCCCTGACAACATAGAGATCCCCATGTCAGAGATCCTGTATCCAAGCAAGCCATCTTCCTGCTGGTGGAAACTGGACTTCTTCATGCTTACACATAGTCCGGCTTTCCCCAATATCACTATCACAGCTCGCACTATCGCGACCTGCTCTTCTCTTGTTTTGGAGTAGACCGGGATGTCATCCATGTATTCAATGACTCCTTCATCCATGAGGTCCCAGAAGACCTCATTTATCATGTTCTGGAAAGTTGCCACGCTGTTACACAACCCAAACTGCATGACCATGTATTCATAAAGTCCATATCTGCACCGGAAGGCCATCTTCCTTTTCTCACCTTCTGCCATCCTCAGAAGGTAGTAGCCGTTCTTTAAGTCCAACTTGGTGAACACAGCGCCATTTCTTAACCTATCTTGCAGTTCATACATCAATGGTAGAGGATACCAACTCTTAACTATGATTTTGTTCCGCCCTCGGTAATCGATTACGAGTCTTAATGTACCATCTGGTTTTGGTACAAAGAGGGTAGAGGAGGCTGCCTAGGAACTGGATCGCCGCAGCTTTCCTGTGCGTAGCATTTCATGGAGATATTCCCGAAGTGCCTTAAGCTCCTTTTCTGGTAACGGATAGATAGGCCCAAACGGAGGTTGAGTCCTGGGTTGCAACTCAATCATGTGGTCATACTTCGAGTACTCCGGCAGGGCCTCAATCCGTTGTTGACTGAAGACATTGCCATAGTTCTTATACTCAGGGAGTAGCTCGACCGTAAAGTTGGCACTTTCCTGCTCGGGGAATTGCGCAATTCCCAACCAGTACACCTTATCACAATCTTAGGCTAGTAACTCTTCACTGGTCATGAACACGAACTGCCGCTGCTCTGCTAGGCAATTAGCCTGGCAGAAATCTGACAGGCAGGTTAGTGATCCAGTCTTCCAATCTCTGTTGGGGTTCTGGTCCTTCAACCAAGACTGAGCTAGGTACCCATCCACCTCGCTGTCGGTCATGTCTGCGACTTCAAAGGGATCCCATTACGGTGGTCAGCTATTCTCATCTCCAGTGATTTGGTATAGTGCAGACCTGACCCGGGCATGTGATTACCGCTTACATCGGTAATTGGCACATGCACCTTTCGCAGTACACAGAGTATCCGAGTCTGTTTGACCCATCGGCCACTAAGCACCAGCCCTGGAACTCCACTATCGAGTAGCAGGAGTGCTTTTGCGCTTACCTGTCTAGCTCCAATCTTTCGGTCTAACTTCACTTGCAGGTGGGTAGACTTGGTATGACGAGGCATGTTGTCATGCTTCTGTCTCTTCGCTGGTTTTGGGGACTTGGTCATCTTGGCTTAGCAAATCTTTCAGTTTCTTGCTCTTCGACACAAGACTAGCCACAACAGGTCGGTAAACATTAATGTTTTGGGATTTGTTTTATCAATAGCTAGGGTATTTACTATCATGACAGCATGATTGCAGGTACCAAACCCTCTTCAGGTAAACTTGGAAATTCTCAGTTTATTTGATCAAATCCAGCCTGAACCAATTTCGTTTATACTAAACATGACAATTTTCCCAAGGTGGGTCATGGTCTGCTGTCGGACCAGTTCCAAGCAAAGGTTCCTTGCTTCCCCAATGTCCAGCGTCTCCTCCAGCAATACCTCGCCTAACATCAACCGAAATAAAGTCCTATGACTTGCCCATCCAGCTAAGGAAATCCTGAAAGAAATACATATAACTAGAACAACGGAAATAACCAGAAACCCAACGAAGGAAAGACAACCCATTCCTTCACATATGGCCCATAACACCTATCTGCTCATACCCCCTGGGTGTAGTCAATACCAGGCTTGTTCATGCAGTAGTGGGGTACTTACTCATCTCCGGAGCCACTTCCGGGGTACTTTTCCATCCATCACTCATGGTTCTATGGATATGGGTTAGTGAGGTTATACCTTAAACAGAATAGGTTCTTACCTATTCCGAGCCGTCAGTATCCATCTCCATGTTATGAGGTGAT
>PYWC01000103.1:52996-95673 GCA_003182015.1 Tuber magnatum
CAAACAACTTCAAACTTATCGCCAAAAGTTCACACAGATGTAAGAGTAAAGTAGACGGTAAAACTTAATATCGTTAAGCCTGACGCTTCACTCAATTAAGGTCTCGAGAGGATTGATTGTTGCAGTAGGAGAGTTCTCGCATAGACTTTCAGGTAGTTTTATCTGATGCCAGAAACTCCCCGATCAGTTTACTCCAACTATTTGAGTACACCCTTCTGTGCTAAGGGTGGTCCGACACGTCTCCTAGCATCCCCTTTGGGCACGCATGTGCCGACACACTCTAGTCGGCGTTCACCTTATGTGGTTATCGTTTCTGCGGTGCATTTCTATTTTGCCCACCGGGGTGAAAACCTCTGCGCATCGGTGTCTTTCCAGTGGCTAACAGTCAAGACACCTCATGAACTAGACTATCTATGACACCCTTCCTATATGCATTGATCTCTATGTGACTCTGGAGGCTACCGTGAGCAGTTTATATAGTTACTCTTTTATGGGTCGCCGGCTTCCGGTGTCTTCCGCAGGGCGCAATAGTCCAGGAGTGATCCAATGGGCGCTACCCATGACCACTACCTCGGATCTACCTTTCCTGCGGTAGGAATCATGCTTTTAGAGTCTCTGCACTTCCCTTTCAGAGGATATAGCATTGGGAGCACGTTCGGGCTTGGTAGGTGTAAAACTCTCCCCGTCGCCCCGGCACCACCCGGGACTACCTTCGGGACCCCCACGGTTAACACCCGTTAACTCCGTCAGAAATAGTCAGTTTTACTACGAACAACTAGGAGGAGGTACTCCACCTTCCACCCTATACCCCCTTATATATCTTGCGAACAGCCTACGGTTGACCGGATGGCACCGATGTATGCGGTGTTGCAAGCATGTCTCCAAAGATTCCTCTTTGCTAGACTGCACTCAACTACACAACTGTTTGCCCATGACGTCCGGGCCTCAAGGCGGGGCCGGAGGGGTATGATGGAAATAATGTCTTCAATTTACAGCTTCCTTGAAGCTACGTAGCTCGCCCAATAGCATCTCCCGGAATCCCAGATTCCAGTATCATGTATGGCTACGCGTGACAAAAATTCCAGTCAATTTTCCCGAACTCCCCCAGGGACTTCGTATTGAAAGCTAGGGTAACTCAGGACTCTGGGCAGGGTAACCCAAGACCCAAGGCAGTGGAACCTGATCCCGAGAGTAGGGTAACCTCGTCCAACGGACAAGTTAACTTTTCCCTGTTACCCTGCCTATCCCGTCGCCGGTGATAGACCTTGCTGACTTGTCTTCAGTTACCCTGCCTAGCTGAGCAACTGCCCCCTCCGAAGTCTCTAAGTATGCTGACCAGCCAATTCTGTTCATTCTCGGAGCCCGGGCCATCGGGTCGCCCTAGGTCAAGTACTTACTTGCCTGCCGGTTCCTATCAGTTCGTCTCCTGGCTACCTGTATGGGTATAGGTTCCGTTTGCCATAGCTCATCTATGCTGGGTCGTTACACAGTTGGTCCAATCGCCGGACTTCCTGAATGACTGTGGGTAATCGAGGAGCGGATAGATAGAGAGCTCGTGGATGCTCTTCTGAAGGAACAGGTGTAGCTGTAGACTGTGCCCTTGAGGCTTACCAGCATTCGTATATCAACGGGCTTAAGTACGCCCTCCGTTGTTCATCTCTGGCTCACATGGCCAACTCCATCCCGACATTCTCGGATTTCATATGGATGAGTAGAAGTAGGGGCCCAGCCTCTATCATCAGTACCTCATTCTCAGCATCAATACTGTACCCTGCTTCAAACGCCTTGTCAATGCGGCCATACGATCCTTTAATGCCTTCTGGTCTGTTAGCATCCACAGGTATGCCTCCTGCTGGACTTTCATACATTCCACCACTGCTGTAGTAATTTGTTTGCGGAACAGCTGCTGCTACTGGTAGTTCTAGTTTCTCATTTCTTGCTTGGCTGGGTCTAGTAACTTAGCCACCTAGCGCAAGATGTAATATTCGATATACTCACGTGAGAATTGGCCAAAGGGGATATCTCGTGGCGGTGGAGGGCTCATGTTATGAACGGGAGTGGAGTCTTGGAAAAATGAGAGCTGGACAGCATGAGGGTCTGTAATCATTGGATCAACACATTCATCCAGTAACTGACTAGAGGCGGCCCCTAAGAGCAACTGGTGACCATCCCATTCAATACCGCAAACATCTGCAGAAGGTGATGCACGCAACCTGTTGGTGGCGTTCTCGTCAATGTCAAGGTGTGAATCCAAATTGGATTCCATGCGGGTTCGAAGTTTGGTACTAGCCCTTGCTCTTTCCACCCAGGGCTGCATGTTCTAGATAAGGTTACTAGTATTCAGGCAAGGTCAGTGCCGCAGGTCGGAAACAATTAATCAGGAGAGGAGTTAAGCGAGGAGCTCGCTTAACGATATACTGTAACGGGGGCACCCCTAGGAAGATGGATCCGCAGGTTGCGACCGCACCAAACAACTTCAAATTTATCACCAAAAGCCCACCCAGATGTAAGAGTAAAGTGGATGGGCAAACTTAATATTGTTAAGCCTGATGCTTCACTCAATTAAGGTCTTGGGAGGATAGATTGTTGGACTAGGGGAGTTCTCGTATAGACTTTCAGATAGTTTTATCATATGCCAGAAACTCCCCCATCAGTTTACTCCAACTATTCGAGCACACCCTTCTCCACTAAGGGTGGTCCAACAGGTCTCCTGGTACGCCCTTTGGGCATCCTTGTGTCAACAGACTCCGGTCGATGTTCACCTTATGCGGGTATCATTTCTGCGGTGCATTTTCCTTTTGCCAGCCGGAGTGAAAACCTCTTCACATCAATGTCATGCCAGTGGCTAACAGTCAAGACACCTGATAAACCCGACTATCCAGGACACTCTTCCCGTATGCATTGATTGCTACTTGACCCGGGAAGCTACAGTGAGCAGTTTATCTATCCACTATTTACGACTCTTGTGCTTCCGGCATCTTCCGCAGGATACTACAGTCCATGAGTGATCCAATCGGTGCTACCTATGACCACTACCTCGGACCTACCACACCTGTAGTAGGAATCATGCTTTTAGTTTCTGTGCACTCCCCTTTTGGAGCCTATGGCATTGAGGACACTTTTGGGCTTGGTAGGTGTAAGACTCTCCCGCTCGCCCCGGCACTACCTGGGACTACCTTTGAGACTCCCATGGTCAACACCCGTTAACCCTGTCAGGTTTGGTCCATTTTATTCCAAACAACTTGGAGGAGGTACTCCACCTTCTATCCTACGCCCCCGTGTATACCCTGTGAACAGCCAATGGTCGACTGGGTGGCAGGGATGGATACAGTGTTGCAAGCAGGTCTCCAAGGTTCCTTCTTTGCCAGACTGCATACAACTACGCCACCGTTTGCCCATGACGTCCAGGACTCAAGGCGGGGTCGGAGGGGTATGATAGGAATAACGTCCCAAATTTACAGCTACCTCAGAGCTGCGTAGCTCGCCCAATAGCATATCCTGGAACCCCAGATTCCAGTATCATGCATAGCTTGGCGTGGCCAACATTCCGGTCATTTTACCTGAACTCCCTGCAGGACTTTGTATTGAAAGGTAGGGTAACCTAGGACTTTGGGCAGGGTGACCCAAGCCCCAAGGTAGGGTAACCTGATCCTGAGGGTAGGGTAATCTTGTCCGGTGGACAAGACCACCTTTCCCTATTACCCTGTCTATCCCGTCACTGGCGATAGACCTTTCTGACCTGTCTCCAGTTACCCGGTCTAGCTGAGCAACTGCCCCTTCAGAAGTCCCTAAGTACGCTGACACCGCTCCCTGGTGTATCCAGGTAGTGAAGTCCCTGACCAGCCAATTGTGTTCATTCTTAGAGCCCGGGGCATCGGGTCTCCGTAGGTCAAGTACTCACTTGCCTGCCGGTTCCTACCAGTTCGCCTCCTGGCTACCTGTATGGGTGTAGGTTCCGACCGCCATAGCTCATGTATGCTCGGTCGTGACAGCTATAGGGAACTGGCATCCCTTCAGGTGGCCAACTTGCAGTACCATGAGGTAGTCTTAGAAATGTTATGGCTGCGACAACATATCTCAACCATAGATGGCAAAAACAACAAAATCATATTTGCGAATGAATAATGCACCGCAGAGAGTCTACACAGTTCACTGCTAGTCTATACTACACCCGAAGGGGAAGTTCCAGAAGAGAACTTAATCACGAGGTTCTTCCAAGTCCAGGCCCTGACAGAACACGGTGTCCAGGGGGGCCAAGAGGACTAACTGATCCAAGCCAGGAAGTTGACCGACCAGGCAAAAGTGCCTACTTAAGGTTCAGCAAGGGTGGCAGGGCATGAGTTGTACATCGATGAACAACAAAAGACACCACCCAGAGGGCAGATAACAATCGCTACACAGATAGCTGTCGGACTACCATCAGCCACTGCGTAACCCGGGCACCCCTACGACGGTGGATCCCCAGGTTGCGAGCGCACCAAACAACTTCCAACTTTGTGCCAAAGGTTCACACAAATGTAAGAGTAAAGTAAGCGGTAAAGCTTAATATCGTTAAGCCTGACGCTTCACTCAATTAAGGTCTCCAGACGATTGATTGTTGGAGTAGGAGAGTACTCGCATAGACTTTAAGCTAGTTTTATCTTATGCAGGAAACTCCCCCATCAGTTTACTCCAACTATTCAAGCATGCCCTTCTCCGCTAAGGGCAGTCCGACACGTCTCCTGGCACACCCTATGGGCATGCATGTGTCGACATATTCTAGGTGGAGTTCACCTTATGCGGTTATCATTTCTGCAGCGTATTTCCATTTTGCCCGCCATAGTGAAAACTTCTACGCACTGGCGTCTTGCCAGTGGCTAACAGTCAAGACGCCGCATGAACTAGACTATCTATGACACTCTTCCCATGTGCATTGATTTCTACTTGGCCCCAGAAGCTACTGTCAGTGTTTTATCTATCTACTATTTATGGTTCATGGACTTCCGGTGTCTTCCGCCGGGGACGGTGATCTGAAAGGGGCCCAATGGGCGGTACCTATGACCACTACCTTGGACTCAACTCACCTGTGGTAGGAATCACGCTTGTAGTGTCTCCATATGTCCCTTTCAGAGCCTATGACGTTCGGGACACTTTTGGGCTTGGTAGGTGTAAAACTCTCCCGGCCGCCCCTGCACCACCTGGGACTACCTCCGGCACACCTACTGTTAACTCCTGTTAACTCCGTCAGTTTTGGTCTGCTTTACTGCGAACAACTTGGAGGAGGTACTCCACCTTCCACCCTATAGCCTCTTATGTAACATGTTTGGGCCGGGCCCTAGTCACGTAGCGGTACGGTAGGAGCAGATGCCTTCCTAGTCAACACGAAGCGAGCGCCGCTTACTAAAGGAGTCTTCGAATGCTGTGTAACAGGAGATCTAAGAAGTAACTGTTCAACCCAGTATATTAACAATACTGTCCGTCGCAGTCTGCTGTTTCTACTGGGGAATCAGCGGTCTGTAAATACAGCATGTCGCTTATCTCCAGTATGAGCGATATTCCAGACGTTGTGTGTATCTATCTGATAACACACGAAACAATACAAGTATCAAACGATACTGTGAAACCAAACACAAAACAATGTGTATATCAACCGATAGTACACAAAACAATACCAGTATCAAACGATACTGTGCAACCAAACATAAAATAATATATGTCTCAACCGATAGCATACGAAACAATAAAAGTATTAAACGATACTGTGAAAGGAAACATAAAACAATGGGTGTATCAACCCATAACACAAGAAACGATACAAGTATCAAATGATTCTGTGAAACCAAACATAAAATAACCTAGTACCCATACCGGTTACACTCCCAAAATAACATAACAATTTCATGAAATAAAAATAACCTAATGAAATCCAAATAGTCGGTAAAGCTGCCATTCTCCTGAAAGTTCTCATAGGACCGATCCTCATCATCATCGCTATCCTGCAACAACCTCATGTCATCCTGCAGCATCCATTCCGCCCCCTTCAACCATCTTTCCCAACACTCCGGGCAGGGTGCTACGCACACAAAGCAACCTGACCTTTCATAGTGTGGTAGGTCGATGTGGTTTCGGACTGTCCGGTCTTGCCAGTCCTCGGCTTCGATATCGATCCGCCTGCAATCATCGCAGTAGTCGACGTAAAATATCTTCCAGTATGCCTTTAGTGGAATAGTTCCACTGCGCCGTAGTTCATCTACAATAATGTGTTGTCCCTTGATGCTTATTTCTTTGTAGGTCGACATTTCTCGGTTAGGGCAAGGTTTGTAGGAGGGTAAAGGTTTGTAAGAGGGTAAGGTTTTCTTGGATTGGGTAGGTCGATGTGGTCTGGTTTCCGCGGGGGAGTTTGGGGGATAGCGGGTGGTATTTATGTCTCGGTGTTGGCTTAAATTAGGTACCGGCCTTGCTTAGGTGTTCAGGAGAAGATGGCTGGTACTTAATCTCGGTTTCTTCCATCTCCATGCACATCTCATATTTTTCTGTGCTCAGGTAACATCCGCTTCCAAAGCGGAATATGTCCGCCACTGTTTCGCCCCACATCCTTCCTGTTAATGAGGTTGCCATATCTAGGCATTTGTTGCAAATATGTATGAATAATCGGTGCGTAAGGTATCGTCTAGGGATAATTTCACGGTTCACCAACAGTCCCATTAGCTGATGGCGCAATTTCCATGGAACTTGCTCATAGTTTGACATCGTAAGGTGGTTGGATGTTGTGTTTTTCTTTCACTATTGCCAGTACCTGGTTTCAGCCAGTCGTTCTAGGTACGCCGCTTCGTCTTCTATGACCTTATTTTCATCTCCACTGCTTTCAAAGTCGCTTTCAAAGTGGGCTGACCAAAATCCATCCTGTATTCCTTGGTCTCGGTCCAGGCGCAGATGTTGGATTTCTGACAGGGTTGGGCTCCGCACCACGGTCACAGGGTTTATCGTAGGGGGTAACTCGTCCTCCGGTTTGTTGTCTTCCCACCCTTCATTAACCAATTCCATCGCATTTTCTAATCCCTCAAGGGGTTCCCAGCTATTCTCTGTTTCCGAGTAACCCACCAATTTAACTAGGAATTGATCACGGTCATACCGTCTTCTATGGTCTCGTATCACTTCTACTTCCGATTCCGGCTTCTCGTTAACCACAATCGTGGGTCGTTTTGCATGACTCCTTCCAGTGAAGCAAATATTGTCGTTAGGGAGGTATCTGTTCATGGTAGATGCATGGAATGTCGCTTCCCGGTTTCTGTACATTCTGCCATCCATTTCCACCGTGCAAGTTTGTGTATGCCCCTTGTATCTGATTATCTAGAATGGTCCTCGCCAGGGCGGCTGCAATTTCTTGCTGCGTCCTGACTCCATTGCGAATAAACTTCCATATACCAGTAACAGATTACCTTTTCCTAGCAGGGTATGGTGTCTGCGTTGTTTTGCTGCTGTTCTCGTGTTTCCAAATCGTGCCAATTTGATAACATTAAATACCGTGTTCCGGATTGCTTGGTGTCTGTTTAGCAATTCGTCAGCAGCTGCTACTGCGCAGTTCTTAATATTCGGTAGCGGGAGTAGCGGGTAATTTTTACCAAAAACCACCTTATACGGTGACATACCGAGGGTTTCTGACCACCCTGCATTCAGGTATGCTGCCATCACTGGTATGGCATGGAACCAATTGTTTTGCCTTGTATTGACTAGGTTTTGAAGAGGTGTTTTTAATTCTCAGATTTTCCTTTCGACTTGTCCATTCGTTTCATAGTGGCCTGGTGCCGCTTTGATATACCCGATTCCTAATGATCGACACTGCTGTCTCCACACATGTGACTCAAATTGCGGATCTGCGTCACTTAACATTGATATTGGGTAACCATGGAGAGTAAATATTTTGTTGCGCAGTAGTTCCCAGGTTGTTATTTCTGTTACTTTCTTAGTTGCAGGTATAAGCCACGTGAATCCTGAAAATTTATCCATCACAACTAGGGTCATGTCGTATTCCCAAGAGTTGTGGAAAGCTCCTGCGAAGTTGCTGGCTATTGATTCGAAAATTCCAGAGGGTAAGACAATCGTCTGAGCCTTTGCTTCTGGTAGCTTTATGAGTTCTTTATTTTGCCTGACAGGTGTAGCATTGCACCGCTTATGCTCTGAAGTCCTTCTGCATTTCAGGTCAGAATAGGTACTCGGTAGCGTACCGCAAGGTTCGTTCAGCACTGTGGTGGCCTTTGTTGTGGATTTCGCTAAGGACATACTCGCTCAACGTCGTATTTCCATATGCGGGGCCTTTTGGGATATACAGGCAGTCCTCCCTGTATCTGGGTTTTGCGTACAGCATTTTATTTCCAACCTTGTAGGAGGACAAGTCTCCAGTGGAGTCCATACTCTCATTGACTTTTTTCCAAATTGGTTCTCTTTGGTATGCTGCGACCATGTGTACTTGGAAAGTCCCAATCATTTCGTTGTTTGTCTGTAGGGTATCCTGCTCGTCTTCTATTTCACTTCCTCTTGTATTTTCAGGTTGGTCGTCCCCCTTGTTGCTTTCCAAAACATCATATAGCATGCGCCGATATTCAGTCAACGTCGCGGGCATTACCGAGACTATTGTCTCATTGCTAAGGCTTTCTAGTCATTCTGCTCGCCTAATCGGTGGCGGGCTGTCTGGGCCTGGCATTCAAAAGGCCATTATTATCTCATTGGTAAGGCCCCTTGTTACGCCTGGTTCCAGCATTTCAAATACCGGGGCTTCCGGGTTCAGGATTGCGGGGATGGTGTAGGACCTAGGCACTGGTTGGATGAGTGTGGACGGCCCTTCCCCCGCACTAATTGGTCTACCGCCAGTAGTTTGTTGCCACTCCCAGTCATCAAGTGGGGGCAACCCCAGAGGGCTTGGGTCAATTTCTGTACTTGGAGGGCTTGGTCCTTCACTGGGCGGATAAGGTGTCTGGTCCTTCCACCATCTGGGGTGATTGTTTGTGAATTTGATCTCGGTGTGATGATAAGAACACTGGTCCACATAGCAGTGTGAGTAGTGTAGCGTGCTGAGTTGGAGTTCTTCGGGTGGCGTTTTTCGCAGGATACACTCATCGCCCCAATCATTCCCTGCAGTTATTGAGCAAGGGTTGTTATAGGATATAGGAGCCTCGTTAGTGTACTCAGTGTATGAGTAAGGGGGGGAGGTAGGGGAGATATCCCCTTCAGGTTCCATCGTGTTTGATTCTTGCTCATAGACTGTGTTATCTGAGATGTCATCCACTTCCTTTGTGAAGTCGCAGACATAGAGTGGGTTGAAGTCTGATCCGTCCTTGTATATCCGGAAAGGGCGTCACCTAAATAGTTTGTGCTTCCTGGCTCATAGACTATTTTCGCGTCCTATTTTCCCCTGGCACTTAGCCATCTAACTTGCTTTCTGCGTGGGTTCTTTGCTGTTCATAGGTGTGTTAAGGGTTGGTGGTCCATTAGTATCGTGAAGGTATTTCCCATTAGGACATTGTGGAACTGGTTAAGCGCTTCCACTATCGCTAGGGCCTCTTTATCGGTAGTTCCATAGTTCATCTGTGTGTTGGTGAACATTCTGCTGTGTAATGAGGCTGGTCGAGCTGTCTCGTATGTGGGTCCTTGTCGCACCCATGCTCCTATTCCTAAATCTGAGGCCTCCGTAATTAACCAAATTGGTTCCTCGCTTCGTATGTCTATTGGTTGCATGACTTTGTGATTGGTGATGTGCTTTTTTACCATCTCGATTGCGGTCTGATGGGTGGTCGTCTATATGAATTCCGCATTTCCTGTCAGATCTGTTAGCGGTACCGTAAAGGTATCATGGTGTGGAAGGAACTGAGCCACATAGTTCACTATTCCTAGAAAGCGTTGGAAGTTCTTTTTGTTGCGAGGTGTTTCCCAACCTGCAATGCTTGATATTTTCTGGGGTGAGGCATGGATCCCCTCGTTATCCAATATGTGTCCTAGTACTTCCAGCTTATCTGCGAATAGTACTGACCTTTTCTTACTTGCATAGAACTTTGTCTTTCTGAGTCGATCACATACCTGGCGTCTGTGTTTCTCAGGTTCCTCTGACGTATCTGCGAATATGAAAATATCATCAATTTATACCCGCACAAAATGATGTAGGTATTCACTTAGGAGGTTATCCATTATCTGTATGAAGGTTGCTGGTGCGTTCATGTCTCCTTGTAGTATCCCTTTGCTAACAAATCCTCCCAAGGGTCTTTCAAATGAATTGAACTTAACGCTGTCCTTGTCCACTCGTGTTTGGAAGTATTCGTCACTTAGGTCAATCTTGCTCCTGAATTTCCCTCATCCTATCTGGTTAAGGATCTGCCGTTGGTTTGGGATCGATGGGCTATCCATGATCGTGTTGTCGTTTTGGATTTTCAGGTCTACCAGGTGGTGGACCCTTCTGCCTGACCTAGGTTGTACAAACATGGGTGCCACTCCGGGGACTTCCTGTCGCACGGTAACTCCAGCCCGTGGTTTCTTGTTTATCTAGTTTATGACTTTCTCCTTGTATGCTTCCGGAATAGATTATGTTGCTTGGTTTGGTAGGTCGGTTGTATCTTTTAGCCGAATATGGTGGCTCATCTTAGGCACTGAGGGTAGCGTTTCAGGGATCTCGTCTGGGAATACATGCCTGTATTCTTCCACCAATGTTATTGCGTTGGTGTCTGACACAGTGGCTCGGAATTCCCCGGTTGTTGGTTTGCATAACAAAAGCAGTTTGTCATCGGGAAATTCAACTGCTGTATCCTCACACCTGATAAGAGCATTATGTCTTTTTAGGAATGGCATTCCTATGAGAGCGTTGTATTTCGCGAGATTTCCTACCAATGTCTCCCGATTTGGCTATTTCTTTTTTCCAATTCCCACCGTCAGACCACACTTTTTATGGCTTGAGGAGCGGAAGCCTTTGATGGTTATATTGACTATTGTCAGTTCGGGTAGAGGTTCTGTACGGATGCCATGGGTAGAGATAAAGGTGGCACTAACTATGTCATGGCCGATTGTTCTCCTGTCGAATAGTACCTTTGCTGGGTGGCCCTCTATGTGGATCGTTCCTTCCCAAGCGTCACGGAGCCTGATTGCCAGCGTTGGTTGCATTCGGCGGCTTTCCATTTCCG
This sequence comes from Tuber magnatum, assembly GCA_003182015.1. Classification (NCBI taxonomy): domain Eukaryota; kingdom Fungi; phylum Ascomycota; class Pezizomycetes; order Pezizales; family Tuberaceae; genus Tuber; species Tuber magnatum. The sequence goes on from PYWC01000103.1 coordinate 64,138, forward strand.
CCGAGTCAATACCCACTTCTTCATATTCGGTTCCTTCCATGTGGTTCGTACTTGTTTCCTGCTTGTTTGATTTTCCTTTTTCCTTGTTGGCATAGCAGTCCTTTGCATAGTGCCCCTTTTTCCCGCGTTCGAAACATATGCCTTCATCGCGTCGTTTCTGCTTCTTGTCTTTCTTGTCTTTCGAATCCTTGCAGTATGGTTTATCTTTCCTTGTATTGTCCCATGATGATGATCCTTTGCTGTTCTTCTGCTGTGGTATGTGGGTTCGGTAAACCCCCGTTTCATACAGCATAGCGTCCTTTCGTTGAGCCCGTTTAACTATCTTGTCAAAGGAGTCTCCTTCCTCTTCCATGGGTTCTACCTCCTGGCGCAGTTCGGGGTGCATTACCTCATACAATCTTTGTTGCAATGTGCACTGAGATACCATTCTGGTAGGCAATCGTCCCTGGTGCATCAAGAGATCTGGCGCGACCAAGGTTATTCTTTCTGTTGTGCTATTTTGTACTTGCTGGATATCCTTGAACCTTTTGTATAGCGCTTCTGTGTTCAGCGAGCATTGGAATCTTTCTCTCAGGTATTTTATCATGGTCATTCCGCGGATATGTTCCCCACTCTTATAGTGGTTCATTGCTTGGTGGTATGCTTCTTCTGCTTTTCTGGTACAGAAGCTTCCAAAGTACGCTCCGCTTCCTTCTTTGGCTTTGTCCACTCCGTGCAGGGCCAGGTATTGCGAAGTTGTTATTACCCATTGGTCAAATACTTCTGGCTTTAAATCGTCCTTCTCACCCGAGAACGAGCGTGGCAGGGGAAGTTTGATTTTAGGTCCTGTTTGCCCGGCCCAGCAGATTCACCTTCGGACATATTGTATTCGGACTCTTCTTTACTGGAGTCGTCATCCGATGAGCTTTCTGGAGAGTCACTGGGGAATTCGTCTGGCGGCTGCTTTACCACCGCGTGATCTGATGCTTCTTCGTCGCTTTCTTCCTTCTTAGATGTCCCCACAGTTATGCTGTCCTTCTTCGGTGGTTGCGCCACTCCCTTTCATTTACTTGGGCTGGGGGGAAATTGCCCAGGAAGGCTGGCTGCCGCCTTTACTAATTTATCTGTCGATCCACTAAAGGTCTGCTTGGCCAAGTCTCGCGCTAGTTGTCTTTCTGCTTCGTCAATTGAGAAGTCGCTCTCTGGCCCTCTTGGTTTCTTTGGTTGCCTTTTTTCCGTAAGGCCGTGTCGTGGGACCTGCTTCCCACTTCGAGTCTCTAGTAACTCAATCGTATCGTATTGACGGAGCCGAACCTTCCGTACTTCTGCCACTCTCCACTGCTAGGTTCGTTGTTGGACGCTTCGAAGGTTGATTAGACCAGGTCGACGCAGGTTTCTGACCACTTGCTGAGATTAGAAAGATGTAACGTGTTCGGGCCAGGCCCTAGTCACGTAGCGATACGATAGGAGCAAATGGCTTCTTGAGCAACAAGAAGCGAGCGCTGCTTACTAAAGGATTCTTTGAATGGGGTGTAATAAGAGATCAAAGAAGTAACCAAATATTCAACCAGGTATATTAAGAATACTCGCCGTCGAAGTCTGCTGTTTCCACTGTGGGAATCAGGAGTCTTTAAATACAGCGTATCGCTTATCCCCAGTATGAGCGATATTCTAAACGTCCTGTATATCTATCTGATAATAGATGAAACAATACAAGTATCAAACGATATTGTAAAACCAAACATAAAATAATCTGTGTATCAACCGATAGCACACGCAACAATACCAGTATCAAACGATACGGTGAAACCAAACATAAAACAATGTGGGTATCAACGGATAACAAATGAAACCTAACAAGTATCGAACGATACTGTGAAACAAAACACAAAATAACCTAGTACCCGGACCAGTGACACCTTATATATCCTGCGAACAGCTTACGGTCGACCAGATGGGAGCGACGTATACGGTGTTGCAAGCAGCTCCACAAACATTCCACTTTGCTAGACTGCTCACAACTACGGAACTGTTCGCCCATGACGTCGGGGCCTTACGGTGGGGCCGGAGGGGTATGACAGGAATAACGCCTCCAATTTACAGCTTCTTCGCAGCTGTCTAGCTCGCCCAATAGCATCTCCCGGAACCCCAGATTCCAGTATTATGCATGGCTACGTGTGACAAATATTCCGCTCATTTTTCCCAAACTCCCGGAGAGACTTCGTATTGAAAGGCAGGGTAACCCAGGGCTTTAGGCAGGGCAACCCAAGCCCCATGGCAGGGTAACCTGATCTAGAGGGTAGGGTAACCTTGTCCAGCGGGTAAGATAACTTTTCTCTGTTACCCTGTCTATCCCATCACTGTTGATAAACATTTTGGACCTGTCTCCAGTTACCCGGCCTAGCTGAGCAACTGCCCCTTCAGAAGTCCCTAAGTCTGCTGACACCTCTCCCAGGTGTACCCAGGTGCTTCAGTACCTGGCCAGCTTATTCTGTTCATTCTCAGAGCCCGGGCCATCGGGTCTCCATAGGTCAAGTACTCACTTGCCTGCTGGTCCCTACCAGTTCGCCTCCAGGCTACCTGTATGGGTGTATGTTCTGACTGCCATAGCTCATGTGTGCTGGGTCGTTACACACTTGTGGGCAGATTGCCCCACAATGTGGTTCACCAGTCAAATGTGGGCTCACAACCAAGGTAGAGGTAATAAACACTGACTATATAGGTGAAGTAAAGGTAGTCTTGGCAAACCTGGGTGATAAGGAATTCCAAGTAGAAAAGGGTGATAGAATTGCCCAATTAATCATCAAGAGAATCAACGACATGGAACTCCTAGAAGTGGGAACTCTTCACAAAACAGCTCCAGGAATGAAAGAATTCAGAAGTACGGATCGATTGCCAGAGGAGGAGCAACCACCGGAAAGGAAAATTGAAATTGGTGAAATAATGGGGTCTGCATTGGGGAAGTTCTACTGACAAGAAGAAAACATGTGAATTCTCAAGCTACGATAGGACCAAGACCTGGCCAGGTGAGCCAAACTCAATATGACCATGGAATTAGCAATCCTGCATAAAATGAGCATGGAGAAAAAACCCTGGAATCAGACAATCCCAATGTAAGACCAGCACCATTGGGAACTGTTCCAAGAAGAAGACGCAACAAAAGTGCCACTACCAGAGAAGGAGGTGGACTGGGAAATAAAATTCAAGAAGGATGAGGAATTTCCAATGAAGAGGATCTACCTACTGTGAGAAAAGGAATGGCAGGAAATAAAGACCTACATCATAGAGAACCTGGAATGAGTATAGATTGGGGACTCTTCTGTGGAAGAGGGATCGCCAATCCTATTCATACAAAAAAACTACAGGAAACTAAGACGGTGTGTGGATTACCAAGCCCTCAACGAAATAACAAAAAAAGGCCAGTACCTGCTACCATTAATATCCAAAGCCCTAGATCGGCTTGGATCAGCAAAGGACTTCATCCAACCCGATATCAAGGAAGCATACCACAATATCAGAATCAAATTAGGGGACAAATGGAAGACCATATTTACTATGCGATATGAGAGGTCTCAGTATCTGGTCATGCAATTGGGGCTAACCAATGCACCTGCCACCTTTCAGTGATGGATCAACTGCGTACTGAGCCGATACCTGGATGTCTGTTGTATTGTCTATTTAGACGATGTACTTATATATTCCAAAAATATCCAACAACAACAAAAGGACGTCAATAATATTATGGAAGCACTAGAGAAATGAGGGATGAAGGTCAAACTAAGAGAGTACGAGTTCTATAAACCGGAAGTCGGATATCGTGGCCTCATCATCAGTCAGGAAGAAGTTCAAATGGACCTGGTCAAGAACCAGGCGATATGGAAGTGGAAGGCACCAACAGCCCACAAGGACATCTAGTGGTTTATGGGATTTTGCAACTACGATCGTCACTTTATCGATGAGTTCAGTTGAATGGCGAAACCAATATACCACCTTCTCAAAAAGGACATCAAACAGACCTGGAAAGAACAACAAGACTAGGCATTCACCGAGCTAAGAACGAAAGCAACCAGGTACCCATATTGGTGTATTTTGACCCTGAAAGAGAAACAATAATTGAAACCAATGGATCAAAATACGTATGCATGGGCATACCATCACAAAGGTGCCAAGATGGACAATGGAAACCAGTTGCATACCGGTCTAAAACGATGACACCAGCCAAATGAAACTACGACCTGCATGACAAAGAACTGTGAGCGATAGTTCAAGCTCCTAAAGGTTGGAGATCATACGTTCAGAACAGCGACCATAGTACCAAGCTCCTAACTGACCATAAGAACTTGGTACCATTTATGACAATGAAGGAACTCAATGACTGCCAAATATGTAGGAGCGAGAAGCTAAGCCAGTACGACTTCAAAATCAAATATCGACCAAGGAAGCAGGTAGGGAAACCAGACACCCTCACAAGATACAAGCAAAGGAACAACCCAAAAACAACAAAGATGAAAGGATCGCAAGAAGACGGCAGATACTACTGCCAAGAGGAAAATACTTTCAGGCAATAGAAGTAGTGGAAATTCATGATATTATACAGGGCACCATCAAGAAGATAAGCGAAAAGAAGTAGAAGATTCAACAGATACGACAAGTATGTGAAAAAGGAGATAAGGAAATGAAAAACATTGCACTAGGACTATGAAAGTGGGACGGCAAGTACATTTAGTATGATGACAAGATATGGATACCAGAGGATGAGGAATTCCGAAGAAACCTGATACGAAGGAACCACTATCTGCCGGCAGCAGGTTATGGTGGAACGGCCAAAACCACTGACTTGGTATACCGCTAATACTATTGGCCAGGAGTATGAGAAAGAAGCAAACAATACGTCAAGAGCTACGAGGTTTGTGCACAGACAAAAGTTGTATGACAAGCACCCTACAGACTACTAAAACCGAATGAAGCACTCGATAAACCATGGAAATCCATATGGATAGCCTTCAACACAGACTTATCCACATAAGATGGCCACGACACTGTCCTGGTAGTGGTGGAGAACCTGACAAAAATGACTTGTTTTATTGCAGGCAGAAAAGACATGATGGCATAGCAGTTCGCCTTGATTTTTCTGCGAGAAATATTTCAACATCAAGGATTGCCAAAGGATGTGATAACTGACCGATAATTGTTGTTCATACTAGAAGTATGGAAAGAAACAAGGGAGAAACTCAGAATACCGGGAAGACTGAGTACAGCATTCCACTGCCAAACATATGGACAAAGTGAAAGTGTCAGTGCGATACGGGGGCAATATCGCAGGGCATATGTCAAACATTGGCATAAAAACCGGAATAAAGTACTCCCGATAGCCGAATTCGCCTAGAATAATGGCAGACAAGGAACGATGAACAACACGGCATTCTACACAAACTATGGATAGAATCTAGAACACGAGACTATCGGTCGGTTGACCAAAAACAAGATAATAAACTGTGGGAGGATAGCGCCAGTTCACAAAGTCCTGGGGACCAAAATGGTCGCGGCATAAGCACAACGAAAGGAAGATTACGATCAACACAGCAGACCCGATCCAAACCTGCAATCAGGAGATATGGTGTGGCTACTACCATAAAACATATGAACCACAAGACTGTCGAAGAAACTCGACTACATGAAAGTCAGACTATTCGAACACTTGGCAAAAGTGGGCAGTTGTGCTTGTAAGCTCGACCTCCCACCCCTGATGGCAATACACAACACATTCCATATCTCACTCCTCGAAGTCTGCTCCAATAACAAACTACCTTCTCAAGAAACACTTTCTCCTCTGCCTATTCATATAGATGGAGAAGAGGAATATGAACGGGGGAAAATAATGGATTCTCGCTCAGACTGCAGTAAACTACAATACCATACTAAGTGGACCGGGTATTCATGCTAGCAGGATAAGACTTGGTACACTGCAAACAATTTCGAAAATGTGGAACTCGCCATCTATCGCTTCCACCAATGATACTCCCACAAACCCCAGCTGGGTCAAAATCGAAATCACACAAACCGGGTCACCACCCATAGGGTCACAGGAGGGATGGGACATCATGATTGGTCTCCCCAGAGACGTCATCCCCACTATCCTAAGGTACGAATGGCCCTCCGAAGCTGAATTAGACAAAAGACAACATGAGGCGAAGAAAATGGTAGAACAGAATGCCAGGTCGTGGATGGGCTGCTATGATGATGCGTGCTCAGTGTACCTAAGCAATAAACAAGGACAAGGATGGTTCCCCAGGGCCCTAGGACCTACAGGAACAGAACAGGAATTCAGGAGAAGAAAAGGTGGCAGGAGTACGACTGGGAGGAGTGCAAGACCCATAAAATAGGAAAAATAGATGCGGGATGTTGTCCCCAAAAAGACAAAAGCAAAAGGCCACTGAAACGGGGCCACAAAGGGATTAGGATGCACAGAGCAGTATGAGAGCACGGCAGGAGGGAGAGGGGAGCGAGGAGAATATGGAAACACTTGGGGACATAGACAGCCTACACCAACATATTGACGACTTGCGGAGAATGCTCGGTGAAGCCCAAGGGATCCTCACAAACTGATGAGCAAGCATCAGCGCCCAAGAGAAAACCATTGGAACGCAGCAGCGAACCATTGAGGTTGCAAACGTGGCCATCCAAGAACTGGGGGAAAATTGGCAATGTGAATGAAAGGATGGGGGTTGTTGAGAGGGGAAGCGAAAGCATTGGGGAGAGCCCTGATGCAATAGGTGTAGCCTGATAGGACTCAGGCTAGAGGGGGAGTGGAGCTAATATCAGAAATGGTGAGAGAGGAGGAATGTTTCTTATGTCATGGAAGATTTAGCATGTAATGTTGGGAGAACTAAGTAAGGCTTACTGGCAAGCTAGATTGATTAGGCTTGTATACTGTGAGTCATATTATGGTCATAGGGTCTCGCACGACTCACAGTTGTAAGTCGCTAGTAAGTTATGATGGGTTAATGCGTTTACATGACTCGCAATTGGAAGGCCATATGATGTAAGGACTGTCACACATGACTCAATTAGTGAGTCACGGGTCTCACACATGTGACACACTTAGCATATATGACTATGGCAGACAACCGAGAGGCATGAGTCACTGGGTTAGGGTTGGTGTGAAAAGCGAGTATAAAAGGGGTCAGTAGGACCCAGGAGGACGAGCTCTTCACGCTATCATAATTGTATCTTCTTACCTATAACTTTATTGCTCTACTCTTTGCCTACGTAGCCCTGCGGCGCAACCACCTTTGTAAAAGAGTCATAAGATAGGAGCCTGGGGTGCTTAGCTATCTGACTTGGAAGAAGAAGAGTAGTCATGAAGTGTTCGGGGCGAAGGTATCGTCAGCCATGTAAGGGAAGTCCTAACCTGTAGGAATTGTTACAAACACCTCCATTTTGGATTTGCCTTCAGTTTTGTGCCTTATGTCTTGCAGCTCTTGCTTCTTCAGATGCCTGAGTATGTTCTATATGGTCCTTTTCTAAAACTCCTGATTGAGCTGGAGGTAACCCTTGTAATACCATTTCCAGTTTTTTCCAAAAGGTTGGAAATAGGCTTCTGGCATCCTTTTGTAATTTTCTAGCTATTGATTTCCAGCTACAAACTGCAAGAGGAACAGTAGGTACCTATCCTGTTGGTAGTGTAATAGAGTTGGTTAGAGGTGTAATAGCTCCTTACAACTTTGATATAATAATGTTCAGATTATAGAGGATAAGGCCCGCAGCCTTACATGCAGATCAGATTGTTGTTGACTTGAAGGTCTGTTGTCAGGTAGAGTGGATGGAATCTGGAAACTGTATCTTGTCAAACTTACCACAACTGGTGAGTAGCCACTTCAATAGCCTTAGCATGGTAAGACTGATATAGCTTAAATACTGCAATATCCAGAGGCTGAGGAAGATGGCTGGTGTGAGGAGAGAGACAAAAGATCATAATTTTGTGCCAGTTGCAGAAATAAACAAACTACTTTGTGCAGTAGGATCCGAAGCCAGCGAGAAGTAAAAGACAATAAGTACCATCTTTCTGCTATGCAGAAAACCGGTCAAAATAGATTAGCCATTTTGTGGACAAAATATCATTGCTGTATCTAGTTTCTAAAGTTCGGATAGGATAATTATCCAGAATTGATATTGCTGCATACTGTAAGGGGACACCTCTAGCAAGATGGATACCAAGGTTGTGACCACACTGAACAACTTTAAACTTGTCACCAGAAGTTCATACGGATTTAAGAGTAAAGTAAACAGTAAAACGTAATATCATTAAGCCTGAGGCTGCACTCAATTAAGGTCTCGAGAGGATTGATTGTTGGAGTAGGAGAGTTCTCGCATAGACCTTCAGGTAGTTTTATCTTATGCTAGAAACTCTCCCATCAGTTTACTCCAACTATTTGAGCACACCCTTCTCCACTAAGGGTGGTCCGATATGTCTCCAGCCACACCGCTTCGGGCACGCATGTGTTGACAGACTCTAGTCGGCGTCCAGCTTATATGGTTAACGTTTCCGTGGTGCATTTCCATTTAGCCCACCAGAGTGGAAATGTCTTCGCATCAGGGTCTTGCCGGTGGCTAACAGTCAAGACACCTGATGAACTGGACGATCTGTAACACCCTTCCCATATGCATTGATCTCTACTTGACCCCAGAAGCTACAGTGAGCGGTTTATCTATCTCCTATTTGCGATTCAGGGGCTTCCGGTGTCTTCCGCAGGATACGGTGGTCCGGGAGTGATCCAATGGGCGCTGCCCACAACCACTAGCACGGGACCCCCTTACCTGTAGTCGGAATCGTGCTTTTAATATCTCCGCACTTCCCTTTCGGAGCCTATGGTATTGGGGACACTTGATATCATCGTAGCTGTAAAACTCTCCCGGTCGCTCCGGCACAAGCTGGGACTACCTTCGGGACCCCCAGGGTTATCACCTGTTAACCCCGTCGGCTTTGGTCCACTTTCCTGTGAACCACTTGGAGGAGGTACTCCATCTTCAACCCTATGCCCCCTTATATATCCAACGAACAGCTCACGGTTGACTGGACGGCAGTGATGTAACTGGTGTTGCAGGCTGGTCTGCAATGATCCTTCTTTGCTAGACTGCACACAACTACTCAACTCTTTGGCCTTGACGTCCAGGCCTCAAGGCGGGGCCGGAGGGGTATGATAGGAATAATGTCTCCAATTTACAGCTTCTTCGAAGCTGCATACCTCGCCTAATAGCATCTGCCGGAACCCCTGATTCCAGTATTATGCATGGTTTCGCGCGACAAATATTCCCGTCATTTTTCCTGAACTCCCCGCGGGACTTTATATTGAAAGGTAGGGTAACGCAGGACTTCAGGCAGGGTAACCTGAGCCTCATGGCCAGGTAACCTGATCCTGAGGCTAGGGTAACCTTGTCTGGTGGACAAGATAACTTTTCCCTGTTACCCTGTCTATTCCATCGCCGGAGATAGACGCTTCTGACCTTTCTCCGGTTACCCGGCCTGGCTGAGTAACTGCTCCTTCAGAGGTCCCTAAGCACACTGACACTGCTCCCAGGTGTATCCAGGTACCAAAGTACCTGGCCAGCAAATTCAGTTCATCCTGGGGCTCGGGCCATCGGGTCTCCTTAGGTCAAGTACTTACTTGCCTGCTGGTTTCTACCAGTTCGCCCCCTGGCTACCTGTATTGGTGTAGGTTCTGACTGCCATACCTCATACATGTCAGGTCATTACATGTACCAGAGCTCCTAGTAAATGATACCAGGGATGATAACCAAAGTTGGTAAAACTGCTCCATTACTACGGATAGTTTAACAAACAGAAATAAGCTCTCCAGTCATTGATCTTACCAATCATTACTGTGGTGAGTTGTCTTGGGTAAGACTCCACTCATCGCATTCAATACCGGTTCTGTAGCCAGTTTCCTCAAAATTATCGACATCCCCAGTTCGAAACCTATATCTATTCTAAACGACCTTGCATCTTTTGAACCAATCCTGTATCTCATCCGGCTAATGAGCATTGTTTCTATCGATATCAATTGTATGTTGATTTTGAACTATATAATCAGGATGGTCAGAAAGAAACCATTTCATTCAGTGCTCACCTACCACTAGTACTGGAGGTAGTCCTGTAGGAGCCTTTTGTTCAATTGTATTCATACACTCCGCGAGCATCTGCAGATAGGCACTTATTCCAATCATATCTAACTGTTCAAGATACTGATATACTGCTAATTATTGGTCCTCAGAATGCTTTCTGTTTATTGCTGGTCGATCTTGGTTGGAGGGAACCCTATTTCAACATGCTTCGAGTCGTGAAACTGGAATTTCATACTGGTATGCTAGAGCTGCAAGGTTTGGTTTCTGGTATTCTATTCCTTCCAAAGATCTAAGAGTAGCCTGGACTCTGGTTCTGGCATCTTCATATAGTCTTATCTACTATCTGGGAACAATAATTGTCACTAGAACTAAAGGTATAATTGCCATAAAATATATAGTGTTTGGGATTGGTAAGGGGATATCAGATTTGGAAAAGGGAATATGAGGACCTTGTGGGTGGCTTTTAAAATTTGACTGAAGAAGGTATCTCTAAGTTATAACTACAGTGGTTATACTTTAGATTTGATATAAATATATTGAAAATAGTACAATAGGAATTATAGGACTTGATGTTCTTGTTCTGCTATTGAAATGCAGTAAAGTTGAATTGCTTGATTGTATTGATCAATGAAGAAATAAATAAGTTAAAGTTGAATAGCAATATTTTATCGATCTAAAAGGAAATAAATATGTTCAAGTTCAATAGGAATATTCTATTAATCTACAAAGAAATTAATACATTTGAGTTGAGTAGTAATATTCTATTAAGCTGCAAAGAAATAAGTAGATTTAAGTTAAATAGCAATATCCTATTGGGCGGTGAAGAAAGGATATTAAGTTGCAAAACCGTATTGATTGGCAATACTATGTTGAGCTACAAAAGGTTGTACTGAGCCACAGGTCGTATTAAGCTGGTGGGGACTCTCTTGAGAGTGTCTCAGGTTGTGAACAAGCAGCTGAGGGGTGTGGCTACAAGTCACACCGTTGGTAGAAGTAGAGTAGGAGGGATTGGAGCCCAGTGGAGATTGAGGCTAGTGAGTATTGATGGGGGGAGAGTCTTAGGGGTCCTTGTTTCGGCTACTATTTTTCATATTATATGGTACAAAGTGCCTAAAGGTAAACTCCATGGTGGAATGGCAATCCAATGTCAACGGATTGGAATTGATGAATAAGGTAAAATGATGCACTAGCAGGAAACAAGTGAAAGAGGAGATAATGCAGAAATAAATAGAATTATATATTTTATACAATATAACAGGGTGATTAAACAAAAAACAATAATACCTATTGTTCAAACATGGCATACTGGCAGTAGCTCTAGATCCTGCTTGAAGTTGTTGAGAATTGCAGTTGTATATTGGGCTCAAAACTTTGCCCTCACTATGTTTTTGTTATCTACTGCTGCATGCTACTTTTCTGGCAATGAAACAATAAGAGGATTACAGGGCTGTTGGACTTGGGGCATTTTAAAAGATTTCATGATGCTCTAGTAGTTTATTGAAGGAAATTTATTTGTAACAATATCCAGTCCATAGTGGTTTGTGCATCTTATCGTCATTTCAAAAAAGGAAAGGCAGAGCAGGTAAGCACAAGAGATGCCTAGGGACTGAAAAAGAAGGGACCTACGAAAGAAATAGCTGGCAATGAAAATCACTTTACCCCTCCCTTGCCAGTGCCATGAGCCTTCTCCCTACTACTTGGACCCCCAATAGTATGCTTCCGTGAATAGCCTATTAGTAATTTCAACTGAGTGGTTTCTCACTCAGCATTACCTTGGCAGATGCAGTAGGAATTTTAGTCGTGGCCTGTGGGATGTTAATATCCACAACCTTTTTGACTGCATAATCAGTAAACAACAAGCCTTAGTATCAGGAAAAGAGAAACCTCACCCTAGTGATAACTTGCACCAAGAAAATTGACTCCTGCAGACCCAACAAGTCTAAGCTGCCATTGGATGAAGGCTACCTGGACTTCAGCATATTTCTGTCAGCCCTTTTCTGGGCAAACAATTTGTCCATATTAGCACTGAAGTTGTCAAACAGGATATCAGTATGGGCTTTGAAGTTGGCAAACTGGGATGCCATTGTGGTCGAAATATTGGCTGTCACTTTATTGGTCACTATCTTAGTGTATTTAAAATCCTATGACATGTGCAAGCTGTCTGCAAACCAGACCAAATATATAAAGGAAAGAAACTTTTGTAAGCTTATTGAGATGGGCATCATTGCTAAAAATAGGGTCCCTCTATTACAGTATTAATTAGTGGAATTAGTGGTAATGAAAATAATAACATACTATAATACTCGGAACCATGTCCTCACAAGGATTTCCACCATGGTTGGGAATGGACTTTGGCTTAGGGCCGCAGTCAATATTGTACAACTGTTGATGGACTAAATGGGGCTGGCCATATTTGATAAATTGAATGTGCAGGCTGAGGGGACGCTTGAGGATGATTGATGCCATGATGGCTCTTGTCAGTGTGGTCATGGAAACTATGAGATACTGGAGCTGGTAGAGGAGGTACTGTTACTCTTATAGTCTACAAAATACAAGCATTACCAGGCTTCCTACTACCCATTCCAACACCATGTCATACCTCTCTGTAATCGTACTGCCAAGCTTCAGTTGCAATGTTCTCAAATGCTGCTCATATGACATACCTAAGTATGGTGGGAAAGCCTGAAACTAGAGTAATATATTGGATCGGAAAGAGGATCAGACAGAGTAATGCATGAGAAAAAAGAACTCCAAAAATAGAAATATAGAAATCTCAAGCGATGTATAACCCTAAAAATATAACATTCCAAAGGGTAAGAGATATTGCTGATAGTGGAACATTTTATATGTGCCTGTTATTGAGCCGAATTCAGAGGGTTCATTTTTTTAAACTTCTTTGAGTGAGGATTTGTGCAAAATTTACATACAAACTGATTCACTTCTGCCTCTGATCCATATTCCTATCTATTATGTTACTGATAATATCCATTTGTTTAACAATACATATTAAGTCTATTCCAATTGGATTAGCTCGCAGTTGATCGGAGTTTCCTTGCCTGTTATAGGCTGATGAGATGTACAAATTCCAACAACTTGAATATTTGGTTACTCTAGACTGTGACTGAGCTATCCTCCACCAAAAAGGCTTAATGGTCTGTGATTTATCCAGAGCCCAAGTGACTTGGTTTCACCATTGAGCTACCATGCTCTGAAGGTGCAGAATCTTCATGTCTCATCAGTCCGTATGATACTCATACAACCTTCTGGTAGTTTAACAAGTTATATACATATAAAGAACCAACATTGGATCTAGGGTTTTCTATAGGGAGTCCGACATGGCCTAGCAATTTACAGTACAAAGTTTTTATTCAGGTATTTGGGTTCCATATGCTAGTAACTTGTAATATCAAATTACTAGCTTGCAAACTTTGTTTGACGACAAATTAAATCTTACCTCTCTGTTACCCACCTAAAAGTCCTTGTATCCAAAATATTTCTCTCTACTTTCAGAAACTGGACCTTATTATCGCTGGGAAATAAGAAAGTAGATCATAATACGGGCAGTGGTGGAACAGTCTTGGCTGTTGGGAGTCAGGAATTCATCAGACTAGAAGGCACTGCTATTGAATATTGGCCTAGCGAGACCTGTATACCACCTATTATGTGAACGAATTCATTGCGGGGATGGTTTCCACTTCAGCTACTATGAAACGGGAATTTCTACTGTAAGGGAGGGATTATTATCTGATATTCTGCTCCATTACTGACTAGGTTGCTTGTACATTGCTCTGGGGCTTATTTAGTCTCAATTTGGATATGAGGGAAGTGTATGATCAAGAACTAGCATGTGGTTTCATGGTGTAGTTGATTACAGCTGTTTAACATACTGATGGTTCCTGGTTCAAGCCTGAGAAATCCTATTTTCCTTTTTTTTCAAGAGGAATCCATAGCTCCATGTTTCTGCCCACTATACGGAAGCTATCCCTTAGGCAGCCTGAACTATAATCTCAACAATCATGGTAAATAAGCCACCTGGAGTATTACAGAGCTACCTGACAGCAAAAAAGGAAGGCAAAATCTATTTAATAAGACAGTGAAAATCCTGAGACAATGGTATGCCCAAAGGCAAAATTACACTGACAGAGTACCAGGTCTCCTAAGAGGTGGAGTTATCTTTTTAAAAGGAAACTGGGGAATGAGTATTCAGATACCATGGAAACATATACCGGGTAGTATCACGGTGGACATGGGAGAAATTATTTTGAAGGGGCAAGGTCGTAAATTTGGCCATGAATATAAGTATAATAGGCAAAGGGCCTAGACATTACACATAAGACAAACTAGTATAGTGTAGTGGGTATATCATGTGATCATTGGCGAAAAGTCACGTGTTCGATCCCAGGGTCCACTAGAGTATTTGGAGTATGAGATAATTTCTATTAATATGATGCTGTCACAAAACCTACAATTATGCCACCACCAAAGATTGCCAAGGAAGGAATTTTCACTGGATCCTCAAGAGTGGATTCTGGGCTATCATGATAAGGTTGAATAAAGTGATTCGGTTGGTTGGTTGTGGAGAAAGATGCATGCAAAGATCACTCAGCTGTGACAATTAATGGCTACTGACTGGTGGAAGATCGGCTACTGCGATAGAGGTTTCCGGCTGCCTTGCCATTAGTAAGCCTGAATTTCATGTCTATTGGTAGAGGAATATGGAGCAAATTCTGAAGGTGGAACAATGCTCAAGAGATGATCATTCATCCGCACCCAGGAGCATGACATGTTGGAGTCAGTATAGGGCCTGCTGTATGAAAGATCGACCCTGAGCAGCAAGAGGCCTAAATGCCATTGGCATGGTCAGAGAGGAGCATGCCACCCATGGGTTGATGCAGGCAGATGATAAATCCAACTACATTGGGAAGTCTGTTATCAGAGCTGATCATCCTGTATGGAGGGAATAAACCAGTAGCGACTTTCCATGGTAAAACGGTTTGTGTAACCGGTACGGGTTACTAGGGTTTTTATTTTTGGTTTCACAGTATCGCTTGATACTTGTATTGTTTCGTGTGCTATCGGTTGATACACACATTGTTTTATGTTTGGTTTTACAGTATTGCTTGATACTTGTATTGTTTCGTGTGCTATCGGTTGATACACACATTGTTTTATGTTTGGTTTTACAGTATTGCTTGATACTTGTATTGTTTCGTGTGCTATCAGTTGATACACACATTGTTTTGCAATATCGCTCATACTGGAGATAAGCGATATGCTGTATTTAAAGACCGCTGATTCCCGCGATGGAAACAGCAGACTTCGACAGATAGTATTCTTAAATATACTTGGTTGAACGGTTACTTCTTTGATCTCCTATTACACCCCGTTCGAAGCCTCCTTTAGCAAGCAGCGCTCGCTTCGTGTTGACCACGAAGCCATCTGCTCCTATCGTACCGATACGTGACTAGGGCCTAGCCCGAACACGTTACAGTTTGAGTGACTATGAACAGAGTAGACACTGTGAGGAGTGGGATAGGAACATGCTCCCTGCAGTCCGAGGAATTTAGAGTCCAGGAGAGGAAAGGTATTCAGGGTCTATGAAGTTCACAGTGGGGAAACAAGAGGAAATATGGGAGGAGTAGAGAGCCAGTAAACACCCGGATATAAAATATAAATATTGCAATGCCTCCCATGCTTTTGTAGATATTATGCGCAACAGAGAAAAGATCTTATCAAAACATTCGCAATACCATAAATCTTGCGTAGTTCCAGCAACCTCGGACATAAGTGGGCCTTTCTAGCATTCACTTCGCCACATATTGGGCCTTAGTCAGAACTCCCCTGTCCTTAGAGTCTTTGTAACAGGGGCACCCCTAGAAAGATGGATTCCAAGCTTGTGACTGCACCGAACAACTTCAAACATATCGCTAGAAGTTCACACAGATGTAAGAGCAAAGTAAGCGGGAAAACTTAATATCATTAAACCTGACGCTTTACAGAATTAAGGTTGCGAGAGGATTGATTGTTGGGGTAGAAGAGTTCTCATATGGAAGGTCAAGTAGTTTTATCTTATGCCAGAAACTCGGGCCTCAGTTTACTCTAACTATTCGAGCACACGTTTCCGGACCAAGGGTAGTCTGACACATGTCCAGACACACCTTTCAGGCATACATGTGTCAACACACTCTAGTCGGTATTCACCTTATGCAGTTATCATTTTTGCAGTGCCTTTCCATTTTGCCCACCGGAGTAAAAACTTCTACTGTCTCTGCATGTCCATAAGAGAGCTTATGGTATTTGAGACCTGTGCGGGCTTGGCAGGTGTAAAACTCTCCCAGTCACCACGGCACCACCCAGGACTACCTTCGTGACCCCCATGGTTAACTCCCTTTAACTGTGGCAGCTATGCTTGATTTTACTCTGAACAACTTGGAGGATGTACTCCACCTTCCACCCTACGCCCTCTTATATATCCTGTGAACAGCCTCTGGTCAACTGGACAGCAGTGATGTATACAGTGTCGCAGGTAGGTCTCCAAAGATTCCTCTTTGCTAGACTGCACACAACCATGCAACCTTTGGCCCATGACCTCTGGGCCTCATGGTGGGGCTGGAGAGGCATGGTAGCAATAGTATCCCGAATTTACAGCTTTTCAGGAGCTTGGTAGCACACCCAATCATATCTCCCAGAATCTGCGATTCCAGTACTGTGTGGGTCTGTGCATGACAAATATTCCTGTCAGTTTTCCCGAACTCCTGCAAGGACACTGTATTGACAGGTAGGGTGACTCAGGACTTTAGACAGCGTAACCTGAGCCCCATGGTAGGGTAACCTGATTCTGAGGGTAGGGTAACCTAGTCCATTGGACAAGATGACTTTACCCTGTTACCTGATCTACCGTGGCGCCAGGGATAGACACTTGTAACCTTTCTCCAGTTACTCAGCCTAGCAGAGTAACTGCCTCTTCAGAGGTCCCTAAGTACGCTGACATCGCTCCCAGGTGTAGCCAAGTACCTGAGTACCTTGGCAGGCAATTCTGTTCCTGTCGAAACCCTCGCCAGTGGGTCTCCATGGGTCAAGTTCTTACTTGTCCACCCATTCCCCCTGTCCGCCTCATGGCGGCATGTATGGGCATAGGTTCAGGCTGCCATGGCTCATGTATGCTGGGTCTTTATACCACTTCCCTCTTCTCTACGATTGGTCTGGGACCATTAGCATCATCTCCGATTTCCATAACTCAATTCCTACAAGATCCAATGGTCACAGGGCTTGGACGGATATCATTGGTGCAAATTCAGAATGGCCTGCAAGCCTGTCCCTTCTAGGATCTGTTAGGGCTCCCAAGAGTTCTCCTAAGATGCTGTAACGACCCAGCATACATGAGCTATGGCAGCCGGAACCTAAACCCATACAGGTAGCCCTGAGCCGAAGTGGGCGGAACTGGCAGGGAAGTAAGTACTTGACCTAGGGAGACCTGATAGCCCGGGCTCCCAGATGAACAGAATTGGCAGGCCAGGCACTTAGGTACCTAAGTACACCTGGGAGAGGTGTTAGCATACTTAGGGACCTCTGAAGAGGCAGTTACTCAGCTAGGCCAGGTAATGTAAGAAAGGTCAGAAGTGTCGATCTCCGGCAACAGGATAGACAGGGTAACAGGGGAATGTGAGCTTGTCCACCGGACATGGTTACCCTACCCTCAGGATCAGGTTACCCTGCCAGGGGGCTCGCATTACCCTGCCCAAAGTCCTGAGTTACCCTACCTTTCAATACAAAGTCCCTCCTGGAGTTCAGGAAAATGGACCAGAATGTTTGTCAGGCTGAGCCATGCAAGATACTGGAACCAGGAGTTCTGCGAGATGCTATTGGGCGAGCTACGTGGCTCCAAAGAAGCTGTAAATTGGAGAAATTAATACCATCACACTCCTCCAGCGCCGCCTTGAGGCCCGGACGTCATGGGCAAAGGGGCGTGTAGTTGTGTGCAGTCTAGCAAAGAACAAGCGTGGGGGACCTGCTTGCAACACCGTATACGTCGCTGGCATCTGGCCGACCATAGGCTATTCGCGGGATATACAGGGGGACATGGGGTTGATGGTGGAGTACCTCCTCCAAGTTGTTACGAGTAAAACAGACCAAAACTGTCAGAGTTAACAGGGGTTAACCATGAGGGTCACGAAGGTAGTCCTAGCTGGTGCCAGGGCGACTGGGAGAGTTTTACACCTACCAAGCCCGAAAGTGTCCACAACGCCATAGGCTCTCAAAGGGAAGTGCAGAGACACCAAAAGCATGATTCCTTCCACAGGTAGGGTATATCCGAGGTAGTGGTCATGGGTAGCACCCATTGGGTTACTCGCGGACTACCATTTCCTGCGGAAGACGCCAGAAGCCGGCGAACAGTAAAGAGCAGATGGATAAACTGCTCCCGGTAGCTTCCGGGGTCATGTACAGATCAATGCCTAAGGGAAGGGTGTCATAGATAGTCGAGTTCATCAGGTGCCTTGACTGTTAGCCACTGGCAAGACGCCAATGTGAAGAGGTTTTCACCCCGGCGGGCAAAATAGAAATGCACCACAGAAACAATAACGGCATAAGGTGAACGGCGACCAGAGTGCCTCGACACCTGCATGCTGGAAGGGGTTGCCAGGAGACGTGTCGAACCACACTTAGCCGAGAAAGGTGTGCTCGCATGGTTGGAGTAAACTGATCTGGGAGTTTCTGGCATGAGATAAAACTTCCTGAAAGTCTATGCGAGAACTCTCCTACGCCCAAAATCAATCTTCCTGAGACCTCAATTGAGTGAAGCGTCAGGCTTAAGGATATTAAGTTTTAGCACTCACTTTACTCTTACATCTATCTGAACTTTTGGCGATAAGTTTGAAGTTGTGCAGTGCGGTCGCAACCTTAGGATCCATCTTTCTAGTTGTGCCCCCATTACAGTATATCGTTAAGTGACCTCCTCGCTTAACTCCCCTCCTAATTAATTGTTTTCCGACGTTTCACACTGACCTTGCATGAATACTGGTCACCTTGTCTAGAACAAGTAGCTCAGGATGGAAAGCGCAGTCGCTAGTACCGAACTTCGTAGCCCAATGGAATCCAATGTGCAGTCAGACCTTAAGCTAGATGACAACAGCGCCAACACGTAGCATGTGTCGGTTTTCGCCAGCCTTCGCAGTATTCAATGGGATAGCTATCAATTACTCTGGGAGGCCGCCCCTATTCCGTTACCTGCTGAATGTGTTGATCTTATAATTACAGACCCTCGCGCAGCGGCGCTTTCATTCTTTCAAGATCTTGCCCCTGTCCACAACATGAACTGTGCGCTGCCGGGAGGGGTCCAATATAGTGATTTCTCACACCAGTTTGTCACACCATACATTGTCCGTGAGGTATCCTGGGCGCTCCAGGACGCCAAGCGAGAAAGAAAAACTAGAACAACCAGCAGCAGGAGGTGTTCCGCAAGCAGATTACTATGGCACCGGTGGAATGGATGAGAGTGCAGCAGGAGGCATAACCGAGAATCCTAAGGGATCAGCGGACATTGAAAGCGTGCATGGCAGCATTGGAAAAGGCCTGGGAAGGAGGGTAAAGTATTGATAGCGAGAATGATGTGCTGATGCTAGAGGCCGCACCCCCACTTCCACAGGCCCATACCAAACCAGAGAATTTCGCAATGGAATGGGCCATGAGAGCCAGAGACGAGCAATGGAGGGCCTACCTAAGCCCTGTGGTTATACGAATGCTGGAAAGCCTCCAGGGAGAAGGCTACAGCTACACCTCTTCGTTCATGAGAGCATCAACAAGTTCTCTGTCCGTCCCCTCCTCGATCGCCCGTAGTCGTTCTTGGGGCCTGGCGATTGGACCAACTGATGGACAGCGTGTCAAGAAAACGACGTGAAAGCCAAAGGGCATCACGGGACCAGATGCGCCTGACCGTACTCCTTGTCCGACCCCTGCTTCCATTATTTCTCCTGCAACTCCTTCAGTTGCAACTCCTGTACCTCCTATCGCTGCCCTAAGACTTACACGTTTACTAGTTTCGTTACCCGCTCCTGACACCTTTCCTGCCACAGGCTTCCCACTAGCAGTATTGGCTACTCGAGGGTTCTGACCACTGCGCGTGGCATCACCAGGACTTTTTTGAACAGGTAGGGCCCCAGGAAGAGCGAACACCCGTGACTCCATCATGGGGGAATCCAATCACCGGACCTGGAACACCTGCTCGTTCCGTTCCTTGGGCACCCGTGGTTCCCTCTGCCCTCTCGAAACCAACCCTTCCCTCTGTGCCTCCTACTGTCACAAGCAGCGAGTTGGCCAGCCAAGACGAGTTCTATCTCTCGGGCTGCAAATCCGAAGAGATCCGTATGGGGTGGATTCCTTACCATACCTAAAGGTCCAGGAAGGAACAATGGACCTCGGCACGGTATAGAAGAAGGCAGATGGAAGGAGATGGGCGACACCCCATTCCACCCCAGCATCAGTACCCTCAGGGCCTAACCCCGCCATGATGGAAATCAGGATGGCCAGGAGGAACGGTTTGATGGGTACGACAGACCATGGGAAACCCCAGGTGCAAATGCCGGGGGTAGTGGAGCAGGAAATGTGCTCCCTGGTGGTGGTACAATAGGAGTGGGAGGAGATCCATGGGACGCTGACCATGACAGTCCAGATGATGCTGATGGCGATTGTCGTTCAGATTTGACACACTTCCTGGATGCTCGCAATGATGATTGGAGCAACGGAAAGCAGCGACAGTAGGACTGCCGAGCTAAGCAGCTACAATGGCAATTCCGGCCAAGATCGACATCACGGCCATCCTCCGGACAGTGGCAGAATAAGCCGGAAAAGCTGAGTGCCATTCCGGCATTCAAGAGAAAGGTCACCGAACTTGCAAGCTTCCTGACATTAGTGGAGGTTAAGTTCCAGTATTTTGCCCAGTACAGGTTGACCGATATGGACATGGTAAACCTGGTGATCCCCCTTCTAGAAGACACCGCCCAAACATGGTATCTCGGGCTGTACTCCGACATGAAGAAGGAGGCAGCCAAATGTACGGGAGTCCCTGTTAACAACAGTAACCCTTTGACAATGTGGAAAGAATTCCAGGAACAGCGCAAGCGAGGTTTCTGCGGTGAAGAGGCAGAACGAGACCGATCCCTTCTCGAGTGGCGAGACCTGGTGATCAAGCCACAGTACATCGATGAGTACCAGGACAAGATAATTCACTACATGTATAAGCTTAGCTATACAGACCCCATGCAGGTACGAGACAAGTTACAGTCAGTTATTACCCAAGAGGTTTGGAATGCATGGGCACTCAAGGAGCCCCATCCTACCGACTTGCATGACTACTTTGATGTTCTGCGGAAAGTGGGACACAAACTGGCAGACAACACCCCATTAGGTAAACATGTTAACCACCCTGTCCAACGGTGTCAGCCAACGGATAAGAAGGACGATAGGTCATCGACTTCCCGATGGTTTAAGAAAAAGGAAAAAGGTTTGGGCAGAGAGAACCAGAGGCCTGCCAAACTTACTAATTTCCATATAGGGGAAACATGGAAAGCCACAGAGTTCTGGGTATGCAATAGGGCATAAGGAAATCCTATCGACTTTGACCGAACATCAGAGAAAGCACAACGAGTGCACCAAGGGTAGACAAACTGGTCACTTCTGGAGAAAGTGTACCACGGCATCCCTAGTGGTTTGTTCATCCAAGCCGGCTGGTGGGTTGAAAAGGTCAGCCCCAGTAAGCGAGCTCTCAGATACGGACAAGTGGCTGAAGCACATCGAAGCACCACCTGGAGCTTTCTCATCAAAGATGCTTGAAGTCCGCCAGGCATCACCTCAAATTATCGAGGTTGATAATGACGGCTCAGAATGGGTAGGAACCTATTCTGCTTAAGGTATAACCTTATTAACCCGTATCTATAGACCTATGAGGGATGGAGGAAAAGAAACCCCAGAAGTGGCTTCTGGGATGGGTAAGTACCGCTCCACTGCATGAACGACCCTGAAACTGACTACACCCAGGTGGTGTGAGCAGATAGATGTTGCGGGCCATGTGTGGTGGACTGGGCTATCTCTCCTTTGTTGGGTTTCTGGTGATCTTCTTTGTTCTAGTAATACGTATTTCTTTCCAGATATCCTTAGCTGGATGGGTAAGTCAAAGGACATTATTTCAGTTGAGGCAGGGGGCGGTGTTGTTGGAGGAGACGCTCGAAATTGGGGAAGCAAGGATGCTTCGCTTGGAACCGGTCCGACAATGGACCCCTACCCACCTCTGAGAGAATTGTCAGGTTCAGTATAAGTGTAATTGGTTTAGGCTGGACTTGAGTGAATAAACAAGGTTATTTTCAAGTTGCCATGAGGAGGGTTTAGTAGACGAAACCATGCTGGCGTGATAGTAAACATACTAGCTATTGATAAAACGAATCCCAATCCCTTAACGTTTACCGACCCGCTGCGGCCGCCTGTGTCAAAAGGCAAGAGATCAACTTTATTAAGCCAAGATGACTAAGTGCCTAAAGCAAGCGAAGAGGCAGAAACGTGACGATTTGCCTCATCCTACTAAGTCTGTCCACCTGCGGGTAAAGTTAGAGTGGAAAATTTGAGCTAGACAGGTAAGCGCGAGAGCGATCCTGCTACTCGATAGTGCAGCTACTGGGCCGGTGCTTAGTAACCAATAGGTTAAGCAAACTCAGGCACCTTGTGTACAGCGAAAGGTACATGTGCTAATAAGCAATGGAAGTGGTAATCATATTCCTGGGTCAGGTCTGCACTATACCAAATCATAGGAGATGAGGATAGGCGACCACCACAATGGCATGCGCTTTGAACTCGCAGACATGCCAACCCCCAAGGTGGATGGGTACCTTCCTATGTTTCGGTTGAAGGACCATAACCCCGGCATAGATTGGAAGACCGGATCACTAACCTGGTGCTCAGACTTTCTGTTAGGCTGGCTGCCTAGCAGAGCAGGGGCAAGTAGTGTTCATGACCGATGAAGAGTTACTAGCCGAAAACCCTGGTAATGTATACCTGTTGGGAATTGTACAATTCTCCAATAAGGATGATGCTGATATTATGGTTAAGCTACACCCCGAGTATAAGGACTGTGGGGATATCTTCAGTTCAGAGCAGATTGAGGCACTACCGGAGTACTCGAAATATGACCGTCCGAGCGAGTTGCAACCCGGGACTCAACCTCCGTTTGGTCCTATCGATCCGTTGTCGGAAAAAGAGCTTGAGGCACTACATGAATATGTCAATGAAATGCTGTGGACAGGAAAGCTGCAGCGATCCAGTTCCTCGGCAGCAGCCCCTATCCTCTTCGTACCAGAACCAGAGGGTATATTAAGCCTGGTAATAGATTACCGAGGGCTGAACAAAATCGCGGTTAAGGGTAAGTATCCTCTACCATTGATGAATGAACTGTGCGATAGATTATCGAAAGCCGCTATGTTCACCCAGGGGGACATAAAGACTGGCTACTATCTTCCAAGGAGGGCAGAAGGTGAGGAATAGAAGAGGGCCTTCCGGTGTGGATATGGACTGTAAGAATACACGGTCATGCCGTTTGGGTTATATAATGCCCTGGCAATCTTTCAGAGCATGATAAAGGCGGTCTTCCAGGACCTCATGGATGAAGGAGTTATTGAGTATATGGATGACATCCTAATCTACTCTAAAACTAGCGAAGAGTATGTCCCAATAGTGCGACATGTGATGGGGAAATTGCGGAAAGTTAGACTATACATAAGCATAAAGAAGTCCAGTTTCCACCAGCTGGAAGTTGAATTCCGCGGATACAAGATCTCCGACCTGGAAATCTCTATGTTGTCAGAGAAGGTGCAAACAATCAGGGATTGAGCACCTCAGACTCGTTTTGTTGACGTTCAAAGCTTTATAGGCTTTGCCAGCTTCTGTCGGCGGTTCATAGAAGGTTTCAGCAAGGTAGCGAAACCTCGAACAGACTTAACAAAGAAGGATGTCTGATGGGAGTGGACACCTGCATGTGTGCAAGCCTTCAATCATTTCAAGCAGGTGTTTACGTCCAAACCCATCTTAGCACATTTTGACCGTGAACGGCCAACCCGGCCGGAAAGCAACACGAGTGACATTGCACTAGGAGCAGTCCTCTCCCAGGTCTGGGAAGGTGAGAGGTGGCATCCAGTGGCCTATCATAGTGGGAGGTTTCACTCAGTAGAGATTAATTATGATGTCCATAACAAGAAAATGACTGCCGTTGTGGTGGCATTCAAAGAACAGGATCATCTGCTATGCTCGGTAATAGACCAGTTGGTGATCTATACAGATCATCAGAATTTGGAGTACTTGAATAGTACCAAGGTCCTCAACCGTAGGTAGCACCGCTGAGTTGAGTTCCAGCAACCATTTAACTTCAAGGCAGTTTACTGAGAAGTCCGGTTGAATGAGAAGGCAGATGCATTATCGCGGCGTAAGGACTCCCTGCGTGAAGGGGCGCATGAATTTCCGCCACAGTCATCTTTTCGCCCCGGACAGCTGGTTGGGAGCCAGGAATAGGACATCTTGCGACCACAGGCATTGCAGGTATGCCAAGGATTTCATCTCCTGTATTCCTTTTTGAATCAACTGCGGGTAGCGACAGCACAAGATCGGAATGCTGAAGAATCCTGAAGGCAACCACTGCTGGTGACAAGTAGGTCGACTGACATTTCTCGACGGAAAAGGGCTTACTCCTGTACATGAACAGGTGGTATGTTCCCCAGGGTCAGAATCTGAAGCCGACAATCATGAGGGCTGAATATGACTCCTGAATCACCGGACACTGCGGGACTTACAAAACCATTGGCACGGTTAGGGCTAACTTCTATTGGCCTAAGATGGACGAGCACATCACACACTATGTAAGAACATACAATTCGTGCCAAAGGAATAATTCCATCAGCCATAAGAGTTTTGGTCCGCTGGAACCCATTGCTGTTCCTACGCGGCCTTGGATAGCGATTTCAATAGATTT
Source organism: Tuber magnatum (assembly GCA_003182015.1). Classification (NCBI taxonomy): domain Eukaryota; kingdom Fungi; phylum Ascomycota; class Pezizomycetes; order Pezizales; family Tuberaceae; genus Tuber; species Tuber magnatum. Next base: position 89,240 of record PYWC01000103.1, read on the forward strand.
CATTGTAGCGCTGCCAGAGTCAGAAGAGTATAGTAAGATCAGGGTCATTGTGGCCGGATTCTCGGAAATGGCACACTTTATACCCCCAACTACTAAGGTACCGATCAAGGGGCTTGTCTTGATATTCCGGAAGGAAATTTGGTTCCTTCCTAGACTCCCAGAGTCAATCATCTCCAAGTGAGACAGCAGATTCCTATCCCAGTGCTGGATGTATATGACGCACATGGTACAAGTGAAACTAAACCTTTCGACTTCATTCCACCCTGAGACTGATGGGCAAACCGCGAGGGTTAATCAGACACTGGAGCAGTACTTGCGCAGTTATTGTTCCTACTAACAGCATGATTGGGTTTGGCTACTACCCCTGGTGGAGTATCCGTACAACACCCCGACATCTGAATCCCTCCGGTTGTTACCATTTGAGCTCAATTGCTGATCTAACCAACCATCAAACTGGTTGCTTGTCGTGTCAGATAATCAAGGGATACACCCGAGCAGCGAGCTCTTGGTTAAGAAATAGGAAGGGACCTGGCCCGAGATTTTGGAAATGATTCACGGGGCACAGGAAGGGCAACGGAAATAGCATGACCAGGAAAGGTTGCCATCCCCGGACTATTTTACCTTGCAGGGTGTGGCCACTGGATGGACAAACAAAGCGGCCCGCGTGATGTTAAACCGAAAGAACGTCCACGCGAAGTGTCCAATAAGGAAGCTGGACCCAGGCATATTTACACCTTACATGGTCAAGGGTCGGGTGGGTAAGCGAGCCTCCAAACTCCAACCGCCCAGCCAAGAGAGCATCCAGCTGGGTTTCAATGTCACGTTGCTCGAACCATACCGTGAGAATCCAGGATCGGGTAGAGTCCACAAGGTCCCTACCCTGGAACTGGTGGACAATGAACCGAGCTGCGTTCTCGCAGCTATTGTAGACAGTCCATGGTACCGTAGGGCAAAGGCAAATTTTCCCGCACACCTTGTCCAGTACCAGGTTTCATGGAAAGGCTATGGAGCTGAGCAGAAATCATGGGAGCCCTATGAGATACTAGAAGGGACAGGCTTACAGGCCATTCTAGATTTCCACGAAAGGTATCCATCTGAGCCCAGGGACCATAGGGTCGTAGGGGAATCGAGTTGCGGAAATAACATGGCATGCTAATGGTCCGGGACAGACCGTAAAGGAGAGGGGAGTGATCTAACAACCCAGCATACAGGAGATATGGCAGCCAGAACATAGACCCATACAGGTAGCCCAGGGGCGAACTGGTAGAAACCGGCAGGTAAGCAAGTACTTGACCTAGGGAGACCCAATGGCCCAGGCTTCGAGATGAACAGAATCAGCTGGCCAGGTACGTGGGTACCTGAGTACACCCGGTAGAGGTGTCAGCGTACTTAGGGACCTCTGAAGGGGCAGTTATTGAGCTAGGTTGGGTAGCTGGAGAATGGTCAGAAGTGTCCATCTACGGCAGTGGGATAGACAGAGTAATAGGGGAAAGTTATCTTGCCTACCGGACAAGCTTACCCTGCACTCAGGATCAGGTTACCCTGCCATGGGGCTCGCATTACCCTGCCCAAAGTCCTGGGTTATGGTACCTTTCAAGACGAAGTCCCTCAGGGAGTTCGGAAAAATTGACCAGAATGTTTGTCACACAAAGCCAGGCATATTAATGCTATCAGCGGTCCGGGAGATGATATTGGGTGAGCTACGCAGCCCCAAAGAGGCTGTAAATTGGAGACGTTATTCCTATCTTACCCCTCCGGCCCCGCCTTGAGGCCCTGACGTCATGGGCAAATGGTCACGTAGTCGTGTGCAGTCTAGCAAAGCAGGATTGTTGCTAACCTGCTAGCAACACCGTATACGTCGCTGCCGTCTCATTGACCGCAAGTTATTCCCGGGATATGTAAGTAGGCATAGGGTAGCAGGTAGAGTACCTCCTCCAAGTTGTTCAGAGTAAAGCGGGCGAAAACCGGCGCAGTTAACGGGCATTAATCGCGAGGGTCCCGCAGCTAGTCACAGGTGGTGCCGGGGCGACTGGCGGAGTTTTACACCTACCAAGCCCAAAATCGTCCCCAATGCCGTAGGCTCTAAAAGCGAAGTGCAGAGAGACTAAAATCATGATTCCTACCACAGGTAAGGTAGGTCAGAGGTAGTAGTCATAGGTAGCACCGATTGGGTCACTCATGGACTACAGTATCCTGCGGAAGATGCCAGAAGCATGAGACTCGTAAATAGTGGATGGATAAACCACTTGCGGTAGCTTCCCGGTTCAAGTAGCGATCAATGCATATGGGAAGAGTGTCATAGATATTCCAGTTCATCAGGTGTCTTGACTGTTGGCCACGGGCATAACACTAGTACGAAGAGGCTTTCACTCCGGCGGGCAAAATGGAGATACATGGCGGAAGCAATAAGTGCATAAGGTGAACGCCAGCTAGCGTGTGTCGACACCTGCTTGCCCGAAGCGGGTGCCAGGAGACGTGCTGGACCACCCTTAGTGGAGAAGGGTGTGCTCGAATGGTTAGAGTAAACCAATGGCGGAGTTTCTGGCATAAGATAAAACTACCAGAAAGTCTATGAGAGAACTCTCCTACTCCCACAATCAATCCTGGTGAGACCTTAATTTATTGAAGTGTTAGGCTTAACGATCTTAAGTTTCAGCGTTTAATTGACTCTTACATCTGTATGAACCTTTGGCGATAGGTTTGAAGTTATTCGGTACCGTCGCAACCTTGGTATCCATCTTCCTAGGGGTGCCCCCAATACAGATGCATAGCCTTCCCATAAAACCAGGTACTGTATGGAGTGTGATAAAAACGTTCTCTTTGCTCCCCTGTGCTATCGACTGTCCACTCACGCTTCGATAACATAACCAGGGTCACAATCCACGGGTTCTGAGGTAGCGACAACCTTTACCCTACTTCATCCAGGATCCTGGCGATATGTTTCCAAGAACGTAAAATTGAAAAATGATTGTATGCTCCATCTGGCGGGCAAGTGCAGTTCATAGGCTCACGTACCTACTCTAGGTTTGACCACAAAGGGGCCAAATATCTCACGGTCCTCTTTCTCCATTGGGTGCTTGGTGGGCCTATTCTTTCAGTTCAACATCATACAGTACGCTTTCTTATCCCGCCCAGAGGACACACCCTCTAAGATAACCTGGTCTGAAAATGGAAGCCTTTTCTGGTCACGCTATTTCTGTAACAGGGGCACTCCTGGGAAGATGGATCCCAAGATTGCGACTACACCGAACAACTTCAAACTTATCGCCAAAAGGTTCATACAGATATAAGAGTAAAGTAAACGGTAAAACTTAAGATCCTTAAGCCTGACGCTTCACTCAATTAAGGTCACGGGAGGATTGATTGTTGGAGTAGGAGAGTTCTCACATAGACGGTTAGGTAGTTTTATCTTAACCCAGAAACTGCCCCTTAGTTTACTCCGGCTATGCAGGCATACCCTTGTCTGGTAAGGGTGGTCTAGAACGTCTCCTGACACACCCTTCGGGCATGCCTGGGTCGACACACTCCAGTTGGCGTTTACCTTATACGCTTATCGTTTCTGCGGCGCATTTGCATTTTGCCCACTGGAGCGAAAACCTCTGTGCATCGGCATCTTGCAAGTGGCTGACAGTCAAGACGCCGCATGAACTGGACTATCAATGACACCCTTCCCATGTGCATTGATTTCTACTTGGCCCCAGAAGCTTCCCTGAGTGTTTTATCTATCTACTATTTACGGTTCGTGGACTTTCGGTGTCTTTCGCAGGACACAGTGTCCTGGAAGTGATCCAATGGGCGCTACCCAGGACGACTACCTCGGATGCACCTCGCCTGTCATAGGAATCATGCTTCAGGTGTCTCTGCACTTCCCCTTCACAGCCTATGGTGTTGGGGATGTTTTCGGGCTTGGTAGGTGTAAAACTCGCCCGCTCACCCCGGCACCACCCGGGACTACCTTCAGGACCCCCAGGGTTAACAACCGTTAACCCCGCCAGTTTTGGTCCCCTTCACTGTGCACAACTTGAAGGAGGTACTCCACCTTCCACCCTATGCCCCCTTATATATCCTGCGAACAGCTGGCGGTCAACTGGACGGCAGCAACGTATAAGGTGTTGCAAGCAAGTCTGCAAAGATTCCACTTTGCTAGACTGCGCACAACTATGCAACCGTTTGCCCTTGACGTCCGGGCCTCAAGGCGGGGCCGGAGGGGTAAGATGGGAATAATGTCTCCAATTTACAGCATCTTCGGAGCTCCGTAGCCCGCCCAATAGCATCTCCTGAAACGCCAGATTCTAGTATTATGCATGGTTTCACGTGACAAACATTCCGGTCATTTTTCCCGAACTCCCCGAGGGAGTTCGTATTGAAAGGTAGGGTAACTCAGGACCTTGGGCAGGGTAACCTGATCGTGAGAGTAGGGTAACCTGTCCAGTGGACAAGATAAGTTTTGCCTGTTACCCTGTCTATCCTGGTGCCAGAGATAGACACTTCTGACCTTTCTCCAGTTACCCGGCCTAGCTGAGTAACCACCCCTGCAGAGGTCCCTAAGTACGCTAATACCACTCCCACGTGTATTCAGGTACCTAAGTCCCAGACCAGCCAATTTTGTTCATACTCGGAGCCTCGGCCATCAGGTCTCCATAGGTCCAGTGCTTACTTGCCTGCCGGTTCCTACCAGTTCGCCTGCTGGCTACCTATATGGGTATAGGTTCTCTCTGCCATAGCTCATGTATGCTGGGTCGTTACATCTAGAAATAGGGGTTCTCCATGGTGGAGGCTCGGGTGCTCGCTCTTGGTGGCACCGTACCTGTTCAAAAGATCCAGGTGACCGCGCCTGAAGTGGCCGGAACCCAGGAGTAACCGAAACTGCTAATGGGAAGGTTATGGTAGGAGAGGGGTCGGGGATAGGCAACAGGACTAGTAGGGGTGTGGGTCTTGGTGCGGCTATAAGAAGTATAGAAGTCGTGACTGAGCGTATCGCTACACACATTATAGGAGCAGGGGTCCGATGTGGTATAGGGTTGGGTGTATCTAGTGGCATAATACGCTTCAGCCGCAATGTTCTTATCTTAGCACGACGTCCATCAGTTGGTCCAGTTGCCAGACTACCCTCATGAATGCAGATGATTGTAGAGGGGATCGATAGGGAGCCCATCGATGCTCTCGTGAAGAAAGAGATGTGGCTGTAGTCTTCGCCCCTGAGGCTTTCCTGCATTCGCATACCCACTGGGTTTTGGTACGCTCTCTATTGTTCATCCCTGGCTCTCATGGCCAATTCCATCTCAAAATTCTCGGGTTTGGTATGGACTGGTGGAAGTGGGGGCGATGCCTCCATCGTCAGCACATCATTCCCAGTGTAACCGGTATGGGTGACCATTGTTTTATGTTTGGTTTCACAGTATTGTTCGATACTTGTAATGTTTCGTGTGCTATCGCTTGATACACACCTTCTTTTATGTTTGGTTTCACAGTATCGTTTGATACTTGTAATGTTTGGTGTGCTATCGGTTGATACACAGATTGTTTTATGATTGATTTTACAGTATCGTTTGATACTTGAAATGTTTCGTGTGCTATCGGTTGATACACACAGTGTTTTGCAATATCGCTCATACTGGAGATAAGCGATATGGTGTATTTAAAGACCACTGATTCCCGCGATGGAAACAGCAGACTTGGACGGACAGTATTCTTAAATATACTTGATTGAACGGTTACTTCTTTGATCTCCTGTTACATCCCGCTCGAAGCCTCCTTTAGCCAGCAGCGCTCGCTTCGTGTTGATCACGAAGCCATCTGCTCCTATTGTACTGCTACGTGACTAGGGCCTTGCCCGAACACTTTACATTTTTTTAACCTCAGCAAGTGGTTGAGAAACCTGCAAGGACTTGGTCTGATCAACCTACGAAAGGTCCAATAAGCGAAGCTAGCACTAGGGAGCGGCAGAACTACGAGAAGTTTGGCTCCGCCAAACGACAAAATTGAGTGATTAGAGACTCGGAGTGGGAAGCAGGTCCCACGAGAAGGCCTTACCAAGAAAAGGCAACCTAAGAAACAGATAGGGCCAAAGAGCGGTTTTGCGATCAACAAAGCGGAACGACAACATGCGCGAGACTTGGCCAAGCAGACCTTCAGTGAGTCGACTGAGGAAATAGTGAAGGCAGCAACCACCCTGCCTGGGCTATATCCCACCAGCCCCAGTAAAGGGGAGGGACCGGCGCAACCACCAAAGAAAGACAGCGAACCTAGCGAACCACCTCAGAAGAAAGAAAGTGAAGAAGAAGGATCAGATCACTCAGCAGTAAGGCAGCCATCAGATGATAACCCTAGCGATTCTTCAGAAAGCTCCTCAGACGACAGTTCGAGGAACGAAGAGACTGACCACAAAATGTCCGACGGTGAATCCGCCGGACCACCCGGCCCCTGGGCCGGGC
>PYWC01000103.1:102564-212868 GCA_003182015.1 Tuber magnatum
TACCAAGAAATCATTCCAGAAGACGCATACTAGAAGATTTTCTACATCGATCACTGGGAGGATTGCGGACGGATCGATGTCGAGACGGAGGAATGGGAGGACCGGATAGTGCAGAACTTTTTGGACCTGCCACATTATTGGGAGTCTGGTTGCTTTGTGCACGGAGCGCCATGTGGGGAGTGCTTGGAAAGATGGTTGGAAGGTGCGGAATACATGTCGCAGGACGACTTAAGATTGCTGCACGATAGCGATGACGATAAGGATGGATCCTATCCGGAGAATAGCGGGACTACCGGCCGTTAGGAGTTCATTGGGAATTCTTTGGATTGTTTTAGTTTTGATAAAATTGTTATTTTATTTTGGGAGTGTAACCGGTACGGGTTACCATTGTTTTATGTTTGGTTTCACAGTATCGTTTGATACTTGTAATGTTTCATCTGCTATCGCTTGATACAAACCTTGTTTTATGTTTGGTTTCACAGTATCGTTTGATACTTGTAATGTTTCGTGTGCTATAGGTTGATAAAAAAATTGTTTTATGATTGATTTCACAGTATCGTTTGATACTTGTAATGTTTCGTGTGCTATCGGTTGATACACAAATTGTTTTATGATTGATTTTACGGTATCGTTTGATACTTGAAATGTTTCATGTGCTATCGGTTGATACACACATTGTTTTGCAATATCGCTCATACTGGAGATAAGCGATATGCTATATTTAAAGACCGCTGATTCCCGCGATGGAAACAGCAGACTTGGACGGACAGTATTCTTAAATATACTTGGTTGAACGGTTAGTTCTTTGATCTCCTATTACACCCCGCTCGAAGCCTCCTTTAGCCAGCCGCGCTCGCTTCGTGTTGATCACGAAACCATCTGCTCCTATCGTACCGCTACGTGACTAGGGCCTGGCCCTAACACGTTACACCCAGCATCAATACTATTGTTACCGGGGCACCACTTGGAACATGGATCCCAAGGTTGCAACTGCAGTGACCAACTTCAAACTTATTGCCAAAATTTCAAACTGGTGTAAGGTTAAAGTAACGGTAAAACTTAATATCGTTAAGCCTGACGCTTCGCTCAATTCAGATCTCGTGAGGTTTGATGGTGGGGGTAGGAGAGTTCTCGTATAGACTTTTAGATAGTTTCATCTTAACAGAGAAACCGCCAGTCAGTTTGCCCCGGCTATGCAGGCATACCCTTGTCCACTAAGAGTGGTCCGAAACGTCTCCTGGCAGACCCTTCGGGCATGCATATGTGCACACACCCTGGTCGGTGTTCACCTGAGGCGGTTAGCATTTCTGCGGTGCAATTTCCATTTTGTCCACCGGAGTGAAAGCTTCTTCATATCAGCATCTTGCCAGTTGCGAACAGTGAAGACACCGGAAGAACTGGACTTTCTATGACACACTTCCCATATGTATTGATCTCTATGTGACCCCTGAAGCTACTATGAGCTGTTTACCTATCTGCTGTTTATGGTTCTCAGCCTTCCGGTGTCTTGCCCAGGATAATGTAGTCCAGGAGTGATCCAATGGGTGGTACCCATGACCACTACCTCGGATCTACCATACCTGTGGTAGGAATCATGCTTTTAGTGTCTCCACACTTCCCTTTCAGAGCTTATGGCATTGAGAATGCTTTTCGGCTTGGTAGGTATAAAAGTCTCCCAGTCGCCCGAGCACCACCTGGGACTACTGCAGAACCCCCACTGTTAATGCCCATTAACTCAGCCAGCTTTGGTCCGGCTTATCCTGAACCACTTGGAGGAGGTACTCCACCTTCCCACCTATGCCTCCTTCTAAATCCTACGAACAGGTTACGATTGACCAGATGGCAGCTACGTATTTGGTGTTGTAAGCAGGTCTGTAAAGATTCCACCTTGCTAGACTGCACACAACTACGTAGACGTTTGCCCATGATGTCCGGGCCTCAAGGTGGGGCCAGAGTGTTAGGATAGGAATAGTGTCACCAATTTACCGCCTCAGGGCAGCGGTGTAGCCCGCTCAGTTGCGTCTCCGAGAACCCCAGATTCCAGTGTTGTGCAAGGCTTCGCGTGACAAACATTCCTGTCATTCTTCCCGCATGCCCTAAGGGACTTCGTGTTGCAAGGTAGGGTAACTTGGGACCTTGGGCAGGCTGACTCCAGACCTTGGGCAGGGTAACCTAAGCCCCAAGGCATGATAGCCTGGTCCAGCGGGTAGGGTAACATTGTCAGGTGAACAAGATGACGTTTTACCGTGTAACGACCCAGCATACATGGGCTATGGCAACCGGAACCTATATCCATACAGGTATCCAGGAGGCGAACTGATAGGAACCGGCAGGCAAGTAAGCACGGGACCTATGGAGACCCGATGGCCCGGGCTCCGAGAATGAACAGAATTGGCTGGTTAGGGACTTAGGTACCTGGACACATGCGGGAGCGGTGTCCGCATACTGAGGGACTTATGAAAGGGCAGTTGCTCAGCTAGGTTGGGTAACTGGGGACAGGTCGGAAAGATCTATCGCCGGCGACGTGATAGACAGGGTAACAGGGAAGAGTTATCTTACCCGCTGGACAAGGTTACCCTGCCCTCTGGATCAGGTTACCCTGCCTTGGGGCTTGCATTACCCTGCCCACAGTCCTGAGTTACCCTACCTTTCAATATGAAGTCCCTCAGGGAGCTCGGGAAAATTGACTGGAATGTTTGTCATTCGAAGCCATGGCTGATACTGGGATCTGGAGTTCCGGGGGATGCTATTGGGCGAGCTATGTAGCTTCGATGAAGCTGTAAATTGAAGACATTATTCCTAACATGCCTGTCCCGCCCCGCCTTGAGGCACGGATGTCAATGGAAAACGGTTGTGTAGTTGTGTGCGGTGTAGCAAAGAGGAATCTTGGCAGAGATGCCTGCAACACCGTATACGTCGCGGCTGTCCAGTCAACTGCAGGCTGCTCGCAGGATATACGATGGCGTATAGATTGGAAGGTGGCGTACCTCCTCCAAGTTGTTCGGAGTAAACCGGACCAAAACTGACAGAGTTAACGGGTGTTAACGGTGGGGGTCCCGTAGGTAGTCCCGGGTGGTGCCGGGGCGACAGGGAGAGTTTTACACCTACCAAACCCGAACATGCTCCCAACGCTATAGGCTCTGAAAGGGAAGTGCAGAGACACCAAAAGCATGATTCCTACCACAGGAAAGGTAGATCCGAGGTAGTTGTCATGGGTAGCACCCATTGGATCACTCCGGGACTACCATGTCCTGTGGAAGATCCCGGAAGCCCGTGACCCATAAATAGGAAATAGATAAACCACTCACGGTAGCCCCAGGAGTCAAGTAGAGATCAATGCATATGGGAAGGGTGTCTTAGATAGTCTACTTTATGAGGTGCCTTGACTGTTAGCCACTGGCAAGACCCCGTTACACAGAGGTTTCCAATCCCGCGGGTAAAATCGAAATGCACCGCAGCAACGTTAACCGCATGTGGTGAACGCCGACTAGAGTTTGTCAACACATGAATGCCCGAAGGGTGTGCCAGGAGACGTGTTGGACCACCCTTAGCGGAGAAGGGTGTACTCGAATGGTTGGAGTAAACTGATGGGGGAGTTTCTGGCATAAGATAAAACTACCTGTAAGTCTATGCGAGAACTCTCCTACTGCAACAATCAATCCTCTCGAGACCTTAATCGAGTGAACTGTCAGGCTTAACGATATTAAGTTTTACTGTTTACTTTACCCTTAGATCTTTGTGAACTTTTGGCAATAAGTTTGAAGTTGTTCAGTGCGGTCGCAACCTTGCGATCCGTCTTCCTAGGGGTGCCCCCGTTACATACTGTTACCCCGTCTATTCCATTGTCGCAGATGGACACTTCCGACCTTTCTCCTGTTACCCCGCCTAGCTGAGTAACTGCCCCTTCAGAGCTCCCTAAGTATCCTGACGCCGCTTCTGGGTGTACACAGGTACCCAAGTACCTGGCCAGCTAATTCTGTTCCTTGCGGAGCCCAGACCGTCGGGTCTCTGTAGGTCAGGTACTTACCGGCCTGCCGGTTCCTACCAGTTCACCTGAGGGCCACCTGTATGGGTATAGGTTCCGACTACCATTGCTCATGTATCCTGGGTCGTTACATCACTCTCCTCTTCTCTATGAACCATCCCAGACCGCTAGCGTCGTCACTCTTTTTCCACAACGCGATTCTCCTAAGACTTTATAGTCCCTGGGCTTTGACTGATATCTTTGGTGGAAATCTATAATGGCCGCCAAGCCTGTCCCTTCGCGCATCTCATATGGCTCACATGAGTTCTCCTCAGCTCCATAGCTTTCCCATTAAATGAATCACTGGACTAAGCATGATGGGAATGTCTTCTTTGCTCCACTGTACCATCAACCGTATAGAACAGCTTTGATAACTTGACTTGGCTCCTTGTCCACAGGTCCCGGGGTAGGGACCTCCTTGACCCTACCCGATCCTGGATCCTGTCAGTATGGATCGAGCAGCGTGACATTGAAAACTTGATGGATGCTCCATCCGCTGGGCGGTTGCAGTTCGCAAGCTGCGTTACCGACCCGACCTTTGACCATGAAAGGTGCAAACATGCGGTAGTTCAGGTTCTACATTGGGCACTTTGTACGGATGTTTCTTTGGTTTGATCATCACCTTGTCTCCTTTCTTTGCCCACCCAGCGCCTACATCCTCCCCAGTAACATAGTGCACTGGTGGCAACCTTTTCTGGTCATGCCATTTCCATTACCTCTCTTGTGCCAGTTGAATCATTTCTCAAATCTCTTGCCAGGTTCCTTCCCATTCCTTAACCAAGAGCTCACTGCTAGGGTGTATTCCTTGATTATCAGACATGGCACCAGACCAGTCTGTCCATGGGTTAAACCCATAATTGATCTTGAATGGTAACAACCAGGTGGATTCTGATGTTGCGGTATTGTAGGAATAGTCTTCAAGGGGTAGTAGCGAAACCCAACCATCCTGTTGGTAGAAACAGTAGCTACGCAAGTACTGCTCTAGTGTCTGATTAACCCCCCTGGTTTGCCCATCAGTTTCCGGGTAGAAGGCAGTCGAAACGTTTAGTTTCAGTTGCAACAAGTGCATCTGACCCATCCAGAACTTGGATGTGAATCGGCTATCTTGGTCAGAGATGATGGACTCTGGGAGTCCATGAAGGTGCCAAACTTCCTGCGGGAATATCAAGACAAGCTCCTTGATCAGTACCTCAGTAGTCAGTGGTATGAAGTGTGCCATTTCCGAGAATCTGTTCACAATGACCGAGTTCTTGGTATACCCTTCTCACTCTGGCAGCACTACAATGAAGTCCATTGAAATTGCTGTCCAAGGCCCCATAGGAACATCAATAGATTCTAGCAGACCAAACTTCTTATGCCTGAAAGACTGGTTCCTTTGGCACGTATTACATGTTCTCACATAGTCTCTGCTGTGCTCATCCATCTTAGGCTAATAGATGTTAGCACTAACCCAGGCAATAGTTTTCAAGTCCAGCAGTGTCCTCTGATTTGGGAGTCATGTTCAGCTCACATGATTGTCCGCTTCAGATTCTGGCCCTTAGAAACATACCACCTGTTCTTGTACAGGAGTAAGCCCTTTTCCGTCGTGAAAGGTCGGTCAACCTCTTTATCACCGGCAGTCATTGCCCACAGGATTCTTAAGTACTCCTGGTCTTCTGTTATCGCTACCCGCAGTTGATCCAAAAAGGAAGACTGGAGCCAAAGTGCTTGGCACACCTGGAACACCTGTGGTCACAAGATGTCCCATTCCAGGCCCCCAACCCAACGTCTCGGGTGAAAAAATGACGGTGCCGGAAAATCACTCCCCCCTTCAGGGCAGTCGTCCCTATGCTATGACAAAGCCTCTGCCTTCTCCTTCAACCGGCCTTCTCAGTAAATCACCTTCAAGTTGAACCGTTGCAGGAACTCAGCCCAGCGGTGCTGCCTACAGTTGAGGACCTTGGTACTATTAAAGTACTCTAAATTCTCTTGATCTGTATAGATCACCAACCAGTCTGTTACTGGACGTAGCAGATGATCCTATTCCTAGAATCCCAACACGATGGCAGTCATTTCCTTGTCATGGACATCCTAATTAATCTCCGCCCGGTGAAACTTCCGACTATGATAGGCCACTGGATGCCATCCCTCATCTTCATAGAACTGGGAGAGGATGGCTCCTAATGCAAAGTCACCCATGTCGGTTTCCAGCCAGGTTGGCCGTTCAGGGTGAAGATGGGTGAGGATGGGTTTGGACATAAATGCCTACTTCAAATAGTTGAAGGCCTGCACACAAGCAGGTGTCCATTCCCATTGGAAATCCTTCTTTGTCAAGTCCGTTAGAGGTTTTGCTATGTTGTTGAAAACTTCTATGAAGCGACAAGAGAAGCTAGCAAAGTCCATAAAGCTTTGAACGTTGACAATGCAAGTTGGAGGAGCCTACTCCTTCATTGTTTGTACCTTCTCCGACAATATAGAAATCCCCCTGTCCGAGATCTGATAACCGCGGAATTCAACTTCCCATTCGTAGAGACTGGACTTCTTCATGTTTACGCATGGTCTGGCTTTCCGCAATTTCTCCATCATACCTCTCACCATTGCCACATGCTCTTCCATGGTTTCGGAGAAGGTCAGGATGTCATCCATGTATGCAATGACACCTTCATCCATGAGGTCCCGGAAGACCTTATTTATCATGCGCTGGAAAGTTGCCGGGGCGTTACACAACCCAAACGGCATGACCATGTATTCATACAGTCCATATCTGTACTGGAAGGCCGTCTTCCATTCCTCACCTTCTGCCCCCCAGCGAAGGTAGGAGCCGTTCTTCAAGTCCAACCTAGTGAACACAACAGCCTTTCCTAACCTATCTCGCAGTTCAATCATCAATGGTAGAGGATACTTGCTCTTAATGGTGATTTTTTTCAGTCCTTGATAGTTGATTACCAATCTGAATGTACCATCTGGTTTTGGCTCAGACAGGATAGGGGCTGGTGCCGAGAGCCTGGATCGCAGTAGCTTTCCAGTTCCTAGCATTTCATTGTTATATTCTCCAAGTGCCAGGAGCTCCTTTTCCAATAACTGATGGATAGGCCCAAACAGAGGTTGAGTCACAGGTTGCAACTCAATCATGTGGTCATACTTCGAGTCGTCCGGCAGCGCCTCAATCTGTTCTTGACTGAAGATAACCCCGTAGTCCTCATACTCATTGAGTGGCTTAACCATAATGTCGGCACCTTCCTCATCGGAGAATTGGCCAATGCCCAACAGGTACACATTACTAGGATCTTCAGCAGGTAACTCTTCATCGGTTATCATCTCTAACCGCGTCTGCTCTGCTAGGCAGTTCGCCTTGCAGAAATCTGAGCACCAGGTTAGTGATCTGGTCTTCCAATCTATGTCCCCGTCGTGTACATTCACCCAAGACATAGGTAGATACCCATCCACCTTGGTGTTGGGCTTGTCCACAACTTCAAAGAGCATCTCATTATGGTAGACCCCTATTCTTATCTCCAGTCATTTGGTATAGTGCAGACCTGCCCCAGGTATGTACTTACCGCTTGCGTCACTTATTGGCACATGTACCTTTCATTGTGCACAGGGTGCCTGTGTCTGCTTGACCCATCAGCTACTAAGCAGTGGCCCCGTAGCTCCACTATCCAGTAGCGGGAGCGCTTCGGCGCTTACCTGTCTAGCTCCAATCTTACAGTCCAGCCTCACGCGCCAGTGGATACACTTGGTATGCCGTAGTAAGTGGTCACATTTCTGCCTCTTCGCTTGCTGTAGGGGCTTAGTCATCTTGGCTTAATAATTTTGATGTCTTGCCTTTTGACACAAGAACAGCCACTACAGGTCGGGGGCCAGTAGGGATTGGGTTTTGTCTTATCAATAGCTAGGGTGTTTACTATCACGCCAGCATGATTTCAGGTACTAAACTGCCCTCAGGTAAACTTGGCAATAACCCTGTTTGTTTGATCAAGTCCAGCCGGAACCAATTCCGCTTATACTAAACATAACCATCTTCCGCGAGGTGGGTAGCGGTCCACTATTGGACTGGTTCCAAGCAAAGCATCCTTGCTTCCCCAATGTCAAACGTCTCCTGCCGCAAGACCTGACCCCCCCTCACCTGAAATAATGTGCCATGACTTGCCCATCCAGCTTAGGAAATCCTGAAAGGAATACGTATAACTAGAACAAAGGAAATAACCAAAAACCCGACAATGGAAAGACAACGCATTCTACCACATGCAGCCCGTAACATCTGTCTTCCCACACCCTCTGGGTGTATTCAGTACCAGGCTCTTTCATGCAGTAGTGGGGTACTTAGTCATCCCAGAAGCCACTTCTGGGGTTTCTTTCTATCCATCCCTCATGGGTCTATAGACACGGGTTAGTAGGGTTATACCTTAAGTGGAATAGGTTCTTACTTATTCCGAGCCATCAGTATGAACCTCCATGGTCTGATGTGATACCTAGCTGGCTTCAAGTATTTTTGACATGGAAACCGGATGTGGCGCTTCGATTTGTGTTCATTGCAGGGTATCTGGGTCCCCAAAACCTCCACGGCCCAGCTCTCATTCCCTGCCCCGCCCCAGGCTGTGGGCCGGCGCGGGGCCATTTTCTATTCATCTCCAGCCCCTCTCCCCATTCGGGTCTGCACCCTGCTTAGGGCCCTGGACGGGGTCCCGTCTATGAATTATCCCTGGATGGGGCCCCGCATTTTCTTTGCTATTCCCCGTCCAGGTCCAAATCAGCCTTTACCGTACCTCCAATTTCATTGCTTATGGTGAGGTGTGACTACCCTTGGGAGATCAGACACACAATTTCAGAATATGCACAAAACTATTGATATAATGGGTATACTAAAAATCCCGCAGTATATCATACGCACAGTGCTGTCATATGCACAGCGCTATCAAATGCACAGTACTATGATACGCACAGGGCTATCATATGTACAGCGCTATCATATGTACAAAATCATACGCTCCGTAGTTTTCCATACAATGGTTGTCAAAACTATACGCACTCTAGATAATCTTACCTGCCATATTGGTTTATTGATGGCGCAGCTCACTACAATGTTGGAGATGTGTATTTATCAACCAGCACAATGACCATGCAAATAGAGTGAAAACTAGTGCAAATAGAAATGCTTGGATAGGTGGTACAAAACAGGCAGAAATCATGTACCACCGCCCATTTTGCTAAAGCGGCCACAAAGGCCCTGAAATGCAAAAACACCTACAAAAGAAAAGAAACACCAGAGAGATAATCCCTAGGTGGGCCCAAAGCCCACCAATCCCACTAGCCTCAGCACCAATCCCACTCCACCTATCCCACCAACCCCCGCTCCACCAATCCCATCAGCCCCTGCACCAATCCCACTCCACCAATCCCACTTGCCCCCGCTCTACCAATCCCAGCTTCCCCCCCACCAATCCCAGACTCCCAGACCAATACCCACACCAAGACCCTACTGCACTCCAGCCACTCCCACGAATAGGGCGCAAGGGGGTGGTATTACTCCTCCCACTGGTTGTATGTCTGGAGGTAATGTTACTGCCACCCCGGGTTAGACCACGGGCACCGGAGGGCCCTTCTCAACCATGAGGCAAAGCCTCACCACTGTCACCCCCGCCATCCCCACCCTGATCCCCATTCCCATCATTCTCATTGTCATCCCCATTCGCATCCGCGTCCCCATCATTTCTCCCCCCATCATTGCCACCGCCGTCACCGCCATCACCATCGCCACCATCAGCATCCTCACCGTCCTCACCGCCATATCCCCCCGCGTCCCGGGCGTTGCCCCGGAAGCATCAATGCCCACTCGGGCGAGGCCGATCGTCATCGTTGTTATCACCATCATCGTCGTCATTGGGGCGGGGGGGGTTCGCAGGACCGGCTGGCACATTCTCATGCCGCCTCTGGTCCTCCCAGGTTGCCAGATCAGGCTTTCCAGCCATGACGTTCAAAATGTCGCCAGCTAACCTCAGGTCCGACACCATGGGAGTAACCCGACCAGCAAGTGCCGCACCCAGGGCACCGGATATGAAGAATTAGTAAATCATATAAACTTATTAAGATAGAACTCGGAGCTCCACTGACCAGCCATGTTCATGACCTGGTGTTCCTCGGCTACCACCTGAAGGCATTCAACAGCTGACCTTTGCCAACGCAACCGCTGCTGGAGAGGAAGGTTGGAGACAATTTCCTGGCAGAGGCAGTGAAACGGGGCTTTTGGGATCAGGTATCCCCCATCCCGGCGATGCTTGATAATTTCAACCATCGCTAGCCTTCCCGCAGGGTATCGTACATGGCACTACACCCCATTGACAACTGTGCCGGCTTTCTTCTAGCCCAGATGCCTCGTTGGAGCCTCCCAATTGCCACCTCCCTTCGCTCCTAAGATGCCTTTCTTTGCCTTGCTTTTCGGAGGCATCGGGATATTTTCCTTGGCTTTTTGGTGTTTTGGTGTTTTGGTTTTCTGCTGGTTGGCAGCAGGTTTTGCGAATTTTTCTTTTTTTTGGTGTAGAGAGTTAGAGGTGAGTGTAAGAGGTAGGTGAGAAGAAGGTAAGTGAGGAGGGTAGATAAGGAGGCGGGTGAGGAGGATCTTGTCGGGAAAGTGAAGGTTTTCACGGGGAGTGGGACTTTGTAATTGGTGTTGGTAAGGCACGGTGACTTGCGGCTACAAGTTAGCATACACGTATGTGTCCCAAACCTCTGTGTATGCGTGCGTATGTGTGCGTATGCATGCGTATGCGTCTGTTTCCGCATGCATCCTATCATTTCTCAAATGCCCAAGTAGTGATATTAGTGTTGGCTGAAGGAAGAGGTTTGTCAGAAGAGAGGGAGGGCAGAAGATATACCTATGGGGATTCGTACTCTCTACCTATCAAGCTACCTTGTTAGACAAATAAAGTTCCCCGTACCTTATGCGTATTTTGATTCATGAACGATGATGCCTGACCAGAACAATATTACCGCCAAAGGTGGGTAGAGCTATATACTGTTCAATTTTACATTGAACAAGTTTGAGTAAGACTGTAACCGCGTAATTGTTGGGACAAACATTGTACTATGCTTTTCCCATAGAATTGCCTTAAAAATTGTACATGAAAGGTTGTATGTGTACAAAGATATTATATCTTTCCTCTTGGAGTATCAAGCGTACAATCATAATTACTAAATGATGTCAGTAGGCAGCACATACCAATGTCGGTTATTTCAAAAGGTGATTTAACCTAGGTCAAACACACCGTCTCCTTCAGCATTATTCTATCTACCTATGATACCATAGTATAAGCACTTAGCTAAGGCTTTACGGTAATTGTACTTACAATTTATTTGGTGGGGTGTTTTGTTGGTGGGGTAGGGTTGGCTTCGGACACGTTTCCATTTCTGGAGGTTTTCAAGTTTTCAACAACATACCCCTTCTCTTTTCCCTTTATAATATGAGATAAACTGCGGCCCTCCCCTCAAAACCCCCTATCACCAGACAAATTAGCCGTCAACTAACTCCCACCGTACTGGATTAGCAAAAAAAACATCCTAAAAAATACCTTCCACCATGCCGCCTCTACTCCCACTCTCCGCATACCAATTCTACCACACCGACCCCCCATCCACTCTATTCCACCACTTTATCACTTTCTCCGCTCCCCAACTTCCTAAAGCTGTTTTGTGCCCAAATTATTTTTTCAAACTCATACGCACAGGTACGCACAAATCATATGCACAAATCATATGCAGAAATTATAAGCATAAATCATATGCACAAGCTGACAAGGGAATAGAACACACCTTAACGGCGTCGGCGTACAAGTGGAGACCGCTTCCAGCAGGTACTTTGGGTCACTCGTCGAACCCAGAAACCATGCATAGGAATAAGCACCGAGCAAATCTTGCTCCACTTGAGACCACCTGCGAACATCCCCGTGCCAATAGGGGAAACTGTCTGAAGGAACACTGAGTGTTTGCACCGAACTTTCCAGACTACCTCGCTCTAAGCAACAATGTCAAACCTGCGGTAGACCAACAGATGTTGGTTGAGTAGAATGAAATCCAGGGTCGGGAACGTTGCGCAATCCTGGCAGATTGGCAGCAATACTATCCGAACCAGTTCAATGAATGCGGTTTGCCACTTGCGGACCCGCCAATCCCGAGCAAAGTCCGTACCCACTCCGGCTCCCCCGCAGCCTCGCCAAACCTTTCGCCGCAGGTACGACCCGCAGCTCAGATGCACAATCTCCTGCAGCAGGTAACAAAGAGGCCCCGAAGCTATACAACTGGGTCTCCTACCTTTCCTAGAACTAGTACAACTCCATCAATGCCTCCACCTTCCTTTCCCCCCCCCTTTGTCCCTTTCAGTGCCTCCCCAACCCTCTCCCTCTCGTGTTGGCCTACATGAGCGGACTCGCCAGTTTCAAGCAAGGGCGGCGGAAGGAATCAGGAGTGTGGCACCCTTACTATGTCACCGGAACAGTGCATCCGGTTCGATCCCTCTATTGCAAGCATCTGTCTTGGAAAGCATTAGTACAGTGCAAGGACCTGTCCCGAAACAGAAAAGGCTCATGATTGGACTCGAGAGAAAGAGCTGTGATGTGAGTCTTGTACAGTCTGGTATGTCATCTTGATTCCCTAAACCCCCACCTAAATAATTGGCAAGTTCTATTACTCATATCTATACCAACATTTAAGATTGTTTTAGCTCTTCCCAATCTCTCGACGCCTACCGCCACCACAGACCGTACTTCTGACTTCCAGCTGACGGAGCACAACATGGAGAGGGATTTCGAATGACAGTCCCGGAGGAGGAGTGGGATGAAAAGGGTGGACCTTTGATCGATTAGGTAAAGCCCATCGAGTAGCTATTGCCGAATGCTGTGGTCTATGAGGAGTTGGAAGAGGATGAAGAGGATGGAGGGGTCGACTTTGTCGATCTCTACGGGTCTGCTGGCGAGGACGGCAATGGCTCGGAGGACTCTGATGGGGTCTATGGGGAAGAGGAGTGGGATACGGAGGAGGAGGAGGAGGAGAAGAAGGAGGGGTAGGAGGGGGGGGGGCAGGAGGAGGAGGAAGCGCTGTCCTGGACATTTATTAAGTCCGAGGGCGGGGAGATCGACATGATGGAAAAGCGGGATTCAGACGAGAATCGGTTCCCGCCAGCACGCAGGACATCGGTGAGCGCCTGCTTGGGCAGGCTTTGACCTGCAAAGACTTCTTTTCAAGCCTGGAAGACCGGCAAGACAGCGTCCCTCATATTGTTACCACGAGGAAGAGGTTCCAGGCTCGCAAGGTTTGTCCCATTGTTGATCCTAAGGCCGCCGTAAGGGAAGACGCTGCGGAGCAAGGAATTAACCGGGAAGAGATGGATGAGATCGACTGCGAGATGGACTGACTTGCGCTCCTCAATATGGCCAATATGCGATTCACAAAGCACGTGAAAAAGGAGCCCTGGAAGTAACATTTTTTCATTTGTGATTTGGTCCTCCTTTTTCCTCCTTCCTCATCCCCTGCCTTCCCGGTTACCCATTCCCCCTACCTTCCTCTGCGCCTGTTCCCCCTGCCTCACTCAAGAGGGCCCCCCCTATGTCCTGTACTTTGGCCGCTTACATCCTCAGCCTGTTTAAAATTACCTTCTGTAGAGAATAATAGGCGCCTTGCATGAAGCTGCTTTTGCTGCATAATGCATTGTATCCGAAGCTGCTATGGTTCATACACACAGAGTAGTATGTCATCATGTACGCCATGGCCAACTACATAGGCTAAAATCTATATGCCCAAAACCATATGCTCATATTCATACACTCTAAGCCATATGCCCAAAGACCGACACCTCAAGACATACACACAACGACATACGTACAAAGATATATGCGCAAAACCACATGCCCGAAACTATACGACCCAATTCATACTAAATTCATAAGCACCTAGGTGCTATTCAAATCTAACATTTCCTTATTATTAGTGTAATTACAAAATCCAAGCGAGCAAGATGAGGCTGCGTATTTCCGTAGACAAGTGAGTCCAGGCGGTCCGCCAGATAGAATTCTATCTCCAAATCAAAATCAGAATCTACAATTGCACAATGAACGAGACCCATAATGACCCTACTACTCGTACTTCCACTGAGTATCATTTTCATTGAATGAACCATGGCACCAATGTAGATTCCTGCCTTTCAAGCAACAAAAATCCCATTGTACTCCGCATCATCACAATCCAAGAATCCCAATACCATCTCCTTTCTCTGTAGCTCCAGATGCTCAGACTTGTCCATACGGATTTTAGTTCCCAACCAATACAACCTACCCAATACTGGAGTATGCATTCCGGCCTTTCGAAAATCCATCACACCTACCGCATAGTGTCATGAGCAAGGTGTAAGGTGTGCACATCTTTGGATAGTTGACTTACAAAAGAATCGTGTCACTTTATGACCCCAGGCAACTGAGTAGAGATAAGAATGTGAAAACGGAGTTAGTCCAGAGTCGCTGTAGTTGTCCAGAGAGCTGTGGGGGAGGTCCTTCGTCTCAATAAAGTTATGGTCAGTCCCAACACCAACCATTGCACATAGCCGCAGAAGTGGAATGGTATCGGGTTCGGTGTACCCTAGTGGGTCTGTTCCGGTAACGATGTGGTTCTCAATACCCTCCATAATTTGAACCAGCGAGATTGAATATTGAGCAATGTAGAATTGTAGTGCTGTTGTGGTAGGGAAAGAAGTTTGGAATGAAGAAATACTATAGAATGGTTGGTCATCACTGATGGGAAGATACCTGAGAGCCACAGATGAACTCTTGAATGGGATAACGATGGAATAATCAGCGATCCAGCATGCTAGAAGCTCCTGTCAAGGCCAGCCACTTATGGATTGGCCTAATCTATATCAAGTTTGAGGGAGTACAAAGAACATCATTTGTGTAAATTTACAAAAGCGAGAATGGAGATATTATTCTGAACCTGATTCTGGAACCAAGGGCTGGGTCATTTTTCCCTTTACTACACGGTAGTTGGAATGACACTACCGAAAGATTTCCAAGCTTGTGACTCCGCCCTCAATCTCATAACCCAAATCAAGTGCTTATATGATGACCCAGGATTCCAGTGTTCTAAGCTCCAACATTACAGCTATCTGCCCACCTCTAACCAATTTGACTGCCTTGTCTCCGTTTCCCCACTTGAATCCACACAGCATTAACCGGCATCGTTATAGAATCCTTGTTGACCGGCTATTAGCCCAATGTTTGTCTATATCTCCCTATTAGCGTTTTAGCGCTAGTAATATCGGTTTGAGTCTCTGACAGAATGTAGTAATGGTGTACAGAAAAAGAAGTTGACAGTCTTCCTGTGAAAAGACATGTGGTAAAGGTCCATTGGTTCGTTCGGACCTAACATCGAGGTCTGAAACTCCAGAATGGGAACTAGCTCCATGGGCGCAGTAGTCATTATCTCTGCAGATACAGAGAAAAGAGTAGATAAAAATAGGTTCAGTATAGCAGTCTTGTAAGTTCATGGGGAATGGCAGCTAAGTAATGGGCAATCTCATTGGATAACCTGGGATTTATATACAAAGGGCTACAACCATGAATCACACTTGATCACTCGGAAAACAAGACTGACACAATACTGTATTTCAACACCAACTCCTTGCCATTGGAATTGCTTTGAGTCGTTATGAGAGTGCCAGAGAATTCTGGCATGCAGATCTGATCGTGAAATTAGATTCCTGTGTAAGGCTAAAGGAGTTGTATGGGAGTACTCACATCAGATTAGTGAATTCGGATAAATGCTCTAATACGGTTATGTTGGATTGTATGGCTCTTAATAGCGCGTTTTGACCCCTGCTCCGGATTGAGACTAGGTTAAGCTTAAAGCTCATTCATAGTTTATCCACCAATACCCAACTCAATTCTTGTAGTTCCTGCCAAGCTCCATACCATAATATTTACAAATGAATTCAAGCCCGATCATACATACAACTCATACACACAAATTATACTCTCCAAAACCATATACACAGAAGTCATACGCACAAGTCATATATACGAAATCCCCTGAACAATTAATACAGAAAGATGCATATGCAGGGAAAGAAATAGAATAACAGAATACAGCCAAGTGCGGTTCTTAGATAGTAGTTCAGACAGTATCTTATAACAGTGCATTACCTGAATCTAAATATATTGTTTGTAGAAGACATTACAAGCGAAAGACTTCTATTAGACCAGCTATCAAAAGCTACCAATCATCATGCGATACTGCGACCCTGATACCCCAGATGCCTTGACAACCCGAATCACCTACAGCTGGCAGCCTACCCTCCCACCATAGCAGTCAACGGACCCACTATGGAAGCAGTGTAAGAAGCCGTACTGCCTTTCTACGTGTGTACGAAAGTCCAACCAGGGATCTGTCTCCGTCTCTATCTCTACTATCTGTCGAATACAGTCTATACTCGAGTGATGGCCCAGTAACACCAACCCCAAGACCTCCGGCTAGTACCTCTCAAGCACCTTTTTCAAGTTCCACAAGACTGTTGCACCCAAATTCTGTTTCGCTGCCACCTGGAAACCAAGATCATGCTTGGAACATGCTCCAGTTACCAGCTCCGGCTTCAGTAACAAGTGGTGTAAATTCAATTGAGATATTCAGAACATTTTATCTCTGTACAGAAGAATATCATGAGAGCTGGATGGAGTGGTGGAAAGAGACAGCAGGATTTGCGGCATATACCACAAAATATGCTGCCAAGAAGAAGGTTAAATGGAACTCTGACCTATGAGGAACAGATGTATGGAAATGCTTTCACCAACACCGCAACTGCCCGGGCTATGCCATTGGTACACCGCGGGTAATGTGCATCATTTGCAGGAACGTTCTCGCTCACCCAAGCAGCACAGGTACCAGCTCAATGCACGATCACAACAAATCCTCACCATGCTAGAGATCTAGAAATTTTACCAGATTTGATACTGCAAGTTCACCTGGCACAGATGTCTTTACGCTATTGCAAAAAGGAACAAAAACTGGAAATCTGCACAGGATAATTGATCTAGTAACACCAAGAGAGTTCAAACAGCGCCTTTTCGAAGAATACTTCCGAAAGGCCTTTCTTGCAACAAATCTTGCATTTAATTGCTCAAACAACCTCGCCTTCCGCCAAGACTTTAAATACATCTATCCAGGCATTGAAATCCCAAGTCCGACTATGCTCACAAGAGATTCAAAACGGCTTGGTAACTCTACAGGGGGGGGGGTTCGAACCGGTTTGCCAGTTGACGGAAGGATCTCGCTGGCCGTGGGTGCATGGACTTCACCAAATAAACTAATATTCCAGACACCTGTGGCCTATTGGGTCTCAGATAACAGGCAGATGGAGGAAGTGCTAATAGGGTTTCAGGAAATAAAAGGTTCTCACGCGGGCACCAATATGGCAGGGATCATTAATAAGATCCTCGCTGAATACGGGATTCAGGATAGGATTCTTAGTTTCAGCACCCATAGTGCTAGTAACAACAAAACCCTCACGGAAGCCTTGGGCAATGCCTTAAGTTCACTATCAATTAAAGGGTCCCCGATAGAAAACCATGTTCCGTGTATGGCCCATGTTGTTCAGCCTATTCTTGCTGCATTTATGAGTTCTATCAAGGTGAAATCAAAGCATGGTTATATGCCTTCTGGCTTTGATAGAGATTATATCGATAAGGTTGTAAGGTTGGATAATGGCTTTCACAAGACAATAGAAAAGGTAATATCCAAGACCGCATACACTTGTAACAGTTTCACAAACTGTGAGTTACACATATCAGCGCATACGCACACATACACACATATTCATACACCCAAATTAAAAACTCGCAGGTGCAACAGAAGGGATATGAATCATATGATCAAGCCTGGAGCTTCATGGAAAGACATTATCTAATTCATCTGAAACGTTCCTAAGTACTGTACGTGAGTCATTGAATGGAGAATGCTAAGCAGGTTGTGTCTACATTAGTATCGGAAAATGAGTGTTGCTATCGCAGCTTCATCTCAGCGCCAGCAGCACTTCATTGAGACACAGAACGACAGGGTGAAGATCCCAACTATGCTCATTTACGATATCAAAACACGATAGAACTCGACTCTAAATATGTTGGACAGATCTGTACAGTTGCATGAATTCACGAAGGATTGGTTACAAACTTATTCAAATCTCACGCCACTGTGGTCCACCCCCAAAGAATGGAAGCAGGTTGAGTACATCTGGGAAGTACTTCAGCGCTTCCGGTTTTGGAGCCTGTGGATGTCAAAAACATGGGGAGTTACAATTTATCATGTATTCCAAATCTATCAAGACATCTTTGATCATTTAGAATCGCAAATCCTAAATTTGGAATGCAAGCGGATGCAGTAGAAAGTTGACATTCGTGAAGGTTTGCTGAGAGCAAAACTAAAGGCATCAGTTTATTACAGTAAAACTGAAAACCCCTGAGGTCTTCTGTTTGGCATTGGAGCTTGTCTCAGCCCGTATTCCAAACTAAACCTATTTCGTAAATGGGATTTGGATAATGCTGCTGGTGAGACAGATTATGAGAAGTCATATAAAAATAAGTTTATTCCATATTATGATCTTCACTACGTACCAATGAATGCCCAGTGTCCTGATACACCAATTCCACAGAGCGGTCTAAATAGTTGGTCAAAGCATCTTCATGGATTGAGATCGAGAACTATTGTAGTCAACAGGGCACTCACGTATATGGAATCAGAATCTGAGGTCGAACCTGCAGAGCCAGCCACTGGAGCCTCAGATTCCATGCCTGACAAAAATCCAACCAGGTTGTTTTACGAGGCAAACATACTGAAGTGGTGGAAGGTTAATGCTAGGAGGTTCCCCAATTTAGTCCGGATGGCTAAGGATATTCTTGCAGTCCAAGGAGGCAGTGTTGGTGTGGAATGGATGTTTAGCATAGCAAGAGATGTGGTTCCATATCGCCAATCCCGATTGAAAAGCAGTACAACCAGGGCCTCAATGCATGTGAAATCATATGAGCACGAAGAATTATGACGAGAGCTAGCAAATTATGACCGTGAACGGGAGACAGCAAGCTTGGAAGAAATGGCAGCAATTGAGGATTACCGTGGTTGAGTAGATAGGCAGGACCAGAGTGATGAGGAGGGTTACAACTGTATCTCTAATGATGACGAGTCACTAAAAAAAGACACGGCAAGGGCCTTTGTTGATCAGGATGGAAGACGGGCGATTGGAAAAGAGCCAAGGCCCATCTTGCGTGATCGTGGCTGGGTTCAATCTCAGTATGGACGCCCTCTACCAGATCAAGATCACGATGGCGGTGACCAATTGGCAGGCTCGGAAGAGTCAAGGGATGACTATGGAATCGGGGACCACACGGTGAACATGTATGTTGGGTCTTACACTCAGGAAGAATCCTAGGCGGAAGAGCCTGAGACTGTGGGAAAAGTTAGTAATCTGGAAAACGATGAAGTGGATAACACAAATGTTGCCAGTATAGATCCAACGGGCCAGCAGGATGTTTACTCTGAGGAGGTGGTTCATCCAAAAGCTCTTGAGTTGGCTCCTATGGTACTATGGGTGGCCCAGAGAAGAGGACAGGGGGGCGGTACTGGGATTGGAGTTACAACAAGGAAGCGCACTAGAACAGGTTGTAAAGCAAAGAAAAGGTCCAGATTAAACTAGGTTGAAATCCGCTAGGAAATGTTCCTGCATTTGCAGAATTCAATTAAGGGTAATTAATTAGGCTTCATATATCATTTGATTGCCCCTGAGCTATACCCACCAACCACAATGTACACAATTAGGGATATGTGTGTATTAATAGAGCAGTAAGCACCAAGTGAATGATATAAAATCATGATCACGATTTATAAAGTTGGGAGTGCTATGGGTATAGAATTATATGCTTGGAATCATGTGGAGAGTAATAAGAACGAAATTATGCACTAATAATTATACACCCAAAATTACGTTTAGGTGTGCCATAGGTGTCATACTTGTAGAAATACGCCCCAAATTATATGTATAGTCCATATGGACAAAATCATACGACTAGAAAATCATGCGCCAAAAGATTGTAAATACTATTAGAATGATATCGCGGTATAAAAACCAGACTCCAGAAATGATGTAGGTAATACAAACCCAGCCAGGTTAGTTGCTACAGTTTCAACATGTGACCTGTTCGTGTATCTACCCTTGCACAATGGTTTCCATTCCCCTATTCCCGCTATTCCCCTATACCCCTGTTCCTCTATTCCCCTACTCTCCCCTTCCCTACAAACGCAACTACGCGCACTCACCTACATCCTGGCGAACAGCATATGAGCACCACAACATGACGCGGAGGCCCTCTACGCTACCCCCTAGATATACCATAGCCATTGTTCTGTATCAAACGCCCTTTGTTGTATCCTGCTTTGAGCGGGAAGGAAGCTTGCTTTAAGTGAGTTTGGGTGGTTCAACAAAAAGACTAGGGGCAGGTTATCAAAAGGGAAGGAAAAGGAGGTTCTGAGGCAGAAATAGAAGTGGGAACGCAGAAGAAATAATAAGCTGGTTCAGGAGACTCTTAATATCAGTAAGGGCGAGCACATTCCAAATTCCAGTGCGGCTAAATGTGAGATATTATCTACAAGTATTTAATAAAGTTCTATAGATTGAAAGCATATACCGATCCCTTTATCAATTGTATTAGATCCCTGGCTACCTACCCTATGGCTCACCGGCAAGATGTTATGCGGCATGAAACAGATTATTTCCGCGAGGTTGATTAAGTCCAAGCATGATGTAACATATCCTCGTTGTGCTAGTTGCGAGGTCCGGGACGCAATTCTTTCAAGGCCTAAAGCTCAGCTGGACTCCAACTTAACCGAAAACTTTGAGCAGGAAAATGAGCCAAAATTAGAATGTGTCTTGGCAAATGTTGTGATTATAAGAGACAGGTAAGTAATTACACTCATCGCTGTAAATAGGCTTATACAGTGGTTAAACTATGATTAGGCATGACATCACATGTGTTATAAAAGCCGGCAACGAAAAGGCCAGCTGCCTATTACCTCAAATTGAACCAGTGGTCTACCAATATATTGCTTCCAGGAATTTAGCAGCAGATCATACCCGGCACTATGCAATGCGTACATGAGAGCACTATAGACTAGGCGTAATACCAGAGGTTCAAGATACTGATGCCCCCAATGACTATATGAAGGATACTGTTACACATAAGACGAACTGGCATAGCATAATGGGCATGTCATGTGATTATTGGCAAAAGGTCACGTGTTCGATCCCAGGGTCCGTCGGAGGATTTGGAGAATGAGTTAATTTCTACCAATACGACGCCGGCACGAAACCCGCATTTACACCACCACCAAAGGTCGCCGACCAAGGGGTTTTCACTGAATCCTCACGAGAGGACTCGCGGCTATCGTGGCAAGGTCGAACGAACTAAATCAGTCAGTTGGTTGTGGAGATAAAAGCATGCAAAGATCCCTCAGCTGCGCCAATGGATGGATGCCAACTGGGGGGAGGTCAGCTACTCCGATAGGAGTCCCCGGCTGCCATAAGGGCAGTAAGACTGAATTTCAAGTCCATTGGTGGAGGAATGCAGAGGAAAGTCCTGATGAGGGGACGACGCCCAAGAGACGATTGTTCACCCACACCCCAAAGGCATGACAAGGTGGAGTCAGATGAGGGCCTACCACGTGAAAAGATCAACCCTGAGCACAATGAGGCCTAACCGCCATTGGCGCGATAAGATAGGTGCATGCTTCCTACGGGTTGATGCAGGCGGATGGGAAATCCCCCTGTATTGATAGGTCTGTCGCCGGCGCTGATTACTCCGTATGCAGAGAAAGGACCAGTAACCACCTGCCACGGTGCAGAGCTTCAAGTGGCTATGATTAGCACCATTGTAGTGAGGAGAGAGATGTGACACCCTCCTGGCTATCTGAGGAAATCAGCGTCAAGCGGGGTAAAGGTTTTCAGGGTCTACGAAGTTCGCACAGAGGAAGGTGGGAGGAATAGATAGGCTGTGAATACCCAGACACAGAATATAAATATCGAGGTGGCTCCCACGCTTTATAGATCATCAGCGACGGAGAAGAGATCTTGTCAATATATTCGTTCTATGATACAAACCCTACCTTCATTCCAAACATTATAAGTGCGCCTTCCTAGAAATCACTGCGTGACGTATCAGGCCTTAGTCCAGACTCGCTTGTCTTTAGAGTCGGCTACCGCCAAACACTATATTGATATCTTCTATACTACTGAGGCTCACAAAACCACCTCTTTCAATGAGCCTGAAAGACCGGTTATCTAAAGCCCTCCACCATCTATCTCAAATTTACCTCCAACGAAATCCACACATCTACGAGATCGAGTTTCATGTCAGCATAAGTGAAGTCCTCGAAGATGAGCACATTTCCTTCTGGTTTACTGATCACGGGATCAAGTGGGCCCTCGAACACCTCACATTCATAGAAAGAAGAAGGAAGATGTCGCAACCAAGGATTGATGAAGGGTCAAAAGATTCTAGCGACACTGACATGCTGCGTGCTGAGCAACAGCAGCAGCTAATCCCTGCATGGGGACCAGGTCAGGATAGCCACTATCCACTCCCACCATCACCTCCCGGAGATAACATCCCACCGCTACAGCTAGTTTCCAAACCCACACCATGGAACCCGTCGGGGCCATCAGTGCCCAAAGGCCCCACTCAAAGCGTCACAAAAAGATGAAGTGGGCAAAGGTCACGCTGTGGGACCCCAACCCCCTCAGGCACTACCGGTTTAGGTGCTTTCGCCACATACATTGGGACACTGATCGGACAGTTGGACCGCAGCGTCACCCAAACCCAGAATGACCAGATTGTCGCATACGGGACCCTATATGACTAGGGGAAAGAGATGGCAGAGGGCCTTGCTCAAGTAAGAGAGCGACTGCTGAACGGGGAGAAGTTGGTTGGAGAGGAATTGGCACTCTGGCAAAATAAGCATAGGAAACTAGAGGGAGAGGTAGTGGCCGAGATCACCAGATTTAAGGGAGTGATCGAAGCGGCACTCGCTCGCATGCACGAGCGATCAGAGCAGCCAGTAGCGGTCAGTGGACAGCTGCACCAGGACCTGGGACGCACCATCCAGGAATCGGTGAGTAGAGATCAAGAACTCTACACAGGCGTGGATAGATTCCGTAAGGAGTTGGTTGAGGAATGACGACGTCGAGGAACCCGGGAGCTGCAGTTCATGACCGAACTACTGACCCTCGACAAAAAAGTGACAACTGGGCTCAGGGACATGCAGCAAAACATGACCCAGATGTTTACCCAGTCAGCAAGGGAAATGACGGTGGTGGTACTGACAGCGTTAGACTCACATCAGTGGGGATCAACCCATGATGGCGAAACCGAGCGAGGACGATCAGGGCCGTCCCAACAAGAAAAGGGAAAGCAACCCGTGGAACGGGACCCGCGGCCAGAGACCATACAGAGTGGCCGAGAGAGAAGCATGGCACCTCCCAATGTGGTCGGAGGAGCGGGCGACCCACACCCAGGGGACGGCGGGTCGGATAACGGAGGAGAAGGACCAAACCGCCGGCAAAGGGTACCACCCCTAGGAAGGCCGCGGATGGCTAAGGATGCCCCCAATGACTATATGAAGNACAAACTGCGCTACATCAGAAGAAGCCCGCCGACCCTCCATTCGTATACGAAGCAAAGTCCTGCCAGGATATAAAGACCTGGCTGCATGCGTGCCAGGACTACTGTAGCTGAAATCCCATGCTGTGGATGGAGGATAAAGATAGGATTATCTATGCCTTGGGAAGGACAAAGGGTGCCAACGTGACACCTTTCAGCAATTGGTATAGGAAGAGCATGAAAGGGCTCGAAGGGTATGCCGCGCATCCTGAATTGCTTACGTGGGAACGGTTTCGGCATGAGATTATCGTACGATTCTCACCGATCAATGAGGACCAGAAAGCTTTGGCATAGATGGGAAAGATGAAGTATGAGAAGGACATCGACAAGTACCTTCTCCAGATGGAGAACTTGAACAGCAAGGCCAAGCGTCAAGGAGCGGCGTGGAGGAAGATAGTCGAGGACCGACTACCAGAGGCAATACTGAGACGGTTGTCTAATAAGCGATACGACACCAATGCCGAATAGCTGGAGCACCTGCGAGTGGTCAGAAACCAGGAAGATGCTTTCCTCGACAGTGAATGACAATGACGAGACAACCCGTCCAGCTCGTCGAGTTCTTGCGGACCCCTAAAATGACTCCAGGAGGACAGAGAAAAGGAGCCGAGGCGAGGAAAGGAAGAAGAGCGACCTACCAAGTTCCAGAGGAAGACGGCACCTGGGAACTTCAAATCAGCAAGGTTCACGCAAACCAACAAACCGACCAAGACTCCGGGGGTAGAGCACACCGACTGGAAGAAGGCTCACGACGGAATACCCCAAAACTTGGTTGACCAACACTGGGAAAATAAAAGCTGCACCCATTGCAGACTCACCAACCACAAGTGGGGAGCTTGTAGGAAGGGAGCCGTTGTCACAACGATAGGACAGCAGAAAGCAGTGAAGTTTAGGCCCCGAAACGTGTATGTTTGGAATACCGCCCCAAGCCCAGCAGTGAGCCAAACCCATGTGCCACCAGCACCTAGACTTTAGGAATTGTCGGATCAAGAAGGGGGATATATCGGACAACCGGAAGCCCTGTGAAAAGACCACGACCTACGTTCCGAGCTAGCGCAACGGCTTAGTCAACAATGTCGGTGAACCGCACTGACCGGGTTCCAAGCGTGAGTAGGGACAAAAGTGTGAAGGGCATAAAGAAGCATGTATAATGGAGAAAGTTAACCCATCTCAGGGGGATGAAATCAAGAATGACCCCACCCAGGACGTGGGAGGGCAGGACTTTATACTCCCCCCTGGGTAGAGAAGGTTCAAACCCAGTATGCAAGAAGAGAGGACTATTGCCGGGGGCAACTCAGGGCATCCTGACTCTTTCCTCCAAAGGTCATGCAAGGGTAATGAGTCAGGATAGCGCAGGCCCGCCTGAAGGCGCTTCCGCAGCCCCAGGATGGCACTACCGGCAATTGCAAGTGGGTAGGCTGCAGGTTGCTAGGCGAGACAAAGGACAGCGTGCTCGCCTTAAATCGTACGCGACGGCAGGAGTCGAACACCTAAGGCCGGGTTAGAAAGGTTGCTCCCTCATCTATGCACTGGTGGCATAGACCGGTATGATTAAATATCGTCATTGAGGGGAAAGAAGATGGAAAAGGAGCCATACACCAAAGGGACCGAGTTTGTCTGAGGAGGCCTGAATGGCCGATATGGTGCAGGCACAATAACAAACACCCAAGATTATTGAATGCCTCGAAAATGTCCAGTAAACAAAGACAGGGTAACCCTACGGGGGAGCCAAAGAGACAGAAAACTCAAGTCCCAACACCTACACATTACGAGTGCCCCCAAGGCACAGCATACCTATGAATACAAGGAGAACGAGTACCGATTTGCGTGTTATTAGACTCAGGCTCACAGATCTTTGTGATACGAGATGCGCTAGTGCAAAAGCTGGGGCTAGCAACGATATGGCGAGAAACGCGCCTTAGTATAGCGGGGTTTGACGGCGCACAGTCCCACAATGTGGAAAGGTGCTATACAACCCCTATCATGCTAGAAATAGGGGCTAACTGACATTGTTCGGAAATTACCTGTGAAGTCATGAGCCGGGGGATCCAGGACTTGATAATACCTTTTGGTTGGTGTCATCACCAACATCCCCTATCATTCATTGAAGACGCGAGCAGGTGGGATTTCCAGGCAGAACAGTGTAAGGCACACCTGGAACCCAAAGACGAAGGAATCTGCATTGAGTGGGACGAGACAGTAGCCTCGGACCCTGCAGCCAGATACGTGGGCCAAATCGCAGGCCCAGAAGACCCCGAGGCAGTAGTGATAGAAACTCTGCCAAAACCCTACCAGGAGTACGCCGATCTTTTCCTGCCTCAGATAGCGGAACGGCTCCCAAATCACAATACCTTCGATCATGAGATCAAGGTGGTTAAAGGCGAGAAACCCCCATGGGGGCCGATATACCCGTTGTCCGAAAAGAAACTACGGGCGTTGCGAGAATACCTAGACAAAATGCTGCACGAGGGAAATATAACCCCAAACCAGTCACCCGCAGGTGCACCAATACTATTTGTACTGAAACCTGATTGACGGCTGAGACTATGTGTGGACTACCGCGGGCTAAACAAGGTTACCATTGCCAACAAGTACCCCCTGCCGCTCATGAGTGAACTCAGAGACCAAGTAGTCGGGTCGCGTATCTTTACCAAGTTGGACCTAAAGGATGGGGATCACCTGATATGCATAAAAAAGGGGGACGAGTGGAAGACGGCCTTCCAAACTTGGTACGGTCATTAAGAATATCGGGTAATGCCGTTTGGGCTGGTAAACGCGCCCACCACCTTTCAAGACATGATGCACGTGGTCCTAAGGAGATTCCTAGACTTGGGAGTAGTCATATACATAGACGACGTGCTAATTTACTCCAAGACTGAGGGGGACCACGTCATGTTGGTGAAGGAGGTATTAACCGAGCTACGGAAATACCACTTAGCAGTGTCTATCACTAAATCAGTATTCCACACGGACACGGTGGAGTTTCTGGGATACATAGTGAAGACAGATGGGATCACCATGAGTGATCGAAAGGTCAAAGCCAGAAAGGAATAGAAGAGACCTGAGTCCGTAAAGGACATACAAACTTTTATGGGATTTGCAAATTTCTACCAGAGATTTATCAAGAATTTCTCAGGAACTTGTAAACCCATAACCGAGTTGTTGAAAGGCGACCCCAAGGGATTTGATTGGGGAAAGGAGCAGGAGGAGGCTTTCGCATTCGTGAAGGAACAGTTCGTGACAGCGCCTATCCTGGCACATTTCCGCCCAGACCAAAACACGGTAGTGGAAACAGACGCAAGCGATTTCGCGCTCGGGTGCATTCTATCACAATACATCGAGAAAAGACTGCACCTGATTGCTTTTCATTCCCGAAAGCTCAACTCGGCGGAACACAACTATGACTTTCATGATAAACAGTTGCTCACCATAGTTGATGCATTCAAGGAATGGCATCACTACCTCGCAGGAACTAGCGAACCCATCACGGTGTTTACGGACCATCAGAATCTACAATACTTCCTCACGACCGAGGCCTGGAGTGCCAGGCAGATAAGGTGGGCACAGAAGTTAGCAGACTTCAACTTTAAAATGGTGTACCGACCAGGGTCGAGTGGCGGGAAGCTGGATGCGCTAAGCAGGCGGCCGGAGTACCATCCCGAGGAGGGAGCTGCGCAAAGCGAGAATCTCTCAATTCTAAACCCCGCACATTTTAACCAGGTTATGGTTATAGTGGTAGGACAAGAGGGGGAACCTGGTCTAAGTCAGAAGACACCCGAACCTGAGTACGCCCGAGCTATGCGGTTACACCCAGAAGCTCAAATTCCAAGAAGGGGCTCAAGCGAAGTGGCAGGACATGACATCCACGCACTGGAAGAAGCAATAGTGCCTGCTCGTGGACAAGCGACAGTAGCCACCAGAATAGCCTTAGCGTTACCAGAAGGAACCTACGGCCGAGTAGCCCCAAGAAGTGGCCTTGCCATCCGCCATGGGAACATGGTCGGGGCAGGAGTCATTGACCGGGACTACCGAGACGAGGTAAAGGTATTACTGTTCCATCTGAAGGACCAGGACTACCACGTGGGGAAGAGCGAACGGGTTGCGCAACTCGTAATAGAAAGAATTCATGATGGGGAGCTCCACGAGGTCATGGAGCTGGACAATGCCGACAGTGGTCAGGACGGATTCGGAAGCATGGGAACCAGTGTGGTCGAAACCCAGACCAAAACCAGTCTGCTTAGGGAAGAAAGCAGGCTAAACCAACACTTCGACGAGTGCGATCAGGGATGACACAAGGCCCTGATGACCGAAGAAACCATGCTAACCAATGCAGTAGTTCTCAAGGCAACGGCACAGAAATTTGACGCCCAATTCCTAAGACGGGTAGAGGAGAAGGGAGAAAGGGACCAGGACTGGAAGACGAGGAGAAACGAGTTGGAAAGACTCCAAGATGAGGGAAAGGATATGTCAACGCACTGGTCTTTGGCGAGTAGCCTCCTGTACTACAAGGGACGGCTGTTCATTCCAAAGGACGAGGCCCTGCAAAGACTGATTGCTTAAAGCAGCCATGACTCCAAGGTCGCTGGGCATTTCAGCCAGGAAAAGACAGTGCAAATCATAACCAGGGACTTCTACTGGAAAGGGCCCGCGGAATAGGTAAATGACTACGTACAGTCATGTAACGAGTGTCAACACAACAAAGCACCATTGCACGCGAGATACGGGTTTCTACAGCCATTGGAAATACCCTACGCGGCGTGGACCTATATCTCTACCGACTTCATAACGCAGCTACCGAAGTCTGAGGGGAACACTCAGAACATGGTGGTGGTCGACCACTTCACCAAAATGGCCCCCTTCATAGGGTTAAGAGAAAACGCGACGGCAAAGGATGTAGCCCAGGTGTTCCTCCGGGAAGTGTGGAAACTACATGGGCTACCCATGGAAATCATCTCGGATATGGACGCGAAGTTCGCGGGACAATTTTGAAAGTCCTTCTGCAAACTCTTAGGCATTAAGCAAAAAAGGTCCACGGCGTATGATCCTCAGACAGACGGACAAACAGAGAGAACCAACCAAGTGCTGGAAGGCTATCTCCGGAGGTTTGTAAATTACGATCAGGATGACTGGCACCAACTGCTCCCATTAGCGGAGCATGCCTACAATAACTCCGTTAGGAGTACGCGCGGACTCGCTCCGTTCTACGCAAACCAAGGATACCACCCACAGACGGAGTGGATGAAGGAGCGAGAAGCTCAAAACCCAGGAGCTACCACGTATGCTCACTGGATAAAGGAAATACTTGGACAGGCGATGGCCACATTGAAGGCAACCAGAGAAGCAATAGAACGCTACCATGACAAGAAAGTAAGGCCACAACCGAACTTTCAGATAGACGACTTGGTGATGCTTAACACCAAGAACATCCGTACCAAACGACCCTCTAAAAAGCTTAGCCCAAAGCTATATGGGCCCTTCAAAATCCTGGAGCCACGCGGCAGCCAAGTATTTGAGCTGAAAATCTCAGAACGCTGAAAGATACACCCCGTCTTCCATGTGTCATTGTTAGAGCCTTATCTGATGTCCGTTCGACCGGCTCAGGAACAACCTCCCCGAGCGCCAGAGGGGTTGGATGGCGACTTGGAATGGGAGGTTGAAAAAATAGTCAAAAGCGAGGTCATTTCGTACACTCGCAGGGTTCACGGATGCAATAGGAGGATCCGTGAACTCAGGTACTTAGTGAAGTGGCGGGGGTGCGCGGAGGATAAAAACACCTGGGACCCACCTGAACATTTGGGGCATGCGGCAGAGTTGGTAGAAGGGTTCCACAGAGAGAACCCAGAGATGCCGTGAATATAGAGGAAGGATGACAAGGAAAGGTTTTCCTAGTCGTGGCCAAGTAAACGCGCACAGGTTTTTCACCCTACCTTGCCGAGTTCTTAAAGGAGTTTAATTTGTACACTATTAGAAAAATACATTTTTAGAGATTGGGGCCGAACTCTTAGAGAAGGGAGCTCGTGTTACACATAAGACGAACTGGCATAGCGTAATGGGCGTGTCACGTGATTATTGGCAAAAGGTCACATGTTCAATCCCAGGGTTTGTCGAAGGATTTGGAGAATGAGTTAATTTCTACCAATACGACACTGGCACAAAACCCACATTTACGCCACCACCGAAGGTCGCCAACGGAGGGGTTTTCACTGAATCCGCAAGAGAGGACTCTCAGCTATCCTGACAAGATCGAACGAACTAAACCGGTCGGTTGGTTGCGGAGATAAACGCAT
The DNA here is from genome assembly GCA_003182015.1 of Tuber magnatum. Classification (NCBI taxonomy): domain Eukaryota; kingdom Fungi; phylum Ascomycota; class Pezizomycetes; order Pezizales; family Tuberaceae; genus Tuber; species Tuber magnatum. The sequence continues at coordinate 132,582 of PYWC01000103.1, forward strand.
GCAAAAATCCCTCAGCTGCGCCAATAGATGGATGCCAACCGGGGGGAGGTTGGCTACTCCGATAGGAGTCCGCGGCTGCCATAAGGGCAGTAAGACTGAATTTCAAGTCCATTGGTGGAGGAATGCGGAGGAAAGTCCTGATGAGGGGACGACGCCCAAGAGACGATTGTTCACCCACACCCCAAAGGCATGACAAGGTGGAGTCAGATGAGGGCCTATCATGTGAAAAGATCAACCCTGAGCACAATGAGGCCTAACCGCCATTGGCGCGATAAGATAGGTGCATGCTTCCTACGGGTTGGTGCAGGCGGATGGGAAATCCACCTGCATTGATAAGTCTGTCACCAGAGCTGATCACTCCGTATGCAGAGAAAGGACCAGTAACCGCTTGCTACAGTGAAGGGGTTCAAGTGGCTATGATTAGCACCGCTGTAGCACGGAGAGGGGTGCGACACCCTTCCAGCTATCTGTGGAAATCAGAGTCAAGCAGGGTAAAGGTTTTCAGGGTCTACGAAGTTGGCACAGAGGAAGGTGGGAGGAATAGGTAGGCCATGAACACCCAGATGCGGAACATAAATATCAAGGTGCCTCCCACGCTTTATAGATCATCAGTGACGGAGAAGAGATCTTATCAATATATTCGTTCTATGATACAAACCCTACCTTCATTCCAACCATTATAAGTGAGCCTTCTTAAAAATCACTTTGTCACGTATCGGGCCTTAGTCCAGACTCGCTTGTCCTTAGAGTCGGCTACCGCCAAACAGATACCACAACCTTTGGCTCTCCAGAAGGAAACGTGGGCAACAAGCTTAATCCTGACAGTACTTTAAGAACGACGGGCGGTATTATTGGGCTCTACTCGTTTGCGCCAAGAATGGAAAAGCGAACCAAGGATATCAAACTTGGGCCTGGACCATCGCTGTCATATAAGTCGAAACCGGCTATTGAAGCACTGAGGGTATTTGCACAAAAGCTTCTACTATTGAGTCAAACTGTGGAGGCTTTATTTGATGCTTTTCTGCCTGAAGAGTATTCCAAATATAAGGCTGTCTATGGGACTATTTCGGATGGAAGAGCAGACAATATTGATGCAGCATTTGGGATATGGACTTTGTGTTCGCTGGTCATCAATACGAATACCAATAACCACAAGGATGTGGAAGGCGTATGCCATGGATGATGTGCCATTGTTGTATTGGGAGATTCTAAAGGAGGTGATACCTGCTTCCCAGAGCTTGGAGTTAAGATTGATTGTCCTCCCGGTACTATAGACCGTTCCGTCATCTCTTCAACCGCATGTGTGACTAACATGTACCATCTAGGTTCCATTGTTTTCATGCGCTTGTATGCAGTGGAGCATTATATAAGATCTTTTGTAGGCCATCGCTATAGTGTAGTCCACTTTACACATCAGGTGGTACATGATGCACACGTGGAAAGGACTGGGAAACCATTGTGGGCATTCAGCAAAATGCCGGAATTGTGGCGGAAATCACGTGGAAACCTGAACGTGTAGACAGTTGTTTCTCATTTCGTCCTATATATATGTGAATAGTATTATAAATAAAAATAGATCTATCCAAGTTAGTGAGGTAGTCATTCACTCATACGCTCAAAACCATACACCCAAAACCATACGCCCAAAACCATCCGCCTAAAACCATACACCCAAAATGATTCGCACAAAACTATAAGCTCAAAAGTATGCACCCAGACTTCTACGCCCAAAACAATATGCCAAAAATCATAGGCTGAAATTCATACCCTCTAAGGTTCAAATACCGAGACGCATATGCTTAATTATATATAATGGTGGTCATGATACGTCGGATATAGCGATAAACTGATTTTCGGCTAGTCAGTAGTGATCAGTCGTTAAGGAAAGCAGGGGCCTGCACAGTTGTGCCAATGGGAATTTCAAAACGGGGCCCTGCCTGGGTAATGAGCGGGAAAAAAAGTCCCCGACCCTGCCCCGCAGCCCATACGCGGCCCTGTGGAGGGCGGGGCCGGGGGGGGGACATAAAATTGATGCCCGGCCGTGATGAGGGCGGGGCAGAAAATGCAAAACCCGCCCTGCCCCGCCCTGTAACGAGCACTACTTTTTTACCTTATTGATTTCTTGCTTGCCGGCTGCACTTCGTCTTATCTATTTTTCATATCCTTCATTATTAATCCTTTCCGTGATCATTTTGTTGAGGGATTCATATCCACTATCTTCATGGGTTCTTTCTGGAAATACTTTTCTTCAGGAAGGAGTATTCCTTGTCGTTGACACTATTTTTCTTCCTTGTCAGGGAAGTTCTCCATGCTTCCTGTTAATGCATCTGGCTTTCCCCCTTCTTTGCCTGATCAGCATTCGATATGGAGATAGTATTGGCTTAATCTCTTGCTTCATCTGATCTGTCGCCTATTCAGTTCCTTGCTAGTTGTGAATCCTAGTAGGTTCTTGTGGTCTGTGATATTACGGATCTTGTGTTGACTTCCTAGCATGTACTTCTGCCAGTCCTTGAGTGCTTGAACTATGGCTAACAGTTCCTTGTCATGAATGTCCTAGTTTTGCATTGCCTTTGACCTTGTTTTTGATCAAAGCACGACTGGTCCCTATAATCCATCTTCGCCGTGTTGTGGGAGAAGCTTAGAGCATACGTCGTTGGATACATCTATTTCAACCATGATAGATGGCAAGAGGTTAAAGTGCTATAGTATCTGTATCATAGTAAGCTCTTTACTCGTATTATCAAATACTTGTGGTTCTTCTTCTCCCTATTCCCGTTTGATTCCTTTTCCTATCATATCTTAAGGGGGCTTATCCACCCTGCTAAATCCCTCGATGAATCTTCTGTAGCAGTTGTAGAAGCCCACAAAGCTTTACACTCCTTTAATAATCTTTGGTGCCTTTCAGTTGTCAATAGCTGCTCTTCTGACTGGATTGGCTCATACTACTTCAGGGTTGACAATAAACCCTGAGTATTCAACCTCGCTTGTATGAAAGTCGCATTACAAAAGAGTCAGTTTGATCTTGGCTCCTTACAATGCTTGCACAAGGTTCCAGACATCTCTCTGGTTTTGCTCTATGTTATCTGATTGGAGGAGTATGTTGTCTAGAGAGACGATACAGCATATATCTAGATATCAGCTTAACTTGGGGTTGCCCCACTATTGCAATGTTGCCGCTGCATTCAATAGTCCAAAAGGAAGGACCAAATATTTGTACAGTCCGTCTCGTATCCTGCAAGCTGTCTTCTATTTGTCCCTCTCAGCAATTCTTGTGTTGTAAAATGCATCTTTAATATCCAACTTCATATAGTATTTGGCCCATCCAAGTTGGTCCAAGGCTTCATCGATCAATAGTACAGGGTATCTGTGTTTTAGTAATACCGCATTCAGTCCCCAGAAATCTACATGGAGTTTCAGTTTTCCATCTTTCTTCTTAACAAATAGGATAGGTGCCACTGCTAAGAAGGATGATGGTCTGATCTACTGTCATTCCATATTCTGTTAGAGGTATTCTCTTAGCACTTTTAATTCCTGTTCCCTTGAGGGATAGAGCTTCATGAAAGACGCTTCATTTCCTTCCTCTACCTTAATCTGGTGATCTCCACTTTTGTGTTCTGAACAATCCATCCTTTTGTTTTCCTCGCATGTGTTGCGGTAATCATGGTATTCTTTCTGGACCTGTTGCATCAAGGTTATCTTCTTTTTCTTGGCTTCTTCTTTTATTGCCAGGTGTGTGCTGATCATTGACCCTTCCAAAATGGTCGGTCTGTTTTCTTCTCCATCCCCTTTGAGGATTCCCATCTGTTTCTCTCTCCAGTAGAGTTCACTGAAAGCCTTTGCTAATATGAAAGGTATACTCAGGGGTTTCTCTTCTGTTCATTTCAGTGGGGGTATTATCTTTTGGGGCTTCCCGCTCTGTACTTCCACATCCTTCCTGAACATGCATCTCACCCCTATAGTTAGCATTGCTCACTCCAGCACCAGTGGTAATCCCATGTCGGACAGCTATAGCACTTTGTGGAGTGATTTGTACATAGGTGCCCTCTGGTAGTTTCATCGCAATTCCCATTAGTATCGTTGCTTGTCCTATGGCGGTGACTGCCGTATCTTGCATACTATACAGGTTGTGGCCTGCAGCCTTCATGAATTTTCATGTCAGTTTCCTGGCCTCCATGTATAACACTGGTACCCTTATGCCTTTATTGTGGGAGATTGTTTCCTCTTGTTTAGTGTCTATATAGACGATCTGTGTCCCCAACTTCTCTCGTATTGCTTGTTTTTCCGGAACCACCGCCATCATTGCGGAAGTTTCCAGGCATAACTGTGTGCATAGTTCACTGTTGAAGTTGATTGGGTCTTTTTCCCAATCTATGTTCCGATTGTGCCGTTTTAGCTAGGGTGTTCCTAGTATAGTATTATGCTTTTACAAACGTGCTACTTCAAACATCATGGCTTCATGATATGACCCTGTCTCCATCACTGTCAGTGCCATGTGCATGATTGGTCCTGCTTTGCCCTTCTCCCTACTAACTATATATATATCTCTTAGTTGCTTGATCTTTTTCAGGGGTAATCTGTGGGTTTCACAGAACTCTTCGTCAATGACACCCTCAGTTGCTTCTGAATCAGGCATCACGCTGATCTCCATGTTCTTGCTCCCTGTACATAGCTTTATTTTGATTATAAGATATTCATTGTCATTATTATAACCTTTTGTACTGTCGATCGTAGCCTGGTTTTTTTTCCTTGTTAATCTGTATATGGTGCCAGTGGGTTTGCCTTGTCCATCATCCCTCCGCCTACTCTTAGCTGTTGACTTTATTCCTTTAAAGTCTCCTGCTCATTGGCCCTTTGCATAGCATCCATCTCCTGGATCTTTGTTTCTTTTCGTCCACAGTCCTTACTGAAATGCTCCTTCAAACCACATTGAAGGAATGCACTTTCCTTGCTTCTCTTCTGGTATTCCTGGTCAAATGGTTTTTGGACCCATCTGTTCCTTGTTCCTGCCGCATCCAGGTCTATCGGGTCTCTGGCCAATAATGGTTTTGGTGAGTTCATAGGCCTGTAGGTACCAATGTTGTTATGCGATGGGGTGTACGTACTTGTTTCTGTCATTTGGTTTTGGAGGTGCCTGACCAGGTTGATCTTGTCCTCCTTGTCAATAGCCCATACTGCAAAGTTAGCAGCCGGCCTATAGGTATGGTCAGAGTTCTTCCACACCTCCCTGAGCTTTTCCTTGGTACCCCCTAGCAGGGTGCAGTACTCCATGTCTTCATTATATTCCACTTTGACTGCTGTCTTGCGGGACTTGTACCAGAAGTCAGAAAGATTGTCTTTCCCCAGTCTCCTCTTTCCTGGCCTGAGTCGTGCTGTTTTCCTTGATGTTCCTATCTCTGAACTTGATTCCACGAGTTACCTTGTATTACTCCCTCATTGCCCATACTCTGTCTTGCCTGTCTTCCATATAGGGCATTATCTATTGCCCTACCGCTTCTCTCAATAGAGACTCTGCATAATCTATCTTGATCATATGTTTTCCTTAGCTTTACTCCTTGACCTTGCCATATTGTTCCAGCTAACTCAGGAACTGTTGCAACTCCTCACATTTGCCTTCATAGAGGTCTGGTTCTCTCACCTTCGGTCTTGATTCCTGGTGGGCATTGATTGCCTGCAGGAATCCCGCCACTTGATCTTCGGTTATCACCAGAGCCTGCATGGTAGGCCCTGTCGGGGGTGCTGGCACTGCTGCCACAGCCATTCTTCTTAGTTGTAGTGTTCCTTCTGGAGAAGTACCACGTGGTGAAGTCTGTTCGCATGTGATTGGTCTTTCAGCTCTTGAGGATTGACTTGCTGCTTCACCTAGCACATTGTGTTTTGGTCCTAGGTCTAGGGTGTCATCTGTGAGCTCAATATCTCCTTCATTGTCTTGTGTGAACTCTGGGTTCCTTGGAGTTGCCATCTTGCTATCGCTAGATGTCGTAGGAGACACCACTAAATGTTACAGTTTCCCACTACTTGTTGTACTTGTAATAGGTAATGAACTTTGTTGTCTTATGAACTGTGCTGCACTGTGTCTCCAAGCTCCTTGAGTCTCTTGGTCCTACCTTAGGATTCCTACCTAAAGAATCAGTTTCCCACCAGCACTGAGAGTCTTGGTCTTTTATATCGTTAAGTTAGTCCACGTAGGGCATAGGTTCTTGACTCTAGGTCTTGTCTGTGTAGTAGTGAGCTTTGCAGAATAAAGGTTTTTGTATTATAAAGAGTGTAAAGTAGTAGATAGGAAATAATAGTAGATAGTTACGTGAAGAGCTAATCCATCTGTAATAGCCCAGCCTTTATATAGGCCTCTTGCTACAACCCTAACCCTGCCCTGATCCTCAAGCGAGGTCTGGTGTGAAATCAATCATAACATCATATAACTCAACCAAGTTATCTGCATAAAATATAAAACAATCTCATGACCTTGTTTAAAAGCCATGTGTGAAATATAAATCAAACGCAAACATAAATCAAGACATAAACAAACCACTTGACCTACTAACAAGGTCATGTATGAAACATAAGCAAGTCACATGACCTACCAATGAGGTCATGTATGTGAAATCATAACTTAGCCGCATGATCTCTAAATAAGATCATATGTGAAACCTGTTTCTCGCTCCCGTCATCTGGCTAGTGCACCTCTAGGCAGATCGTAACAATAGTGACTCAATGATGATTTGCTGATAGAGCTGAACACTCCCAGATTGTACCACTCCCCACTGCTAGCTTCTTGCTAGACTTTCGCAGGTTGATTAGGCCTGGTTCCAAGATCTGTCTAACAGCTCGCTGAGGTTAAAAAAGTGCAACGTGTTCAGACCGTGGTCCTTTTCACATAGTATTACAATATGAGCCGATGGCTAGTTGATCCACAAGAGGCAGGTGCCGCTTACTAAAGGAGACGTCATGAGGGTGTAGTAGGGAATTAAAGAAGTAACCATTCAACCAAGTACATTATAAATACTGTTAGTTGAAGCCTGCTGTTTCCATTATGGAATTCACCTGTCTTTAAATACAACCTATCGCTTATAGCCAGTATGCGCAATTTTATAAAACCTTGTGTGCATTGCTCAATGCACACAAAACAATACAAGTATCAAATAATACTGTGAAATCAAATATAAAATATTGTCTATATCAACTGATGCACACAAAACAATACAAGTATCAAATAATACTGTGAAATCAAATATAAAATATTGTCTATATCAACTGATGCACACAAAACAATACAAGTATCAAACGATACTGTGAAACCACACATAAAACCTAAACTATTACCCGTACCGGTTACAATGTCCCTATAGACGTGAAGAAATCATTGGCGTCACTCCGGGGCTGTGGGAGGATTTACCATACCGATGGATATCAAAATGGATTAACAAGATGCCAAACCAAATCTTAGCTTTGGCACGGTCTGGAGGAGGCATTACAAGATCGTAGTTTATGCTGATTGTACTTTACTTTTCTATTATACTTATTCTATTTCTCTTACTATTATGGTTTTGGTGATATTAGGTGGTGTACACAGGTACGGGCATATGTCGGGGTGTGCCAAGAACCTTGCGTCCATAAACTTTTTTCACGCGACTGCCCCATGCGCATCATACGTCCCCGTCACGGGAGAATCGCATGCGGCGAGCCCGGTTCCGAGGATCCCTGTATCATGCACACACCTCATGCAACCACCACGACTGCTCTCGGGATGCCAGCGCCGCCTTCAATTGTCTATTGCCTCCACCCCTTCCTCTCCCCATCCTCGTCCAGTTATGTTTGGCTTTATAAGAGAAGCTATTGACGATGCTCTCGAAGCCGCCTGTGTTTATTTAAACGTTTCTCCTTTTACAAACTCTTCCTCCACTCCACCCCCTGCCCCATTCAACATGCCTACCAGCTCACTCAGCAACCTTTCCCGCCACCACCAGCGGCGATCCCGGGCAGATGAGCCTTTCCTGCCAGACCGTGACCATGCTCCGGCCCAAGTGGTGAAAACAAAGAAATTGTTGCAGGGGAGGGGCCTTCCGATAGAGGTGGTAGATACGATCCTCGATTTTGCCGAATATTGGCCGGTCGTAAGCACCATTACACGATATGCTTCGGAGAAAACTGCGCGTTCGACCTATGAGACCGGTAATTCGGCCCATCTATTATACTCGCGTACCAATCCTCTGCCTGGCGAGTTCAAGCCCGAGCCGACGGCTAGGGACGGAGCTGGCGAAGGTTCTACAACAGGACAATTCATTGGTAAGAAACCTCTACCCCCATTTGGCGCCAACACAAGCTCCATACTCGGGGTGAAAGAAAATAATGGAATCCCCTCAACCTTTCCTTACTTTTTTTTTCCTTCTTTTTAGGGCACTACCAGACTCGTGGCCAGTATCCTGTTCGCAAGATTGTCTTTAAAACAGTGAGCAGAGACCAAGGTTGGACTAGCAATGAGGGTCGAGGTACTTCATACATTCGACAAATAGACGAAATCCACTGACACCCGGGACTCCACAGGTACTTACAAAGGCTCCTGGTCTTGGTTCGAGGTCCACGCGGAACGCCCGAAATCGATCGAAGCCATCACCTCAGCAGACCCTGGCCCTCTGGTGGATGCAGAGTTAATTACCGAGACCAGAGCCTCCGACTATTACAACCCTTCGTGGAAGCGGGTTTCCGCTACCAAAAAAGGTGTGACCGATGAGAATAGAAGCTTAACATCCAACCCCGAAGAAAAGATCACCTGGGAACTGCAGAGAAATGTACATGCAGGGCAAGATTGGAAGACACATTGGGTTGTTTGGAAACATGATGGTCCTGATTCTGGCCCCGTTGATGAAAGTACAGGGGCTGGAACTGGAGCAGATCTCGTCCGCTGTTTGAAACCCGGCGATAGGATCAATCTGGTCGCTCGGGCACAGGTGAGCTGTCACAGATCCCTATTGCGATGTGTTATCATACTTACCACTTTGCAATCTAGTTTCCTGGCTGGCAGAATTGCGTCCGCAGTGCGGAGATCCATGTTTACTACGCAATCTAATCATATAAAGTTGCTTTGGTTCCCCCTCGGGTTCGGGCGCCGGGCCATATAAAAAATCCAAAAAACCATGCCCCCACCCCTCCCATTTTTGTAATTGCCGTATGGCATTTACTAGTTCCAAGTAGTCAAAGCGGATGTGCAGTGTCATCTTTTCATAACCGAGGCTGCTGGGATCTCCATCAAAGTGATAGTTAACCACGAAGTCGATTATTTACAGCAAGAGAGAAGGCGCTTATTACGCTGTATCAAACAAAGGCCCATTTTTATTTCTGTTCTGCAAATCGCGAAAATCGCACTCTCTCGATATCGCTATCATGGAGCAAAGAGGAGCCAGAGACACAGCTCCACAATAGCAAACTCGAACAAAGAGAATTGAAACAGGAAGAAAGGTTCCAACCAGTCCGAACCAGTTGATAGCTTCCGTGCTCGTGACCGGTATACAGACGGAAAGGCGGATGATTTGCTCGGTAGCAAATGCTGAAAACTCCCAATGCCCCAATGTGCCACACAAATCCGTCCTTGTATCCGTAACCCATCCCGCAATTAAACACGCTACCCTCGTCCTCCGATTCCCACCCATCCCATCATGTTCCGAGCGCATTTATGGTATCTCCCTCCAACTCATACGTGCTTCATCCCACCCAATGGCTCTGCCTTCACCGCCGGCCAATCTATCCCAGCCTCCAACTGCTCGTCCACAAGGCCACAAATGGCAACGTTATCCCCACGAATCAAATACAATCCGTGTTCAACCTGCTGCGTCGCCTCCTCCGACCCGGGTGTTGCAAAGATACGTTCGATGGTGTGGGAGAGGATGAGGTTGGTAGTTTGGTCATGACCCATAAGCTTGCCGGTAAGGGTTCTTCCATCCGAGGTTATGATGGTAACGGTTTCTACCACGACGTTAACGGGAGGGGCGAAACCAACAGGAAAGGGAAACCCACTGTTAACGAACGTTTGAAGGTTAGACATGACTAGAAGGGGAGAGGAGTTTGTCCTCGAGGTGCGGACGGATTGAGTTGGGCGGGCGGGCTTGTGGGTGATTGGGGGCGTTGTTGCACGGTTTGGCTTTGTGTGGCCGATGCCACATTTAGCCCTGCTATCCCAGCCACAAAGACTTAACATAAGTCAAGTTTTCCCGGGAGCAGAGGTGATTGTTCCCGTCAAATGCGAAACCGTGCTGACCTTCACACGGGAGTCACTGCGGGTTCACCGTTCACAACGCCGTACTCTGTGCAGCCGTTCCTGGAACCACTTCCTGAGAGCCGGTAGACTAGGATGATAAGCTTCACCGCTGATCACCACCGCGGGCACCCCGAGTTCCAGTAATGGATTGGCTTCCGCCCGCGCCCTCCTTGTCCTCGCAGCGCAATGTTACCCGACTTGCACAATTAGGTCAGCAATCTCCGGCCGCTTCTCACACCTACCGCAAATCTCAACACGACGATGCTACGGGAGCCGCATGAACATCTCTGCGTGTGGAGTGCCAACAGCTATTGGCATGTATTGTGGAATTGTCTAGAGAACCTCAAGCTGCTGTGGTAGAGTAGCTTTTGGGATTATTGTGGGAAGCCATGGTCACTAATTATTAGCCCGACAGAGCGGCAAAGCCGACTGGCCAACCTCAATCATCCATGTCAGATCATTACGCGATACCTGGGTATGAGTGATCACACCATGAAGTCCCACCATTTTAACGAACAGCAAAAATCCAATCAACCAAACAGCGACAACCCCTTCTAACGACCTCTTGGTCCCCCTCCTCCGACAAAGCACAGGAAAATACTCTGCAATCTCACATTCCGCCAAACCAAAGCCGGTGCTAATAGCCTGCGCCGAGGCGGTTGGCATGTCCTGTGCCCATGCACCCCCACAACACCCAAGCCCCTTCCAATTCACACCCATTGAAGCAAGCCATCGACTGCTACGGCGGGCAAGCGTGCTCCACCCCACCTGCCACCGAAGAATGCGGAGCATCCTGGCCAAACCAGGGTGTGTAGGGAAGCTCCCATATTTGTCGGGATACATTTCATGTGTCCCCTAGCCGCGCTGCGAGACCTCTCCCGTAAGTTTAGACGTATCATTCGGCTAGCCAAGTTTTGGACAACACTGTTTCCCACATGGTTGGCCGGGGAGTGTCGGTCCGAGATCAAGTGGTTCACAAGCGCGCTCAAGTTGTCCAGGTCGGATGAGGCCATTTTTTTGGATTTCCGCCGATATGACCGCAGCTTATAGTCTCTGCCCCTGTCAGTTCACGTACACAGCAACCCCCTCCCCGCCCTTTTTATCCACAACGTGGCTCTCTTCCTCTACAGATCAAACCGTCCTCGTTCCGAATTCGCCCTATCTAGGAGCATTATCTAGAAAGGACTTTAGCATGCTAGCCGGGTATTCTCTCGCCAAAGAGCCCGGCAGCTTCATTCACCTCGCAAATACAGTTCCCCTCAGAGGGTAACTATATCTTTAAAGCACCCAAGCCCGCATCGGGGTTTACGATCCAAAGGGTTATTGGGTCTAAATGCTAATATTATGGTTTTGTCGATTGGGTATCTAGTTTTACATACCCGCGGATAGGGCTGATACCATCTCCCTGGCCAAGCAGCCAGGCCAATGCCACTCCCCAGGGTTGACACCGTGTCTCCTCGCCAACTCGGCGATTTGATCAACGAGCTTCAATTTCCTGGGGAAAGTCCCCCTTGAAGTCACGGGATGTCTATTTGTTCTCAGCAGAATTCGTGAGAATTGTATTACGAGATTAAACACTATCCTCCTGAAGTTGCCCCCGGCAAAACTATCCATATTTCTGATTTTTCCAGAGAACGTGCCACGCCCATGAGGGCTATAGTAAACTTCACTGAGACTCCGATGTGTCTAATCCTACCCTACTAAATCAAAAACAGATACACCTCCACCAAGGCTGCAGGAACACCGGTAGTCAAATGTAACAGATACCGAAACCCCAGACTCTGTAGTACTCCACGAAAAATACTAAATTTCTATTCCAGATACCCTTAGGAATGGGCCCAGTTTGGTTTGGCATCACAGCCCAAGGGTGGTCCCCACAGAGGTTTGCGAGCAGGTCGGTCAGCACCAGACCTGCAGATACGGTGCTGTGTGAAGCTGGTTTCATGTGTGAGTGGATGGGGCGGTTTAGTTTCCGGGTGCACTTGTGGGTGTGGACCGGGTTGGATTTAAGATGCGTGCTCGGTTGTCGAAGTAGCATGCTGTGCCCACTTTTTTCGAACTTCTTTGGAAGTCAATTTTCTCGGCGGGGGGTTGGATTGNGGTGTGGGAGCTATAGAACATATTGCGGGTAACGTGTTAGATCTCTGCTCAGGGGGATTTGGGACAGCTACACCAACAGACCGTTTTTCTTGCATCTCTTCTTACGGCTCTTTTGGTGCGCGGGTCCCACGGCAGTTGATTGGGTTGCAGCGTCCCGTAAACGTTGGAATAACTACGCATCACGGGTATTCGTCAAGTGTTATCATACCCACAAAGAGTAAAAACCAAAATCCGAAGTATCATGCAATCGTACCGGTACTCGTCCCCTTTCCAACACGATCCCTCCAACGCCCCCTGACAATATCTCGCACAGCAGCTCACCCAATCCCCGCACGATCCACCCAGACATACCTCAGCACCTACTGGACCTTAGTTCTAATGGGTACCCGTAGGTGATCGCCCAGCTAAAAGATGAATATTACATAGATGTCTAGAACGGAACTCGCTGCAGTAGTGCCGGATTCTCTAAATCGGGTACCCTGTGTCTCCCAAAATTCCCTAGGGGGTCCCCGCACCCCTAGAGCACCCTGCTACCCCACGCCCTTGAGACCCGTCCGGCCCACTGATCACCCAATCTCACTCGTTATTCACCTTCAAACTCCCCACAACAACCCGAATCACCTACGGACATCCCGGGGATCCTCCGAGAAGCACCCCCCCCCTTTGCAACATAGGTTAGCTTACCAATAAACAACCGTCCTTAGCACAAGGCGTAAAAAAAGAACTCTGCGGTGCTACGGGTATCACAAATTTCAACAACCCTAGTATAGCCCCAAACTCTAACCTAGTTCTAGTTTTCCCTACTAAGTAAGAAACCCGTGGCGAGCATTTCTAAAGGGCAAAGTGAAGGAAGGACCTGATTTTACCTGATAAGAATCCTGACCACGATAAAGCCCTATCAGTTCTCAAGTTGTGTGTACAGTATTGTGATTCTCTGCCCATTTCTTTCCCCGGTTACACATTCGGATAGCGTCCGGAATAGCGTCTGGCCAGCACCTTGTGGTAACACCCGAGCATGTCCCCTGTGGAAACCTCATTTTGAGCCACGGGACGGACGTGTATCTTCCATTTCGTCACTTGGATTCATCTCCACTTACCGTAGGGGGGCTAGTGGTCGTGGTAGCACAGAAACTTTTGAAATTGCATTTACGATTTTGAATGAGGGTGCTCTTTCTATGAGGTTCCAGAAGGTATATACGGGGCTATAGGTGCCGCTGGTAATTGTAACAAGGGGGTCTCTGCATGACACCTCTCTGGGGTTTCACCTACTAGCATGATATCATACGAAGGGCGGTGAGGATATCGCGATTGCCGGGTGATTGCGCATGATCTATGAGCCAAGTCAGTCCTTGCCCGGATTCCCTCATCTGATAAGTCATCTAGAGCCCTAGAATCTAGTACAGTGAACGCTTAATTCCACGCTCAGTATATACCCTTAACTAACGAGGACACATTCATCACTTCGTAACCTACTAGATTATTATACAAAAAATCAACGCCTACACCGGGAGCCGATACCAAACGGCACTACGACAAGGGACTAAAAGAATCGGAAAACGAGGAATCTTGCGGGAGAAGTTTTTTTTTCTTTTCTAACCCCCCGAAACCACCGCGAGACCTTCATATATCCTCCTTCTAACTTCCACAAAACTTGCCTTCCCATTCTTCCCCGCTCTCCTCAACATGCCCCCTCCCCCATCTTCAATGATCACGCTACCGACCCCGCCCTTTCGTACGACAACAACTCCATCAATCAATAGCGTTCCCTCGCCGCGGAACTCCGCCGTCAATCCGTCGTCGAGCAGCACTCGCCGCAGATCCGCCAATCTGATATCGCCGACGTGAATGGGCTGGGCAACACTCCTAGTTGCGGCAGCCAGTGCGGGTGGTAATATGTCGAGGACGAGAGCATTCTTCTGTTCGACCTGTGATCCGCCTTCTTTAGACTCTGCCTCCGGGCTCTTGGAGAGTTTAACCTTCTTGCCGTTGCGGCTCTCATCCTTCTTATCCTGCGCCTCAGTCACGCGACCGATTAGGTGCACGACTCCCAGTCCGCGCACGTTCTGCCACTTGAGGTTTCGGACGAGGTTGTCGCTGAGTTTGATTGCCCAGGCGTTGGTGTCCACACCCGCGTTGACCTTGTTGCCGATTTGAGGAAAGAAAACATCGGTGTCTGTCCCGCTCTCGCCTCTGCCGGATAATGTGCCTCGCCCGCTGAGAAGTTTTCTGCAGTCGTTGGCTAGGCTCTTAGTCTCGTGTTCTCTGCCGCCGACTAAGATTAACTTTCTCGGACTGATTAATGGGAGGAGCATTCGTAGAATCCGAGAATCATGTAACCCTGCGAAGTCGATAAATGCCACCTTGAACCGCATTAGTATAGCAATCTTTGTGGAAGTGATCTTGCTAGGCACGGTCAACATGGACTCTTCGTCTTCAGCCTCATCCTCCTCAACTTCGCCTTCCTCTGTTTCCTCCTGTTCTCCATCGTCTGGCTCGTAGCTGTCATCCCCATCCGGCTTCTCCTTTGTTTTGCCTGTGCGTCGTTTTTTGCCTACATCTCCGGCTTCCTTGCCCTTTCGAGCGCCTGGGCCGCCTCTCTTGGCATCATTCTCATCCCACTTCCTCTTCTTTCCCATAACTCGCTCTTCCTTAACGCCTGCCGCCTCGAGGAGATCCTCTTCAGCCTTTTCCTCAGCCCGCATGTATTCATCTGCTCTAACGACTTCGCCATATTCATCCACTCTCCTTCGCCGCATTACGAATGGAAACATCCTATTCCGCCCTTTCGCACCACGTACGTCGTAATCATATACGCCTTTCCCCCTGAGCAAGATGTTGATTCCGATGTCCACTTTGCCGGCACCATATCCAGATGGGGTTGCGCCTCCGAGCATCACAGTTGCCGCGGAAATCTTCTTACTATTAGCAGTAGTGAGGGCCTTCCCTTGCCTCTCGGAATCTGAATCATCATCAGAAGAGGATGAGGCGTCATCATCATCCGGCTCTGCGCCGATAGAGGAGGGAAGACCCGAGTTGGAGAGAAGGGACTGCTGTTGCGAGGTCAATGCTTGTTGTGCTGCGAGATGCCGGTTATACGCCTCAAGTTCCTGGCCCTCCAGTGGCGTCCGATGAGGAATCTGGGTTACTCGGATATTAGCGCTTGCTCCGTAACTAGATTGTGGAGGAATACATCTAGTTCAGCCTGCTGCCCATCGAGAGGTATTTCTTGCCAATTGGTTGCCATTACTTCTCCGCCACTTCTGGTCTTTTCCTCCCATTCTTGCCATAAGTTTCCAGCCCACCCCAGCTTACCATCCGACCTCTCTGTCAAAACAACCAAATTTTTCTCATCGCTGGCAAGCCTCATCAAAGCCTCGCGACTGAAGCCCCACCCGAGACTGGAATCTGAAGCAATGATGACCTTTCCACGCTCACTTCCGTCATTCAAGATCCTGTTAAGATGTCCTTGTGTAGAAACCAGATTCAAATGTAGAAAGTCAAATGGACCAGCCTTGTTTCCGTCGTTTCCCTTTCCTTCTGCATCGTCTCTTTGTCGGCCCCCTCTTCGGTCTCCACCTGCGATCGACTCAAATTCTCTAACTACCCCCTCGTCCATCCACTCCAGCATGCTACCAACCACCTGACCTAATCTCCGCACTCTCCTTCCGGCAAGGAACAGCCCAACTCCTTTGCCTTTTGCTCGTGAAGATAACTCCTGGTCTTTTCTCCAGGCGTGCTCGAGCAGATATACAAGCTCTAGCACCCGCCCAACAGAGTCCGTGGGGATCAGTACGGTGCCATCGTTCTCTAATGCTGTCCTTTTTATAGCATCCAAGAGCATTTCATCCCTCTTTTTCCTCCCACCAGCCATGCTCACGACTTCCGAATTCCTTGCCGAGCAAATCAGTGCTGTTGGCTTCCCCAAAGTTTCCACAGAGACCCCACCGCCGGACAGGAATCCCGCTCCTCGAAGACAGTTCTCGCGGGAGTGATTCCAATCCACGGCATAGACAATCGATTCCTGCGCTTGTTGTATCTTCCATATCGTGCCCCCCAAGCTGTGCCCGGCCGAGTAGGCAGTAATCGTGATGCTCCCCAGCTTCCCTGAAACCCTCGCAACGGCTGAATGCAAGGGCGTAGGCTGCGAGTATTTCAACGTCACGATCTTTGTACAATACGAGTCGATCTCGGCAGACGTCGGGGGTAGCTTTAGCGCATCTGGATGAAGTTCGCCCGTCTCGCCGGGTGGCAGGAAGGTTGGCGCACCAAAATTGCTAGCGGGAACGGGAGGAGCGGCGGAATCTAGCAGACGGGTGGATGCTAATGGTGTAGACAAGTAGATATCCTGTAGTAGCAAACGGCCAAGATTGGATACCGGAAATGTGCTGTAGACGGGAATAGAGGAGAAATTCGGGATGTGTTTGCATGCGTGCGCATAAGCTCCCATGTGCGCAAGGGTAGGGTGAGTGAGGAGTATGAGGTCAATTGTAGGAGTATGTCTGCAAATCGAAATATCTATATCAGCGCAATTCTGGGGTGGCAGAGAAATCCTGGGTCCAAGAATGACTTTCTCCCATTCATCGAGGAGTTCAAACACGACCGACTAACCTCTCCAGTTCCGCCAGCATCTTCACATCGAAGCTCTCGTCCCAGCCAACGTCGATCAAGACCTTAATTCCATTCTCGAGTTCGAGTAAAGATTGGCAAGCCTGAGAATCCGACTGGGCTCCTAGAAGGGGAGTAAAAAGAAACATCACTGATGCTGTAATCGAGTAACCGTCGGAAGATTAGGCAGGTATCTTCTGTCGAACCCGGGAATGCTTTTCATTCTCGTGTTTAACAGACATCCCAGAAGAGCTCTACTAGTGTTACCCTACCTTCGATTTTGAGCCTCCCCCACACCCCTACTTGGCACAACATTTTCTATTGCCGAGTTTTACGCTGCGATACAAGAGACTGCTCCACTAAACACTCTCCGATCGCCGCCTGCCCTCGCCAAATGATTCGCACAGCGTGTGTTGTCCCATATTGAAGGTGCTATGAATTGTTCGACTAAAGCTGATACCCCATAGAAAGCCCCGGAATGCCCGCTCGAAGCGGGCGCTTGAAGCGCGTGAGCCCAAACTTGTGGAAAATCGAAAGAGCACACTTTTCCTTTCGGGAACAAGTACCAGCGACCTATCGCGCTCCGCAATGACCGACATTGTACATTCTCCACATCCTCCATTGGCTTCCAAGATATACTGATTGCGCTGTCCATCCACCCAGCACTCCCTCAAGAAACCCGACGCAATAAAATTTACGAAAAAGAACAGTATCCACCCATTCGAAGACGCAACACCTCTCGAATTCTTCTCCTCGAAAAACGATGCTTCATTCCTAGTCTTCGCCTCACACTCCAAGAAGCGCCCGCACAACCTAACCTTCGCCCGCACCTTCGATCACCGCATCCTAGACATGCTAGAACTCGGCATCGACGAGAGCACCTTCCGCCCGCTAACATTCTTCAAAACCTCGAAACCTGGAATCGGAATGAAGCCGCTACTATCCTTCTCCGGGGCAATCTTCGATTCAGTACCGGACTACCAACTTTTCAAGAGCATGTTCCTAGACTTCTTCCGCGGGGAGACTGTTAATTCTATTAATGTCGAGGGACTGCAATACATGATACACTTTTCCGCATCCGAACCTACCGAGAAGGGCCCGACCCCTGCTATTCATATGCGTGTGCACTTGATCAAGACTTTGAAAAGCGGGCAGAAATTGCCGAGGGTTGAGGTTGAGGAGATGGGGCCTCGGATGGACTTTAAAGTTAGACGGGTGCAGGAGCCGGATGAGGCGATGATGAAGGAAGCGCTGAAGAAACCCAGGGCTTCGGAGGTATGTTTCTATATTTGCTATCGCCGCTCATCATTGATGCCAATATATTATCCATAGGCTCGATCCAGGAAGAACATTGAAACGGACATCATTGGCGACAAGATTGGCCGTATACACACCGGCAGGCAAGACTTGAGCAAGATGCAATCGAGGAAGATGAAGGGATTGAAGCGAAGACCTACTGAAGACACTGACGGGGAGGTGACACCGGTTGACGGGGATGAAGATAATGGTGCGAAGAAGGCACGTCTTGCTTAACGATATTGTGTTCACTGTGTAAATTTCTGTTATTATTATTAAAAAAGTCTATTTCCGGGTCCATGGCGACGAACTACCGGTACCCTCTCTCCTATCAGTCCGGCGTGTGACTTCAGGTGATTGTGGCTTTTGCGGGTCAGTGCGCTTCACGGGATTGTACTCGGTGGCTTTGAATTGTTGTATTTCCAGCCTTGCTGCAGCCCGTGACGCACAGCGGGCCGATCTACGATTCTTGTCGAATGCCTTCATCCCATTCATTTGTCCCGGGAAACCTTCATGGAGCAGCAGGAGTTTATGGAGAGTGATTATGGAATTTCATTCCAAATCGTACACTACGCAATTACCTGCTATAAACCCCCTAAATTCCTCAAAGCCAGGGGTCATTGAGGCACAAACCCCCCATGATACCCCCGACCAACTAAGCTAACTGAACAGCACTGGAATGCCCCGCCCCATTTTCCCTCTTATTTCAATTACATCTACCCAAGCCCATACCACCAATGTAAACCCTGCAATCATGTAACGCAGATGCACCTCGCAAAGAAAAGAAGGAATAAGAACCGCTAGAATATCAAATACAACCGCCCAATTCCTCACAAAGCACGAGTACGAATGAAAAAAAAAGCTCAAACGGCTCCGCTTCCCCACGAGGCTTCACAAATCCTCCCAGCTTCTCCCCCTCGCCTTTGTTTCCCTAAACGACCCGCTCGTCCTACGGAATAAACCTGATACCCTTCAACGAACAAGGGGGGAGAGGGCAAAAAGTTGGAAAAAGAAAAGTGGAAAAAAAAAGGCAAAGGCAAAGGCAAAGGCTCTCCTCCACTTACAGATCAAAAGGCCTCAAATGACAGCTTCCCTGGCCACCGTATACCGAGCAAGGCGCATATTCATCATCATCGAGATAGCTCGAGTCCACGCCACCATAATAGTCATTGAAAAAGTCCGAGGTTCTGAACACAGGGTCCTGCGTCTTTTGTCCGCCGGCCGCAGAGAGCAAGGAGTGCGCCGAGCAATCCTCCGCCAAGGCCACAGTGGCCTGCCGCGACTGCTCTTGTTGCAGTTCGTTCATAATCTGGGCCTGAATCAAGCGAGCTTCTGCCTCCTGTTGCTCCCGCTGGCGGAGAAGCTGGTTGTGGGTTTCCAGCGCCTGGCTATACATGTTGCTGTCGATAATTCCGTGCGCAAGAGCTATCTCCAGATCGTTTGTAGAGGTCTCTGAGCCCAAGTTTGAACTCAAAAGGTACTGAATGTACGACCGTTCCCGGTCTACAGCTGAACTCCCGGCTGCTGACTCCTGGGGATTATCCGCAGCGGGCTTTCCAAAAGCGGTTGGTTGGATGTAGTGCTGGGAGACGGAGAAATTAATGCCGGTTGGCGATGCTCCGGGGGGGGTGGGAGGGAGCGTAGCTGGAGCATTGTCCAGAAGAGAAAGGTTGCGGGAGAACAGGTTTGCGAGCTCATCCCCGGCCGTCCATGTTTGGTCTGGCTTTGTGGGGGGAGTCGCGGGAACTAAGTTCGAAGTCGCGGCGCACTGTGGTTACGATAGCATGTGTCAGTAAACGAGCCCTCCAAGAATCAAATGATTAGGGGGGTGGGGCGTTACCTGGGAGCAGTAAGGGATTTCGTCATAGTCCATACGAGGAAATTGGTCCACGTTATTGCAGTTCAGGCAACGGACAGCGATGAATGTCAACATATTGGCTGGTTAATGGTCTGGTATGTTATAAAATGGGTAGGCTTGGATGTGCTATTATTGCTTCTGGGGGTCAAATGCAGGAAATTAGGACAAAAACTCTGGTGGTACTTATAGCTTGAAGCGGACCGAGTATCTATTTCAAAGATCTAGACACAGGACAGTACACGAGAACTAAGAAAGAGATAGAATACCAGAGTGAGAAACTATGGTTTTTGTATTTTTTTCCTTTCTCTTTTCAAGAATAGAATTTTCAAGTAATGGCGGGGCAGTTGGCTGGGCGAGGGAGTGGGGTTCGGTATGAGAGGTAAAGCACGTATGGTGGGGTCAGGGATGGAGAAGGTGAGTTGGCTGGGTGGTGGCAACTATACGGAAAATGGCCGAACACACAGTGAGCAGGAGCAGTCAGCGGAGGGACGGAAAAAGCAAGGCTGTGCAGATGATGGCAGGCACTGGAGAAGAAATGGGGTCGCGAAGAGTGCGGTAATGTAGGGGTGGAGAAGTCTGGTGGGTGGGTGGAGGATGGGAAGGAGAGGGGGAGAGAGGGAGAAGGGGAGAAAGGGAGAAGGGGAGGGAAATGGGCGGTAGATATAGTGTCGAGGCAAGACCAATATAGCACCGGTATCGCTACAGCACAGTATGGCAATAACTTGTGGAAGCGGTATTATACACGAATCCCGTGCCGTTTGGAGGCGCGGGGTTTTATTAGCGTGCTCACTCGAAATTCTTCACCAACACCAGGGACAAGGTCATATCACCCCCACCGCCCGTCGAGGCAAGTTCACGCTATTGAGGTGCGGTTCCAGGCCAATACGAAGGTGACAGCAAAGGGCCAGCAGTCCTTCCTTGCATAAATTTAGCGGTAATAGGGTATGATACCGCACAGTGGGGTTATCCTCATCCCGATCGACCCAAGGGAAAACGAGGGGAGCAGGATTAGCCCCCCACAACAGCGTGATGGAGCGGTGTGCGCGGGGAGCGATCCGCCATATCCAACTGTGTGACCGAGAGATATATTGTCGAATGGATAAGCGTGACGGCGAATGTGGCGTAATACCGGTACTCGAGTACCGGTATTTACTGTGACAGTATGATACCGTACTGTGTACTGTACCGGTATTTTGATGGCAGTATCGGGCGCGGGATCACGGGGTGGGTGTTGGATCTGGGCTGAAACGGCTGGCGAATGGCAAAGAAATGGGTTGACGCCCGCTTGGGATCGGGGAATTGGGTGGAAGGCACTGGGGCTGAACTCTGGAGGTTCTGACCGGTTCAGAGGTGGTCCACGGGGGTGCTCCCAAGCTGCCGGCTGTTTTCCAGTAGGAAGGGAAATTGTGCTGGTTGTGGCGCTGTGCAAGAGACAGGAAGACGGGTTGATTTACAATGTGATGAACGCAAGAACGGAGCGGAACAGGAAAAGTGTCGATGGGAATCAATTCTTCTGCCTGTGTTTCCCCACCGCCATAGGCCCAATATCATGACTGAGCGGCGGGGGCCTGAGGAAGCTGTTTTTGCCTACGCAGCTGGCACGTTGCATCCTTCGCGCTGAGCTTCGGTTCATAATAAATTTACATTGTACTGCGGATTGCTCTTGGGGAACTCACAACCTCATCTCTAATGGCATGATATAATGGAACGAATGCGATGCTGTACAACAGTACTCGTACAGTACAGTACTGTACAGTGCTCGTACTGTACCGGTGCTATACCGGTCGAACGGGACCAATCAGCCATCAAAGAGTTACCGGTACCCCGGATGCTGGGCACAGGCATCGTTTCTCCCTTCGTCTGCAGTATTCTCTGGAGGGTTCCATTATTATCACAAAATTTAATGACCGTGCCCCGCAAAGGAAAATGTGTTGCCAGGTGCTGGCTGGCTGGGTGGAAGTGCAAGGGTTTGTTTTAATGATGTTAGAGGCATTTAGCCTGGGGGTGAGAGTGAAAGCGTCCGTCCGTCTTTCGAGTCGTCCGCTTTCGAGTGCATATGCCGCATTTGCAGGCGAAGAGGCGCTGCATAAACATTTCCTTTGGATGCTGGATTAACACCGCGATTGGGGTGCAGTATTAAATTTGAGTTTAATCACATCTTATCTCAAGGATCACTACAAAATCTGGCAATCATATCATCCTATTTACCCTGCCCATTCTCGCAGGGTTCTATGATATGTGGCTCTGAACAAAAAAAATATCCCCAGATAATATTGGTATCCTACCCCCACCCAGTAACCGTGCCAAGGTTTCCGCCACATTGAATACTTTTATTTCAACGAATCACATTTTGCCACATCGGTGGTGAATGGTTGTAAACGAGTGAAAATGTTTCAAGGTTTTGTTTATTTGAACTTTGAAGCCTGATTCTCGGACCGGTTGATAACTTTCAGACGCGATATCTGTTGCTGAGACACAGTAGTCCAGGTAGATTACATAGTGTAACGGGGACACCCCTAGGAAGATGGATCCCAAGGTTGCGAGCACACCGAACAACTTCAAACTTATCATCAGAAGTTCACACAGATGTAAGAGTAAAGTAAATAGTAAAACTTAATATCGTTAAGCCTGACGCTTCACTCAATTAAGGTCTCGAGAGGATTAATTGTTGGAGTAGGAGAGTTCTCGCATAGACATTCAAATAGTTTTATCTTATCCCAGAAACTCCCCTATCAATTTACTCCAACTATTTGAGCACACCATTTGGGCATGCATGTGTTGACACTCCCTGGTCGGCATTCACCTTATATGGTTATTGTTTCTGCGGCGTATTTCCATTTTGCCCACGGGAGTGAAAACTTCTTCGCATCGGTGTCTTGCCAGTGTCTAACAGTCAAGTCATCTGATGAACTGGACTATTTATGACACCCTTCCCATATGCATTAATTTCTACGTGACCCCGGAAGCTACTGTGAGTGGTTTATCTATCTACTATTTATAATTCTTGGGCTTCCGGTGTCTTCTGCAGGATACGGTGGTCCGGGAGTGGTCCAATGGGCGCTACCCATGACCACTCCCTCTGATCTACCTTACCTGTGGTAGGAATTGTGCTTTTAGTGTCTTGGCACCTCACTTACTGAGCCTATGGGGTTGGGGACACTTTTGGGCTAGGTAGGTGTAAAACTCTCGCAGTCGCTCTGGCACCACCCAGGACTCCCTTTGGGATCCCCATGGTTAACCTCCGTTAACTCTGTCAGTTTTGGTCTGTTTTACTCTGAACAACTTGGAGGAGGTACTCCACCTTCCACCCTATTCCCCCTTCTATATCCTTAGAACAGCCTATGGTTGACCGGATGGCAGCGACGTATACGGTTTTGCAAGTAGGTCTGCAAAGATTCATCCTTGCTAGACTGCACACAACTCTACAACCATTTGCCCATGACATCCAGGCCTCAAGGCGGGGCCGGAGTGGTATGATAGAAATAATGTCTCCAATGTACAGCCTTTTTGGAGCTGTGTAGCTCACCCAATAGCATCTCTTGGAACCCCAGATTCCAGTATGATGCATGGCTTCACATGACAAACATTCCAGTTATTTTTTCCGAACTCTCCGCTGGACTTTGTATTGAAAGGTAAGGTAACACAGGACTTTGAACAGGGTAACCCGAGCCTCATAGCAGGGTAACCTGACCCTGAGGGTAGGGTAACCTTGTCTGGTGGACCAGATTTCTTTTTCCTGTTACCCTGTCTATTCTGTCGCCGGACATAGACACTTCTGACCTTTCTCCAGTTACCCGGCTTAGCTGAGTAACTGCCCCTTCAGAGTTCCCTAAGTATGCTGACACCACTCCCAGGGGTAGCCAGTGACCTAAGTGCCTTGCCAGCTAACTCTGTTCATCTCAGAGCCTGGGCTATTGGGTCCCCATAGGTCATGTACTTACTTGCCTGCTGGTTCCTACCAGTTCGCCTCCGGGCTGCCTGTATAGGTATAGGTTCCTGCTGCCGTAGGTCATGCATGCTGGGTCGTTACATATAGGAACCAGCTTAGGCGATGAATGGGATAAATAAAGCCAGGAAGTTACTTCAGAGGTGGCTAGTCTCCAGCAGGGGTGTTACAAATGGTGACAGAGAAGAAAGATTAGTTATATTAGGTCTTTGGATACACTTGGAACAGAGTAGAGTAAGTATTTGGTTAGGCTTACTGGTGAGGCAGATTAGTTAGGCTTTCATACCAAGACTCATATTGGGGGTATGAGATCTTATATGACTTACACTTTTGTGTTGTTAGTAGTTTATGATTGGTTGATATACTTGGACAACTTGCAGTTGCAAGTCATATGATGTTATGACTTTTACAGATGACTTGAATAGCAAGTCATGGGTCTCACGCATGTGACACGATTTGTGCTCATGACTATGGCAGGTGACTCAAGAGCAGGTGTTACCGGGTTAGTGTGTACATGAAGAGTGAGTATAAAAGAGGTTGCTTGAATACAGTAGGATGAGCTCTTTATGCTATCCTCCTGGTATCTTCTTACCTACAACTTTATTACTTTACTTTGCACCTACTGGGTGAAGTTGTGTGCACCCTCTGATAAATAAAGTATCACATCTGGGTCTTGAGCGCTTAACTATTGGACTCGAAAGAAGAGGTCAAGTCCTGAACATTTGAGGTTAGATTATTGTCACTGGTGTGAGAAAAGTGCTAACCGGTAAGAAACTTGAACATTACATTTGACAGCATCAACTTCAAATTGCACAGTGCTAAAACAAAGTGCAGGGATAACAATAGCAACTGCACAACAAGGACAAAACAGATAGTTATGATAAGAATAAAATCAACGATTACCTAGAACTCACTGAATGAGGGGAGAAGTGTTAGTCAGTAGTTGACTCTAAGGACAAGCAAGTTCTGACTAGGACCTGATACGGACAATGTCAATAGTATGGAGGCTCACTAAGGTTTGAAGATTTTAAAAGGGAAATGGATAAAGTGTATCATATAACGAATATATTGATAAGATGTCTTCTCCGTCACTGATGATGTGTGTAAAGCATAGGAGGCACCTCAATATTTATATTCTGCATCTGGGTGTTCGCAGGCTATCCACTCTTTCCATATTTCTCTCAGTTTCCTCATTGCGAACATCATAGACCATGAAAAGCTTTACCCCACTTCACTCTGATCTGCGTAGACTGCGGAGAGAGTGTTCTCATTTATTGCATTACAGTCTCTGCGTTACTCATAGCCACTTGAATCCTTTCACCATAGTAAGTGGCTACTGGTTCCATCACTACATACGGAGTAATAAGCTCTGGCAACAGACTTATCAATGTATTGGGATTCATCTTCTACCTGCATTAATCTGCCGAAAGTGTACTCCTTCCTTATTCTGCCAATGGCGTTTAAGCCTCTTGATACTCAGGGTTAACCTGGCATCCAGTAGAGCTTCTAATGGCTCTACCTTATCATGCCTTTAGGTGCGGATAAACAATCATCTCTTTAGCATCGATCTCACTGCGGGGTTTCCACTGCCTTCCTCCAACAACCTACTTGAAATTCAGTCTTACTACCTGTAAGATAGCTAGGGACTCCAGTTGGAGTAGCCAACCTCCCTGTGGTTGGCATCCATCAGTTGGCATGGCTGATCAATCTTTGCATGCGTTTATCTCCACACCTAAGAAACTGAATTAGTTCATTCAACCTTGTTAAGATAGCCAAGAATCCTCTCTTAAGTATTCAGTGACAATCCCGCCACCGGCGACCTTTGACAGTGGCGTAATTACAGGTTTTGGGCCCGTGTTGTATTGGTAGAAATTACCTCATTCTCCAAATACTCTGACGAACCCTGGGCGAGAATACATGACCTTTTGCTAGTAATCATGTAACATGCCCATTTCACTATGCCAGGTCATCATACATGTAACAAGGAGCTTGAAGGAATCACAAGCTTGCAAGGATAAAGTAGACCCTGGAGCATGGTTACACGAGAGGAACGACAAGAAACAATCTTGTCATCTGACAAGGAGGCAGAAACAAGAATGTTAAGACCAGCAATAGGAATAACTAGCCCACTAGTCTAACTAGTGGGAATAATACCCAAACAACTAATAGCTCAACTAGGAATACTACACACTGGCAGGCCTAGTGGAGACAGCACGCTGAAGGCAAAGGAACCTGGTGTATTCACAGGAAAAATGATGAAGCAGCAGGTATTCCTCTGCCAACTGGAAAGGTTCTCTTGAGTCAAGGATTATGGGGAAGATTGGAACACTATTAAGGTTGCATATGCAGAATCACTACTACACAATATAGTGGACAAATGGGTAACCCTATAGGTTGGAGAATTGAAAGGTCGGGAATGGGAGACCTGAAATAGTATGCAGGAAGTCCTCATGGAACAGTTTGGAGACATCTACGTGAAACAAGTAGCATGAAACAGGTAAGGAATGATTCAACAAGGCAGGAAGAACATGACAGATTTTAAGAACAGGTTCTTGTACTTGGCAGGGGAAGCTAAATATGATAATGTAACTCTCAGGCAATTCCTGCAGAAGGCAAGCAATACTTAGTGGCAAGACAGCTGGGACAAGGCAGGGACTAAGTACAAAACAAGGACAGACCTCACAGTATGGGCGATCAAAAGGGAACAATGGCTGGACATAGTCAAACAGATTCAGAAAGAAAAGATGACAAGTTAGCACATTGCGACACTACAGAATCAGGACAGAGCATCAAGACCAGCACCACTAATAATGGCTTAAGTGTGTGATATGATAGATCTGGATAGAACAAGGAGAAGGCCAGACCTCAAGCTGTCTTGACAGGTATATAAGAGAAGAATGAAGAGCAGACTATGTCTAGGGTATAGAATCAGTGGTTATATCTTATACAACTGGAGGCTATTCTGGGAGGGATGCAATGGGACCCAACTAGGGAGGATGGGGCCTGTCAGATAAGAGAAACCTGCTGTAACAACAATCAAGCTACATGAGATGAATCTTAACACTGAGAAGAAGAAAGGGGAAAAAGATGACTGTGCTCAGCAATAGGTGGTATGAGAGACAGGAGGCAACTGAAACCCATGATTATAGCAAATCACTATATAACATTAGTGGCGGAACCTGTAAAATATAAAGGAGATCATATCATGGTTAAGACACTGCTGTATGGCAGAAACAAAATGGTAATGATATATGGGATGAGCAACTCAGGAGTGATAGAGAACTCTAGCAACCAAGGAATATATAACAAACATGGTCTCACCACAACTGAGGCCAAAAATCCATGAGAGATAAACCTCGCAGATAGAATAAAAAGGGCTATAGGACCGATTTCACATATAGCATGAGTTCCTATTAATATTGGTAGCTATAGAAAAGTGGCCACAGTTCACATAGCCAATCTGTGAAGCTATGAGGTAGTTCTAGAAATGCGTTGGCTAAGGCAACACAGGTGAAATATTAAGTGGAAAAACAACAAGATGATATTTGTGAATGAATAGTGTGTAACTGAATATCTGCAAAGTTTACTAGTAATATACAAGACCCCCAATGTGGAAGCCCTGGAGGAGACCATAATCACCAAGTTCTCCCAGATCTAGGCCCTGAAAGTACCAAATGTTTTAAATGGTTACGAGGATTGGTGGATGTGAGTCAGGAAGTTGATATAAGAGGCAAAAGTGCACACCAAGGGTTCAGCCAAGGTGGCAGGACAGGACCTGTATGCTAATCAATAATGGACAATACCTGCTATATTATAAACGATGATAGTTATGGGAATAGCTGTTGGCTACTACAAGGTACATATAGGTGAATTGCTCCATGTAGCTGTTTAGCAGTGAAGTATGGACTCATGGCCAATGTGGGAGTAATAGATGCTGAGTATATAGAGGAAGTGATGGTAGTCCTGGCAAACCTAGATAATAAATACCTAGTAGAAAAAGGCATTGAAATCACGGCAGTGATTATTGAGGAAATCAAGTATGAAGAGATCCAGGAAGTAGAAACTGTTGATAAAACTATGCAAGGAATAAAAGGATTTAGAAGTGCAGATCAAACAACTGGTAAAGGATGAAGGACCTCTTGACAAGTTGAGACCTATGATATTACGGCATCCACATTCAGGAAGTTCTACCAGCAAGGAGAAAATACTAGAATCCTTCAGGTACAATGGGACCAGAACCTGGCCATACTAGCCAAGATCAATATTGGCACAGAACTGGAAATCTGACAAAAGTACTGCAAGGACGACAAACCATGGAGCCAGTGGATATACAAGGAATACTATGAGCATTTGGAACTGTTTCAAGAAGAAGATATGATGGATGTACCACTATATCAAGAATTGGTAGACTTGGGGATAGAGTTCAAAGATGACATACAATATCCCATAAAAGGGATCTATCCTCTAAGCAAGACAGAGTTGGAGGAACTTAAGATATACACCATACAGAATTTGCAACAAGGTTGGATTAGAGATACCTTCATGAAGGGAGGATTACTGATTCTATTCGTATGGAAGAAGAATGAAAAACTAAAACTTTGTGTAGACCATTTCCTTCTTCATGAGATTATGAAGAAAGATTAGTACCTGGGACCACTGATGTTAAAGGCCCTAGATCTATTGGGATCAGCAAAGTACTTCACTAAGGTCAACATTAATGAAGTATACCACAATATCAGGATCAAACTACAGGATGAATAGAAAGCTACATTCAGTGCAAGCTAAAGGACATATAAGTACTTGATTATGGCTTTTGAGTTAACCAATGCACCAGCAATATTCCAATGATACGTCATTGGAGTGTTGCCTAGACACCTGGATGTATGCTGTATGGTCTACCTAGATAATATATGAATATTTTTCAAAAACATTGAACAATACAAAAAAGATGTCAACAATATCATAGATGCAATACAAAAATCAGGAATAAATATCAAACCAATGAAATATGAGTTCCACAGGCATGAAGTGGGGTGTCATAACCTCATCATCAACTAGGAAGGTGGTCAAATAGATCCAGTTAAAGCCCTGGTGATATAGGAATAGGAAGCATCAAAAACATGATGGGACATCCAATGTTTCATGGGATTGTGCAATTTCTATCATTGCTTCATCAGGGAATTCAGCCAAACTGTGAGGGTAATATACCACTGTCTCAAAAGGTAGGTCTGATCTAACAGGAGAAGTGAACAGGACAAGGGTTTCAATGATTCGCGAAGGGAGATAACAAAGGAATCAAGCTGGAAAAACTTCAACACGGAGAACAAAGTGATTATAGAGACAGAATTACTAAAATATGTCTGATCAGGAATCCTGTCCCAGAAATGCACAGACAGACAATGGAATCTGGCTATGTATAAGTCGAAGGCGATGGCACTGTCCAAATACAACAATGACATATACGACAATGAGCTGCTAGCAATAGTGCAGGGTCTTAACGAATGCAGATATTACGTTCCGAACACCGACCATTGTACCCACGTCTTAATAGACTACAAGAACTGGATACCATTTATGACGATAAAGGAGCAAAATAACCACCGGATATGATGGATGGAAAAGATAAGCCATTACAACTTGAAAAAATCGAATACCAACTAGGAAAACAAGGAGGGAAGCCAAATGCCCTGATACGACATGTGAAACACGGACTAAAAACCAACAAAGAAGAAAGTATCAACTAAAGGCAACAGATACTACTAGCAATAGAAAGGTATTTCCGGGAGATAGAGACGGTAGAAATCTGAGGTGATATGAATGACACTATCAAAGAGATAAGCAGAAACGTTCAGAGCATATAGCAGATACGAAAGCACGGCAGAAGGAAGATAAGGGAATGAAGGACATTACACTTTAACTATGCAGATAGGATGTTGACTATGGCCAATACAACAATAAGATATAGATATCAGGTCACAAGAAAACCTGGACAGAACTGATACGGTGTCACGATCTGACTAGAGAAGCGCTAGTCAGGTGACGGAAGCATGGAAAAGGTTTCACATAACTCCCGGTTAGGAGTTATAGGGTTTTAGCTAACTTTCACGCGTGACCATAGTTATGGTCATGAGGTTTAGTTAGGCTTTCGTGCGTGACCACACTAGTGATCACAAGGTTGATTTATGTTTGTGCACATGACCTGTTTGGGTCATATGATGTTATGATGTTTTTGCACCTGACCTCGCTTAAGAGGTCATGGGGTTTCACATGAGGCGCACTTGCGACTCATAGTAGTCAGATGGTTTGGTAGGCAGCGCTGACCGCGCCGGTGACCCTGAATGGCGAGGATCTCACGGGAGTCATAGTTAGGGCTCGGCAGGGTTAGGGTTGCGGGAGGAGGCCTATATAAAGGCCGGGATCTCACAGATGGGTTAGCTCTTCACACAACCATCTATTATCTTTGCTACAAATAACTTTAAATAAAAAAACCTTCGCGCTACAACCTTATCCACTAGATGGACCCCCGGCAGAGTCAAGAATCTATCAGCTACGCGAACCAAGTTAACCGGATAAAGAGCGATACTATCGGTGCTGGTAAGAAACTGATTCTTAGTGGAAATACTAAGATAGGGCAGTGAGACTCGAGGAGCTCCTGGACACAGCACTGAAGAGAAGAGAAGACGTCGTTACCTGTCGCGAGTAAGGACAAGAGTAGGATACTGTAACATTTGGTTGCGTCACCTGCGACACCTAACGACGACAAGACGGCCACCCCAGGTGATATGACATTCACTCAAGATAACGAAGGAGATAGTGATCACAGCGACAAAGACGTAAACCTAGGGCAACTAGATACAGCGTTAGGAGAAGTAGCAAGGCAGCCAGCACCAGCGGAAGTCCGGTTACACCGGAAAGGACCTCACCTCCCAATAGTTCCCACGAAGGAACTCCGCGACCAGCGAGAATGGCCTCAGCAGCATCCGCAGCACCCCCAAAGAGGAATACCATGAAAGCTCTCCTCAGGACAGAAGAACAGTTAACCAGATTCCTCTCAAGGATCAATACCCAACCAGAATCAAGGCCCAAGGCCGCAGAACCTGATAAGTTCACAGGGGACCGCACTGAACTAAGACAGTTTCTGAGTCTGTAGGACCAATATTTCAAAGTCAAGGGGTATGAAGAAGGCAAGGATGCGATAAAGATTGCATTTGCAGAAAGCCTACTGAGGGGAGCTGCGGGCCAATGGATCATGCCATACATGGAAGGAAGTCAAGAAAGGGTATAGACGACATGGGTCGAACTCAAGGAGATGCTGCAAACTTGGTTCGGAGATTGAGATGCCAAGGAAATGGCCCAAGTGATGTTAGACACAATGTGGCAAGGAAGGGATAACTTCTCAGACTTCTGGCATAAGTTCCGCATGATAGCTGTCGAAGCGGAATATGACGACAGTACCAAATGGCGAACCCTTCTCGGGGCAAGTAACCAGACAATCCAAAAGGCCTGGCAAGACTCTGACCACTAGTTCTCGATGACAGAAAACGTCGCCACGTGGGCAATTGAGAAGGAAAACAAGATCAAACTGGTCAACCACCTTCGAAATAGGATCAGCGACCTAGGAAAGCCAACCATCCCACGAAACGACAATGGAAATTACTGTCTGATGGCAGACCTGAAGCAAGTAACAGGAGGGGATCCAATGGACCTGGATGCAGCAGGAAGATGGGGCAGGAGGTTCCAACAGCTTTCAGACCAGGAATACCAGAGAAGGAGAAAAAAAAGCGCTGGTCTCCGGTGCAGATAGAAGGGTCACTTCATCAAGGACTACAGGCGGAAAGAGTCAAAGATTCAGGAACTGGGAACAACAGGGGTCATGGAGGGACTAGAGACTTTAAACGAATAAGGTCCCAAGCAAAGAGTAGTCTGAGGGACGACGGACAAAGCAAACCTGCCAGCATCGCACACATATCAACGGGAAAAGACTACAAGGCAACAATCAACAGCACGGACAGTTACGATAAGGAACACCTCATGATGAAGATAAAACTATGTACGAACAACGAAGAAATAGCAATGAATGCGATGCCAGACTCAGGGGCTATCGAGGACTTCATCGACAGAAGCTTCTGTGAAGTCCATGGGATACCCCTGGAAAAGATCAAGAAACCCAGAAACATATTCATCGTCAATAGGGAAAAAAGCAAAGCAGGACCTATTACCTGTATCGCATGGGTGGTTATAGAGATAGGTGCACACCATGAAGCAATGACATTCCAAGTGGCGCATTTGCGTAAGCACAGTGCCATACTAGGAATGCCATGGCCAAAACGACACCACCCCAACTTCGACTCGGAAAAAGGACAAATCAACTTCGATAGTAGCTTCTGCACACAGTTGTACCTGGAAACTTCCTCAACGATTGCAACAATACCCGAAGAGAAAGCAATATAAGAGAACCTGAGGACCCAGATCCTCCACATGGAGACGAAGCAATAAGAAGAGACCCCCACCGATGAAGGCTTAAGGGTACGAGTGTTACGCCCAGAAGCAAAAAATCCCACTAGGGGCTCGAAGAAGGCTGTGGGACATGACCTGTACTGTACCCAGGATACGACAGTCTCAGTAAGGAGACAAACAATGATACCAACAGGGATTGCAATAGGACTACCTGAAGGCACCTATGCGCGCATCGCTCCATGCAGTGGTATGGCGGCCCGAAATGGGAGTACCAGCGGCGCAGGAGTGGTGGATGCAGACTAGAGTGGAGAGGTTCAAGTTCTGTTAATAAACCTGAAAGAAGAAGATTATGTTATCAAGAAAGGAGATCGCATAGGACTGATGATTATCGAAAATATCAATATGCAGGAAATGCAAGAAGTGCAGGACCAGGGAAAGACTGAATGCGGAGACACCGGGTTTGGACGTACCCGACGGGGAACCCCCAAAGACGCTCCCATCGAGAAGACTGAAGAGAAACCACTAAGCATATCTTGCATATCAGCAAAGGCCTTCAGTCAATTCTACCGAAGAGGAGAACTGACGGGGATACCCAAATGGGTTGAAGATGACGATGGACCAACGATTGTGGAAGTATTAATGCTCTGCATGAGGCTGGCGGTGAAGGATGAAGCCAAGCGGAAAAAGATAACCCTATGGCAACTGGTCGCCAAGGAATATCATGATTACCTCAACACATTCGCAGAAAATGAAAGAAAGGATCTT
Source organism: Tuber magnatum (assembly GCA_003182015.1). Classification (NCBI taxonomy): domain Eukaryota; kingdom Fungi; phylum Ascomycota; class Pezizomycetes; order Pezizales; family Tuberaceae; genus Tuber; species Tuber magnatum. The sequence goes on from PYWC01000103.1 coordinate 165,858, forward strand.
CCAGAAGACAAGAGCGAAGATCACCGGATCAATCTAGAGGAAGCAAGAACAGCGCCATTCATGAAACTCTACCCACTAAGGGAAGAAGAATTGAAAGCGCTAAGGTAATACGTCAATCAAAATCTGGAAAGACACTGGATCAAACCATCATCCTCCTTGGCGGGGGCACCCATCTTATTCATTAAGAAAAAGGATGGGAAACTGAGACTGTGTATTGACTTTGGAGGAGTGAATGCGGTATCAAAAAAAGACAGATATCCTCTACCATTGATCGACGAAGCATTGGACCGCCTGGGACAGGCCAAACACTGCACCAAACTGGACATCAAGGACGCATATCACAACATCAGGATCGCTAAGGGTGACGAATGCAAGATGGCTTTCCGAACAAGATATGGGTTATACGAATATCTGGTTATGGCCTTCGGATTATCCAACCCTCCAGCCATGTTCCAACAGTGGATTGACTCCCAGTTGAGCAAGTACCTGGACATATCCGGTATCGTCTATCTAGACACTATACTTATATATTCGGACAACATGGAACAACAACACCGAGACATACAGGCAGTGCTGCAAGCATTGAGAGAAGCCAAGGTCAAACTAAAACCCGCGAAATGCGACTTTCATGTGAAAGAAGACGATTACCTTGGATTTATTGTCAACCGGGACGGAGTATAGACGGATCCCATCAAGACAGCAGCTATAATAACAGGAATGGAAAGCACTGAAAAGCATCCAGGGAGGACAAAGCTTTGTGGGCTTTGGTAACTTCTATGGACGATTTATGGAAGGATTCGGCCACGTGGCCAAGCCACTATACGACACAACGAACAAAGGAATCAGTTGGGAACGGGGAGAAAGAGAACAACAAGCCTTCGATGACCTCAGGAATCGACTTACAACAACACCGATCCTACCGAGTATGATCAAAACCGCCGCATCCAACTTCGTATGTTCCAGAATCCTCTCACAGCAGGGGGAAGAAGGACTCTGGGGACTGGTCGCCTTTCAATCAAAAAGTCAGGTCGAAAGCCGCAAGAAACTACGATATTTACAACAAGGAACTGTTAGCTATAGTTCAAGCTCTTAAGGACTGCAGGATGTATACGCTAGGAAGCCAACGTGTGATCTGGGTCGTCACGGACTGTAAAAACCTGCTAGCATTTACTACCACCAAGGAACCCATTGGACGACAAATAAGGTGGAGCGAGACGGTAAGCCAATACCAACAGCAAATCGAATACCGACCGCAAAAAGAAGGAGAAAAACTTGATACATGGCCAAGAAGGACGGAAGACTTCACAGACAAGGAAGAAACACAGTCGCAGTGACCGAGGATCCTCCTGCCGAAGGAGAAATACCTTCGAAAAGAAGAAGACGAGGATAGCGGATATGAGTCGCTAAGCGAGCTGATGGTGGGAACAATACAAGGCAAAGGATACGAGGAATGGATACTACGAAGCACCTCCAATGACGGTCAAATCAACCAGATTAAGAAGGCTTTGAAGGACGGCCTAAAACAGATGAAAAACATAGCACTCGGGCTATACCGGGAGGAAGACAGTTATCTATAGTACAATAATAAGATAAGGATCCCAACCAAGGAAACCTTAAAAACTGAAGCGAGAAAAAGAAATCACTACAACCCACAAGTAGGACATGGCGGAACGGCGAAGGTGGTAGCATTCGTTCAACGATCCTACTACTGGCCTTCGATGCGGGACAATGTTAAACGATATATGAAAAATTGCGACACATGTCAATGGACGAGGGCGATAAAGCACGAGCCTTATGGGCCGCTCGAACTACTCGAAGCGCCTGGAAGGCTATGGCAATCCATAGTGATGGATTTCATCACCGGACTTCGAGAATCGAAGGGTTATGACGCCATATGGGTCGTTATCGACTGACTAATGAAAATGGTGCACTTTATACCATGCCGAACGGATATGACAACTTCACAATTCTTCAACCTGTTTAAAGACCAAGTCTTTAGATTGCATGGACAACTGAAAGATGTCGTCTCGGATAGAGGATCACTATTCACGTCAGAAGTCTGGAAGGAAATAAGATAACACTTAAGTATCAGCCAACGCTTGAGCACGGCCTTCCACCCCAAACGGACCGACAAACCGAATAAACAAATGCGATATTGGAACAATATCTAAGAGCATACATCAACTGGCAACAAAACCATAGGCAGAATTCTTATCTACGGCAGACTTTGCCTACAACAACGGAAGGCAAGAAACGATAAAAACCACGCCATTCTTTGCAAATTATGGATACGATCCCACCTTCAATCCGCCAGGATCTGAAGTACCAAGGAAGGTCACGCAAGGACACGGTATGACAAAACTTCACCACATCTTACGAGACAAGATAATGCTATCTCAAATAAGCCAGAAGGAAAAGAGCCATAAGCACCGGAAACTAGACCCGAACCCATTAGTCAATGATAAGGTATGGCTCATACCCGGAAACATTCGAACCACGAGACCTTCTAAGAAGCTGGACTACAAGAAACTTGGACTATCCAGGATCATCGAACGTGTTGGACTTCGAGCATATAAACTCAACCTCCCAGCCTCAATGAAACAAACTCATCCAACATTCAACATCAGCCTCCTGGAACCCTTTCAAGAAAGCTCTTTTCCCTCACAGAAAACACTTCCCCCTCCGCATATTGAAATAGACGGAGCAGACGAACACGAACTCGAAGAAATAAACTACTCCTGCTTACACTACGGTAAAGTTCAATACCTTGCTAAGTGGACCGGTTATTCCTCAGAACACGATCAAGAGTGGTATCCCACCACAAACTTCAACAACGCTAAAGACATTGTCCTCCTCTTCCACCAACGCTACCTGTACAAGCCAGGAACCGACCGCTGAGAATGCGCCGGAAGAAGGAGGCTGGGTAGCACCTGAGGACAAAAAAGAATTGCAACGAAATGTGGGCCAGGCACAAAAAGGGGCAGAAGAAGCGGCTGTTGGGAGGAACGACCATGTGGGAAAATAATGGACGGCATGCAGCTACGACGACTGCATGGTCTACAGCGACGCAAAGGAAAGACATGGGTGGTGGCCGAAAGAGACCACCCAAACCGGAGACTTGGACAGCAACCAAGAATTGGCGGATTCCTGGGACAAGCAAACCTGGGAAGGAGACGAAACGGAGGCCCTGACACAGCCCAAACCTCACAAAATCGACCGGCAGAACTGCATACGCAGGCTCTGCCCCTACCACTGGCACCAACAGAAATGAGTGGAACAACAGGCTCCAAGGATAGAGCCGAGAAAGAGGGGGGGGCACAAAGTCTCTTTTGAGCCCAAGGACGTCCTCTGTGAGACAATTCGCACTCAGGACAACATGATAACGCAGCAAAAAAGGATGATTCAGGAGGTGCAAATGACGGTCGACTGGCTGAGAAAAAGCATCGATGGATGACGAGAAGTGAAAAGGATGGTGGAGGAACAGCGAGAAAAAACAGACCGGGAAAGGAGGAGCAGAAGGGACGTGGAGGATTGGATCCTTGCGGAATACCAGAAGGCATTCCGGCACGAACAACACATGAGGGGGTAAGCTCCAAGGGTTGAAGAAAGGAGAAGGAGAAGAGGATAAGGCGTATTCTCAGGGACTGAGGATAAGGGAGAGGGGAGCTAATGTCACGTTCTGACTAGAGGAGCGCTAGTCAGGTGACGGAAGCATGGAAAAGGTTTCGCATAACTCCCCGTTAGGAGTTATGGGGTTTTAGTTAGCTTTCGCGTGTGACTATAGTTATGGTTACGAGGTTTAGTTAGGCTTTCGCGCGTGGCGACACTAGTGATCACGAGGTTGATTTATGTTTGCACATATGACCTGTTTGGGTCATATGATGTTATGATGTTTTTGCACCTGACCTGGCTTAAGAGGTCATGGGGTTTCACATGAGGCGCACTTGCGACTCATAGTACTCACATGATTTGGTAGGCAGCGCAGACCGCGCAGGTGACCCTGAACGGCGAGGATCTCATGAGAGTCATAGTTAGGGCTTGGCAGGGTTAGGCTTGCGGAACGAGGCCTATATAAAGGCCGGGATCTCACAGATGGGTTAGCTCTTCGCACAACCATCTATCATCTTTCCTATTTATAACTTTAAATACAAAAACCTTCATACTCCAACCATATCGGCTAGACGGACCCCCTGTCGAGTCAAGAACCTATCCGCTACGCAGACCAAGTTAACAGCATAAAGACCAATACTATTGGTGCTGGTGAGAAACTGATTCTTAGTGGCAATACCAAGATAGGGCCGCGAGACTCGAGGAGCTCTCAGACACAGCACTGAAGAGAAGAGAAGACGTCGTTACCTGTGACCAGTAAGCACGAGAGTAGGATACCGTAATATACGGAGGAATTACAACCTACCAATAGTAGGTCATAGGAGAACGGCAAAAACTACTGTCCTAGGATATGGTTATTACTACTGGTCAGGAATAAAGAGAATCATTAAACCCTATATCAAAACCTGTGATATTTGTGTACAGAAAAAAGTTGTACGACAGGCAACTTATGGACTACTGAACCCAAAAGAAGCATGTGATAAGTCATGGAAGTCTATATCAGTAGATTTCAACATGGATCCACTAGCATCAGACGGTTATGATACAATCCTCATGGTAGTGGATTATTGGGCCAAAATGAGTTCTTTTATTCTATGTAGTAAAGATATGACTGTATGGTAGTTTGACTAAACCTTTCTGTAAGGAATCTTGTAACAATAAGGACTACTGAGCGATGTGATCACTGATAGCAGATCACTATTCACATCTAAGATATAGAAGGAAACAACACAAAGGTTAAGAATCCAACAACGATTGAGTACAGTATACTACTGTGATGGCTGCCTGATAGGAGTATGGTGGCCTTGGGCTTTAGGTTACATATATGAAAGTCAAGGTTGTTTGATTGCCTAGTGATTGAAGGGGTAGATTAGGCATGGTTCTGGATAATGGAACCTGGTGCAAAGTGATGGAAGAATGTGCCTGCATGTGAGGAAGGGGTTAGGGGTATTGGAATTTGTCAGTAGAGGATTTTTCTTTGTTATATAAAGGGGTATGGCTCTTAGATATTTCCTTTTCCTATACAATCTGGTAATTTCGTACCTATACCTGTTCTTAGAAATTCCAACTTTGTTTCTTCTTCATCTTACCAGAACCTGTGAACCCTGACCCCAACTCCTGAGTCCCATCCTTGAACCCCTTGAGCCTTGCTACAAATGTGTCTTGTTGGTATACCTCTTCCTCTTACTTGTCTCACCTACTATGGTATACCTTGAACTATTTGCCCTTAACCTTGCACAGACCCTACAGGTTACAGCCACTTACAAATGGTTGGACAAACTGAAAGAATCAACTGGATATTGGAACAACATCTTTTGTGCATATGTCAACTAATAGCAGAACAATTAGAACAAACCATTGACAACAGTAGAGTTTGACTCCAAGGATAGAAAGCGGAGGACAATTAAGAACTGAGTATTGTCTACAAACTAAGAACAAAAGTCCAAATGTAAGGCTGTCAGTTATTGGACCAAAGGCAAGGTAACAAATCACAAAAATATGCTGCCACTTTACGAAACATTGCGAATAAAGAGAGTTGTAGTACAACTACCATAAAAAGCAAATTGTGATCAACAGTGCAGGCTCACTCCAAATCTACAATCAAGAGATACAGTGTAGTTATTATCACAAAATGTACAAACCACAGGACTGTTAAAGAAGCTGGACTATGAAAAATCACACCATTCAGGATCTTGGCAAAGGTGGGGAGTTGTACCTGTAATGTGTTCGGACTAGGTCCTAGTCACGTAGTGGTATGATAGGAGCAGATAGCTTCTGGGTAACAAGAAGTGAGTGCTGATTACTAAAGGAGGTTTCAAGGGGGTGTAATAGGGAAGTGAAAGTAACCATTCAAGCAAGTATATTTGAAATACTGTTAGTTGAAGTCTGCTGTTTTCATTGCAGAAATCAGCAGTCTTTAAATACAGCATATCTCTTATTTCCAGCATGAGCAATATTCTAAAACATTATGTGTATCAACTGATAGTACACGAAACAATACACGTATCAAACGATCCTGTGAAACCAGATATAACCAAAGCTAGTACCCATACAGGTTACAATCCCCAAACAAAATTACAATTTCACCAAACAAAATAACATAACGAAATCCTAATAGCCGGCAAATCAGCTATTTTCCTGCAAGTCTCCATAGAACCCATCTGTATTGTCATCGCTGTCCTGCAATATTCTCATGTCATCCTGCAATATCCATTTCAACCCCTCTAGCCATATCTCGAAAGACTCCACACAGGGTGCCTCATGCGAAAAGCATCCTGATTCCCACCAGTGTGGTAAATCGATCCAGTCTGGGACCATTCAGCCCTCACAATCCTGTGTTTAGATATCGATTCACCTGCGTTCCTCCACACGGTCAACATAGAATATGTTTGCGTATGCGCTCAGTGGAATAGTTCCGTGGTATAGTAGGAGTGCTATGGTTTCGTGTCATGCTTTCATGTTGACTTCCTCGTAGATTGACATTTTCAGTTTTCTTTGCAGAACAGTAGAGTGGTTTGTAAAGGGTTATTCGGTTGCAGGTAAGGCGGTGAATTTTGCTTATGTGTTTGCGGCAAGGTGGGCGGTATTTATGTCTCGGTGTCAGCCTTGTTTGGGTGTTCGAGCATGGTGGGTGGTATTTAATCTTGGTTTCTTCTCTCTCCATACACATTTCATATTTTTCCATACTTAGGTAGCAGCCACTACCAAAGTGGAATATGTCTGATAGTGTTTCTTCCCACATCTGTCCTGTCAATTCAGTTGTTATATCTAGGCATTTGTTGCAAATATGTATGAATAATCGATATGTAAGGTGTCGTCTAGGGATAATATCAGGGTACAACAACAGTCCTATTACCTGATAGCGTATTTTCCAAGACACTTGCTCATAGTTTGACATTGTAAGGCTATTGGATGGTATGTGTGTCTTTCTCCATTGTACCCAGTACTCGGCTCCGGCTAGCCATGCCAAGCATGCAGCTTCGTTCTTCATTACCTGATTCCCATCTTTGCTGCTTGCAAAATTGCTGACAAAATGGGCTGACTAGAAACCGTCCTGTATATCTTCATTTGTATCAAGGCAGAGGTGTTGTATATCTGGCAGCATTAGACTCTATACTACCATTACATGATTTATTGCAGAAGGCTGCTCATCCTCCACTTTGTTGGCCGCCCACCACTGGTTTACCGATTCTATTGCATTTCCAATCCTTCGCGGGGTTCTCAGCTGGTTTCTATTTCTGGGTATCTTACCTGGTTTACTAGGCACTGTTTGTGGTCATGCTGCCTTCTATGGTCTCGTATAGTGTCTACTACCTATTCCGGTTTCTCATCAACCACCATCGCAGGTCGCTTTGCGTGGGTTCTGGCCACAAACATGTTAGTATTATTAGTGAGGTACCCCTTTCCCGTAGATGCATGGAAGGTCACCTCACAGTTCTGGTACACCCTTCTACCCAGTACCATCATATAGGTTTCCGTATGGTTCTCATATCCTACCATCTTGAATGGTCCTTACTAGCGGGATTGCAATTTCTTGCTTCATCCAGACTTGGTCGTAAACAGGTTTCCGTAAACTAGTAGCATATTGTCTATCCCAATTGGTGTGTCGTATCTACGTCATTTTTCTGCCATTATTGTACTTCTGCAACACACTAGTTTGCTTGCATTAAATGCAGCATTGTGGATTGTTTGGTGTCTGTTCAATAGTTCATCGGCTGCTGACATTGCAGAGTTCTTGAAGTTTGCCAGGGGGAGTAGCAGGTAATCTTTTCCAAAAAGGCCTTTGTATGGTAACCTACAAGGAGTTTTGGACCATCCTGCATGCAAGTATGCTGCCATCTCAGGTATGGCATGGAACCAATTGTTCTGTCTTACATTGACTAGGTTCCAAATAGCTGTCTTTAACTTACAGGCATTTCTTTCGTCTTGTTCAATCATCTCATAGTGTCCTGGTGGCGCCTTAAAGGATTCAATTTCTAACGATTGACACTGCTGTCTCTAGACATGTAACTCAAATCGTGGGTCTGCATCGCTTACCATTGTTGTTGGGTAACTGTAGGGTGCAAACATCCTATTGCACAGCAGTTCCCAGGTTGTTACTACTGTAACTCCCTTGTTTGTCGGTATGTGCCAAGTGAATCCAGAAAATGTGTTTATGTCTACTAGAATTGTATTGCATTCCCAGGAATTGTGGAAGGGTGCTGCAAAGTCAACAGCTATTAATTCAGAAATTTCGGATGGTAGAACAATTGTCTAGGCCTTTCCTTCCACTAACTTTGTGGGTTCTTTGTTCGTCTGGTCGATGTAGCATTGGGCCACATGCCCTCTACCATCCTTCCACATTGCTAGCTAGAATAGGTATTCGATGGTATAATGTAAGTTCCGTTCAGTACCGTGATAGGCTTTGTTGTGGATTTTGGCGATGACACACCCCTTTCGTGTGGTATTTGCAAAAGTGGTGCCTTTTAGAATGTACAAGCATTCTTTACTGTACTGTGTTTTGGCAAATAGTATTCTATTTGCAATTGTGTAAGAGGACAAGTTCCTTTGGGAATTCAAGTTTTTATTTACCTTTTTCCATATCCGTTCGTTCTGGTATGCTAAAAGGATAGGCAGTCAGAAAGTCCCCAGCATTGCATTGACTGTTTGTCTGGTGTCCTGTTCATCTCCTATCTGGCTCCCCCTGGTTGTTTCCTGCTGGTCCTCCTCTTTATTGTCCTTCAAAGCATGGTACACTGCACAGCGGTATTCATACATCAATGGGGGCATTACTGAGACCATTCCCTCATTAGCATAGCTCTCCAGTGGCTCTGTTCTTTTAATCCGAGGTGGAATATTTGGCATTTGAAATTCCGCCGCTTCTGGGTTCAGTATCGCCGGGATTGTGAGTAATTGGAGCATTGGGTGCATGAGGGTAGACAGTCCTTCCTCTGCACTACTTGGTGTTCTCACAATTTTCTGCCTTTAGTCCCAGTCATTCACCGCGGGAGATTCCGGAAGCCTTAGGTCAGGTATTGAGCTTGGAGGGCTGAGTGCTTCACTAGGAGGCCACGGGGTTGCCTTGCATCACTGTCTGGGATGGTTGTTCATAAACTTAATTTTAATGTAGTGATATAGGCAATGGTCCATATAACAATGTGAACAGTGGAGCTTGCTATGTTGGAGTTCCTTGGGCAGCTTGCTCCGCAAGGTGCACTTGTCACCTCAATCATTTCCTACAGTGATTGAGCAGGGGCTCTCAGGGTGCACAGGAACCTCATTCAGGTATTCAATATATGAGTAAGAAGGGGAAGTAGGGGCAAGGTCTCGCTTGGGCACCATCGTAATTGATTCTTGTTCGTAGACTTGGTTGTCATAGATGTCATTGACTTGGTTTGTATAATCATGCACATAGGGTAGGTACAAGTCCGAGTTTCCTTCTTATGTCTGGGAAATGGCGTTGGCTAAACAGTTTGTACTTCCAGATGTGTAAACTATTTTTGTATCGTATTTTCCCAATGCATGGAGACCTCCAACTCGCTTTCTACTGGGGTTCTTTGCCATTGGTAGATCTGTTAGGGGCTGGTGGTCCGTTCCTATCATGAATGTATTTCCTATAAGTATGTTGTGAAACTGGGTAAGCACCTCAAGCATTCTTAGGGCCTCATTATAGGTGGTTCTATAATTTGTCTCTGCATTGGGGAACTTCCTGCTGTGGAAAGAGGGTGGTCGATCGGTCACATATGTGGGTCCCTGTCCCACTCAAAGCATAACAATTCCTACTGGTTAGCACTATACGTACACAGGCAACGATACCTTGGACTCAAATGTGCATGACTACATGTCTCCTCCCAAGTGAGATAGCGAAGCTCTCAGGGCTCCTATCTGACAACTCACTCATAAGGGTAGGTGCACTGCTTGTCAACATTGGTGAAGGGTTGAGTAGTAAAGTTATATGTAAGAAGATACAAAGATGATGGCGTGAAGAGCTCATCTTCAGGGGTCTTGGTGACCCCTTTCATACTGGCTCTGCACGCCAACCCTAATCCTGTGACTCATACCCCTGGGTCACCCGCCATAGTCATGTGCACTAAGTCCACCACATGTGTGGGACCCAGGACTCACTAATCGAGTCCAGTGCAAAAGTTATTACATCATGTGACCTCCCAATTGTGAGTCATCCAAATGCATTAACCAATCACAACATACCAGCAACTCACAACTGTGTATTATGCCAGACCTCATGACCGTAATGTAAGTCATTGTGCAAAAACCTAACCAATCTGCCTTGCCAGGCAAGGCTTACCAGTTAGTCTTACTTAGTCCTCTCAACATTCTATTTTGAGTCTTTTATGACTTAAGAAACCTTCCTCCCCTGTCACTATTTGGAATATTGCCTCCCCTCTCTCTCTGGCCTGAGTCCCATCAGACTATGCCCATTGCATCAGGGCTCTCCCCAACGCCTTCACTTCTCTTCCCAACAACTCGCGGTATTTCTATTCACGTTGCCAATTATCCCTCCATTCTTGCCTGGTGGTGTTCCCAATCTCCATCGTTTGCTGTTTTATTGCGCTCATTTCCTCTAGGGCATTGATGGTTGCTCGTTGGTTGATGATGATTCCGCAGGCTTTATCCAGCATTTTCTGCTAGTGTAATGGGGGCACCTGTCGGAAGATGGATCCCAAGGTTCCGACTGCACCAAGCAACTTCAAACTTATCACTAAAGGTCTACACAGATGTAAGAGTAAAGTAAGCGGCAAAACTTAATGTCGTTAAGCCTGACGCTTCACTCAATTAAGGTCTCGAGAGGATTTCTTGTTCCAGTAGGAGAGTTCTCGCATAGACTTTCAGGTAGTTTTATCTTATGGCAGACACTCCCCTATCAGTTTACTGCAACCATTCGAGCATACTCTTCTCCGCTAAGGGAGGTCCGACACGTCTCCTGCCACATCCAACGGGCATGCATGTGTCGACACACACTCTAGTCAGCGTTCACCTTATACGGTTATCGTTCCTGCACCACATTTCTATTTTGCCTGCGGTAGTGGAAACCTCTGCGTATCGGCGTCTTGCCAGTGGCTAGCAGTCAAGACACTACATGAACTAGAATACCTATGACACCCATCCCATGTGCATTGATTTCTACTTGGCCCGGGAAGCTACCCTGAGCGTTTTATCTATCTACTATTTATGGTTCATGGACTTCCGGTGTCTTCCGCAGGTGTAAAGGGGGCACCCCTAGCAAGATGGATCCTAAGGTTGCGACAATACCAAATAACTTCAAACTTATCGCCAAAAGTTCACGCAGATGGAGGAGTAAAGTGAGCGGTAAAACTTAATATTGTTAAGCCTGATGCTCCACTCAATTAAGATCTCGAGAGGGTTGATTGTTGGAGTAGGAGAGTTCTCGCATAGACTTTCAAGTAGTTTTACCTTATGCCAGTAACTCCCCTATCAGTTTACTCCAACTATTCGAGTACACCCTTCTACGCAAAGGGAGGTCCGACAAGTCTCCTGACACCCCCTTCGGGCATGCATGTGTCGACACACTCTAGTTGGCGTTCACCTCATCCTGGCGTCGCTTCTGCGGCGCATTTACATTTTACCCGCCACAGTAAAAACTTCTGCACATCGGTGTCTGGCCAGTGGCTAACGGTCAAGACGCTGCAGGAACTTAGACTATCTATGACACCATTCCCCTGTGTCTTGATTTCTACTTGGCTCCGGAAACTACTGTGAGCGTTTTATCTATCTAGTATTTACGGTTCATGGACTTCCGGGGTGGTCTGCAGAACACAGTTGTTCTGGAGTGATCCAACGGGCGCTACCAATAACCACTACCCCTGATGCACCTCACCTGTGGCAGAAATCATGCTTTTGGTGTCTTTGCACTTCCCTTTGAGAGCCTATGACATTGGGGACACTTTCGGGCTTGGTAGGTGTGAAACTCTCCCGGCCGCCCCAGCAGCACCGAGGACTACCTTCGGGACTCCCACGGTTAACACCCATTAACCCCTTCAGTTTTGTTCCGTTTTACTTCAAATAACTTGGAGGAGGTACTCCACCTTCCGCCCTATGCCCCCTTGTATATCCTGCGAACAGCCTACGGTTGACCGGACGGCAGCAACGTATAGAGTGTTGCAAGCAGGTCTGCAAAGATTCCACTTTGCCAGACTGCACACAGCTACGGAGCCGTTGGTCCATGACATCCGGACCTCAAGGCGGGGCCGGAGGGGTATGATAGGCATAATGTCTCCAATTTGCAGCTTCTTCGGAGCTGCATAGCTCGTCCAATAGCATCTTCCGGAACCCCAGATTCCAGCATTATGCATGGTTTAGTGTAACAAATGTGTGGGTCATTTTTCCCAAACTCCGCGCCGGACTTCGTATTGCAAGGCAGGGTAACTCAGGACCTTGGGCAGGGTAACCCAAGCCCCATGGCAGGGTAACCTGATCCTGAGGGTTGGGTAACCTGTCTGGTGGACAAGATAACTTTTCCCTACTACCCTGTCTGTCCCGTCGCCGGAGATAGACACTTCTGACCTTTCTCCAGTTACCCTGCCTAGCTGAGTAACCCCCCATTCGGAGGGCACCAAGTATGCTGACACCGCTCCCGGGTGTATCCGTGTACGCACTCCCTGACCAGTCAATTCCGTTCATTCTCGGAGCCTGGGCCATTGGGTCTCTATAGGTCAAGTCCATAATTGCCTGCCGGTTCCTACCAGTTCGCCTCCTGGCTCCCTGTATGGGTATAGGTTCCGTCTGCCATAGCGCATGCATGCTGGGTTGTTACATCACTCCCCTCCTCTCTACAGTCCGTCCTGGACCATTAGCCTTGTCGCTTATTTCCACGACTTGATTCCCCCAAGACCCTATAGTCCCTGGGCTTGGACGGATACCTTTGGTGGAAATCCAGAATGGCCAGTAAGCCTGTCCCTTCTAGCATCTCATAGGGCTCCGATGAACTTTCCTCATCGCTGTATCCTTCTCACGAAACCCGGTACTGGACGAAGCGCAACGGGAACTTCCCCTGCACTCCTCCGTACCACCAACTGTCCACAACCGCTTCAATGACATAAACGGGCTCGTTGTCCACAAGTTCCGGCGTAGGTCCTTCCTTGACTCTACCTCCTTCCGGATACTCACAATAGGGTTGGAGCAACCTGACATTGAAAACGCCGTGGATGCTCTATCCAGTGGGCAGTTGGGGTGCGTAGGACCGGTTACCCGCTCGACGTTTGACCACGAAAAGCCCCAATACCCGGTGGTCCAGCTCCTCCATCGGACACTTCTTGCGGATCTTTTTTCAGTTCAATATCGCCCGGTCCGCTTTCTTTGCCCGCCCCGCAGCCACATCCTCCCAGGTAACATAGTCCGGTGATCGCAACCTTTTCTGGTCATGCCATTTCCGTTGCCTTGCCCGCCCCCGCTGAATCGTTTCTCGAATCTCTGCCCAGGTTCCTTCCCATGCCTTAACCAAGAGCTCACTACTAGGGTGTATTCCTTCATTATCAGACACAATGCCGGACCAGTTTGTCCGCGGGTGAAATCCATAAATGATCTCAAACGGTGACAACCTAGTGGATTCTGATGTGGAGGTGTTGTACTCATACTCCGCCAGGGGTAGTAGCGAAACCCAGTCATCCTGTTGGCAGGAACAGTAACTACGCAAGTACTGTTCCAGTGTCTGATTGACCCTTTCGGTTTGCCCATCAGTCTCAGGGTGGAATACAGTCGAAACGTTTAGCTTCACTTGCAACCAGTGCATCAGACTTATCCAGAACTTGGATGTGAATCGGCTATCACAGTCAGAGATGATTGACTTCAAGAGCCCATGAAGGGACCAAACTTCGTTCGGGAATAACAAGGCAAGGTCCTTGATTGGTACCTCAGTGGTTAGGGGTATGAAATGTGCCATTTTCGGGAATCTGTCCACTATAACCCAGATCTTCGTATACCCTATGGACTCAGGCAGCGCTACAATGAAGTCCATTGAAATCGCTGTCCACGGTCGCATAGAAACATCAATAGGTTCCAGCAGTCTGAACTTCTTATGCCTGATGGACTTATTTCTTTGGTACGCATCACAGGTCCGCACGTAGTGGGTGATGTGCTCATCCATCTCAGGCCAATACAAGTTAGCCCTAACCCTGCCAATGGTCTTGGAAGTCCCGAAGTGTCCCACGATTCGGGAGTCATGTTCTGCCTTCACGATTGTCTGCTTCACATTCTCACCCGGGGGAACATACCACCAGTTCTTGTACAGGAGCAAGCCCTTTTCCGTCGTGAAATGTCGGTCGACCTCTTTGTCACCGGCAGGCGTTGCCATCAGGATCCTTACGTATTCCTGGCCTTCGTTTATCGCTACCCGCAGTGGATCCAAAAAGGAAGACTGGAGCCAACATCCGGAGTACACCTGCAACACGTGTGGTCGCAAGAAGTCCATTTCCTGGCTCCCAACCCGCTGTCCAGGGTGCAAGAACCACTGTGGCGGAAAATTACTCCCCCCTTCAGGGCGGTAGTCCCTATGCCGCGACAAAGCATCTGCCTTCTCCTTCAACTGCCCTGCTTGGTAAACCACCTTGCAGTTAAATGGTTGCGCGAACTCCGCCCAGCGGTGCTGCCTTCGGTTAAGGGCCTTGGTACGATTGAAGTACTCCAAATTCTTATGATCCATATAGATCACCAACTGGTCTGTTACTGAGCGTAGCAAATGATCCCATTCCTTGAACGCCGCTACAATGACAGTCATTTCCTTGCCATGGACATCATAATTAATCTCTGATGGGTGAAACTTCCTACTATGGTAGACCACTGGATGCCATCTGTCATCTTCACAGAACTGGGAGAGGACGGCCCCTAATGCAAAGTCACTAGCGTCGGTTTCTTGCCAGGTTGGCCGTTCAGGGTCAAAACATGCAAGGATAGGTTTGGACCTGAACGCTTGCTTCAAATAGTTGAAGGCCTGCACACACGCAGGTGTTTTTTCCCATTGGACATCCTTCTTTGTCAAGTTCGTCGGAGCTTTCGCTATCTTGCTGAAATCTTCTATGAACCGATGATAGAAGTTGGCAAAGCCCATAAAGCTTTGAACGTCGACAATGCATGTCGGAGGTGCCCGATCCCCGATCGTCTGCATCTTCTCCGACAACATAGAGATCGCCATATCTGAGATCTTGTATCCGCAAAATTCAACCTCCTGTTGGTCGAAACTGGACTTCTTCCTGCTTACACATAGTCTAGCTGTCTGCAATTTCTCCATCACATATCTCAGCATTGCGACATGCTCTTCCATAGTTTCGCAGTAGATCAGGATGTCATCCATGTATGCAATGACTCCTTCATCCATGAGATCCCGAAAGACCTCATTTATCATGCTTTGGAACGTTGCCGGGGCATTACACAACCCCAACAGCCAGACCTTGTATTCATACAGTCTATATCTACAGCGGAGGTCTGTCTTCGATTCCTCACCTTCCGACATCCTCAGAAGGTAGTAGCCATTCTTCAAGTCCAACTTGGTGAACACAATAGCTTTTCCGAACCTATCTCGCAGTTCATTCATCAACGGTAGAGGTTACTTACTCTTCACCGTGATTTTGTTCAGCCCTTGGTAATCTATTACTAGTCTTAATGTACCATCTGGATTTGGCACGGAGAGGATAGGGGCCACTGCCGCGGAACTGGACCGCTGCAGCTTTCCCGTTCGCAGCATGTCATAGAGATATTCCCGCAGTGCCTTAAGCTCCTTTTCCGATAACGGATAGATGGGCCCAAACGGAGGTTGAGTTCGGGGTTGCAACTCGATCGTATTGTTATACTTCCAGTGCTCCGGTAGTCCCTCAATCCGTTCTTGACTGAAGATATCCTCATAGTCCTTATACTCCGGGAGTACCTGATCCGTAATGTCGCCACCTTCCCTATCGGAGAATTGCACAATTCCCAATAGGTACACATTACTAGGGTCTTCTGCTAGTAACACTTCATCGGTAATGAACACTAACCGCCCCTGCTCTGCCAGGCAGTTAGCCTTGCAGAACTTTGAGCACCAGGTTACTGATCCAGTCTTCCAATCTATGTTGGGGTTATGGTCTCTCAACCAAGACATAGGTAGGTACCCATCCAACTTAGTGTTGGGCTTATCCGAGACTTTAAAGCTCATCTCCTTGTGGTGGTCACCTATCCTCACCTCTAACAACTTGGTATAGTGTAGACCAGACCCAGGAATGTGATTACCGCTGGCGTCGCTTATTGGCACATGTACCTTGCGTCATACACAAGGTGCCTGAGTCTGCTTAACCCATCGGCCACTAAGCAACACCCCAGTAGCTCCACTATCGAGTAGCGGGAGCCCTTCTGCGCTTACCTGTCTAGCTCCTATCTTCCAGTTCATCTTGACCTGCAGGCCGATAGACTAGGTATGACAAGGCAAGTTATCATGCTTTTGCCCCCTCGCTTGTCTTAGGACTTAGTCATCTTGGCTTAGCAAACCCTTTTAGTCTCTTGCTTTTCGACACAACAGCAGCCACAATGGGTCCGTAAACGTTAAGGGATTGCGATTCGTCTTGAATCAATTACTAGGGTGTTTACTATCACGGCCGCATGATTACGGGTAATAAACCCTCCCCATGTAAACTTGAAAATAGTACTGCTTATTTGATCAAGTCCAACCTGAACCAATTCCGCTTGCACCAAATATAACAATTTTGCCCAGGGTTGGTAGAAGTCCGCCATCGGACCGGTTACAAGCGAAGCAGCGGTGGTTCCTGGATGTGGACCGTCTCCTTTAGAAAGAACTCACCCAGCCTCAACAGAAATAATGTCTTATGACTTGCCCATCCCACTAAGGAAATCCTGAAAGGAATACGTATAACTAGAATAAAGGATATAACCAGAAACCCAACAAAGGAGAGATAACACAGCTCACCATGCATGGCCCATAACACCTACCTCGCCACATCACCAGGGTGTGGTCAGTTACAGGGTGGTTTATGCAGTAGAAGGGTACTTACCCATCTCCGCAGCCACCTCCATGGCTCATGTCCATCTGTCCCTCAGGAGTCTATGGCTACAGGTTAATAAGGTTACACCTTAAACAGGATGGGTTCTTACCTATTCCGAGCCGTCAGTATCAACCTCCATGATCTCAGGTGATGCCTGGGAGACTTCAAGTATCTTTGACGAGGAAGCCGGAGGTGGCGCTTCAATGCGCTTCAGCTGCTTGTCTGTCCCAGTGGGCTCGCTTACCGGGGCTGACCATTTCAACCCACCAGCCTGTTTGGATAAACTAATGACTGGGGACCTGGCGGTACACTTCCTCCAGAAGTGACCACTTTGTCCACACTTGGTGCAATGGTTGTGCTTTCTCTGACATTTGGTCCAAGTCAACGGGATTTCCCTATGGGCTATTGTATACTCAGAAGGCGCCGGCTTTGCCTGTTTCCCCACATTGAAATTAGTAGATTTGGCAGGCCTCTGGTTCTGTCTGCCCAAACTTTTATCCTTCATATTAAACCTCCCGGAAGTCGAGGACCTATCGTCCTTGTTTTCCATTGGCTGAGACCATTGGACAGGATGGATAACCCTGTTACTGAACCGGGTGTTGTCTTCCAGCGTGTGTCCAACTTTCCGCAGAAGACCAAGGTAGTGGTTCAAGTCGGTTGGATGGGGCTCCTGGAGTGCCCACATGTTCTGAATTTCCTGGATAATACCCCACCATACCTTGTCGCGTACCTGTACTGGATCTGTATAGCTAAGCTTATCCATGTAGTCAATTATCTTGTCCAGGTACTCATCAATGTGATGTAGCTTCATCACCAGGTGTCGCCACTTGAGAGGGAATCGGTCTCGTTCCGCTTGGTCACCGCTGAAACTTTGTTCAAGTCGTCCCCAGAATTCTTTCCACATTCTCAACAGGTTACTGTGGTTAACAGGAACACCAGTGCCCTTGGCTGCCTCTTTGTTGATGTGTGAGTGCAGCCCGAGATACCATGTTCGGGTGGTATCTTCTAAGAGTGGAAGCACCAGGTTTACCTTGTCCATATCAGTCAACCTGCACCGCGCAAAGCATTTGAAGTTGACCTCTACCAAGGTTAGGAAGCTTTGAAGTTCGGTAACCTTTCCCTTGAATGCCGGAATACTGCTCAGCATCTCCAGCTTCTTCTGCCGCTGTCTGGAGGATGGCTGCTAGGTCGATCTCCTGCGGAATTGCTGTTGTAGCTTCTTACGATGGCGGTCCCACCGTTGCTTCTCCTCGTTACTGCAATGATCCTTGTGAGCACCGCGGAAGCGAGTCAAATCAAGGAGGGAATCGGCATCATCATCATCCAAACTGTCATGATCGGAGTCCCCTGGATCTCCTCGCACTCTGGTTGCACCAGATCCATGAGGCACATTTCCATCTCCACGATCCCCAGCGTTTCCGCCTGGTGTCTCCCGTGGTCTATCATACCCTTCAAACTGTTCCTCCTGGCCATACTGATTCCCATCTGCGCGGGGGTTAGCCCCTAATGGTACTGATGCCGGTGGTGGAACAGGGCGTCACCCACTATCAGGAGTTGGGTTAGGCGCCACGTGAGTTATGCGCAGAAATGCCTGCAGCTCTGGGCAGCTCAGGGGTTGTATCGAGGGGCCAATGTGCCTCCACGAGCCACAATACCCACATGTTGGCCGTCCATCTACTTCCTTCTGCCTTCTTCGATGCCTTATGGGGGTTCGTTGTTCCTTCCTGCACCCACATGTGTGGCAATGAATCTATCCCACACAGGTTTGTTCCAATTGGCAGCCTGACAAGCATAATGCGTCTTGGCTATCCCACTCGCTGCTTGTGATTGTGGGGAGCATGGAAGGAGGAGTTGGTTTCGTGAGGGCAGAGGGAATCACGGGTGCCCAAGGAACAGAGCGAGCAGGTGTCCCAGGTCGGGGGATCCGAGTCCCTCGTGATAGAGCCATGGGTACTCGCCTTTCCTGGCGCCTTTGTAACGACCCAGCATACACGAGCTGTGGGAAACGGAACCTATACCTATACAGGTAGCCAGGAGGTGGACTGATAGGAACCGGCAGGCAAGTAAGCACTTGACCTATGGAGACCCGATGGCCCAGGCTCCGAGAATGAACAGAATTGGCTGGTCGGGGACTTAGGTACCTGGAACATGCGGGAGCGGTGCCAGCGTACTTAGGGACTAATGAAGGGGCAGTTGCTCAGCTACGCCGGGTAACTGGTGACAGGTTAGAAAGGTCTATCGCCGGCGAGGGGATAGACAGGGTAACAGGGAAAAGTTAACTTGTCAGCTGGACAAGGTTACCCTACCCTCAGGATCAGGTTACCCTGCCCAGAGTCCTGAGTTACCCTACCTTTCAATACGAAGTCCCTCCGGGAGTTTGGGAAAATTGACTAGAATGCTTGTCACGCGAAGCCATGCATGGTACTGGAATCTGGGGTTCTAGGGGATGCTATTGGGAGAGCTACGTAGCTTCGAGGAAGCTGTAAATTGAAGACATTATTCCTATCATACCCCTACGGCCCCGCCTTGATGCCCGGATGTTATGGGCACACGGTTCTGTAGTTGTGTGCAGTCTAGCAAAGGGGAATCTTTGCCGACATTCTTGCAACACCGTATATGTCGCTGCTGTCTGGTCGACTGTAAGTTGTTCGCAGGATATACAGAAGGGCATAGGGTGGAAGGTGGAGTACCTCCTCCAAGTTGTTGGGAGGAAAACAGACCAAACCTGACAGAGCTAACGGGTGTTAACCGTGGGGGTCCCGAAGGTAGTCGCGGGTGGTCCCAGGGCCACTGGGAGAGTTTTACACCTACGAAGCCTGAACGTGCTCCCAACGCTATAGGCTCTGAAAGGGAAGTACAGAGACACTAAAAGCATGATTCCTACCACAGGTAAGGTAGATCCGAGGTAGTGGTAATGGGTAGCGCCCATCGGATCACTCCCGGACTACCATGCCCTGCGGAAGACCCCGGAAGCCCGAGACCCGTAAATAGCAAATAGATAAACCACTCAGGGTAGCCTCCGCAGTCAAGTAGAGATCCATCCATACCGGAAGTGTGTTATAGGTAGTCTGGTTCATGAGGTGCCTTGACTGTTAGCCACTGGCAAGACACCGATGTGCAGACGATTTCACTCCGCCGAGCAAAATAGAAATGCACCGCAGAAACGATAAGCGCATCAAGTGAACGCCGACTAGAGTGTGTCGACACATGCATGCCCGAAGGGCGTGCCAGGAGACGTGTTGGACAACCCTTAGCGGAGAAGAATGTACTCGAATGGTTGGAGTCAACTGATGGGGGAGTTTCTGGCATAAGATAAAACTACCTGAAAGTATATGCGAGAACTCTCCTACTACAACAATCAATCCTCTCGAGACCTTAATTGAGTGCAGCGTCAGGCTTAATGATATTAAGTTTTACCCTTTACTTTACTCTTACATCTGGGTGAACTCTTGGAGATAAGTTTGAATTGGTTCGGTGTGGTCGCAACCTTGGGATCCATCTTCCTGGGGGTGCCTCCGTTACAGTATATCGTGAAGCCCGCTCCTCCCTTAACTCCTCCCCTGCTTAATTCTTTCTGATCTTCGGCACTGACCTTACGTGAATACTGGTAACCTTGTCTAGAACAACTAGCCCAGAGTGGAAAGCGCAGTGGCTAGTACTGAACTTCGAACCAGAATGGAATCCAACTCGGATTCAGACCTTGACCTTGACGAGAACAGCGGAAACACGTTTCGTCCGCCGGTTTTTGCAGATGTTGGCGGTATCGACCGGGACTGCCAATGCCTGCTCTTGGGGCTGCTCCTATTCAGTTACGTGCTGAATGTCTTGACCTCCTGATTACAGAACCTCGCGCCGTGGCACTCTCATTTTTCCAAGGCCCTACCCTAGTCCACAACATGCTTCCTCCCCCGCCACACAGAGTTCCCTTTAGCGAGTTCTCCAGTGAATTTGACGAATCTTACATCGTCTGGGAAGCAGCCAAGGCGATTGAGGAAGCGAAGCGGGAACTGAAGATCTGGAACAACCAGCAGAAGCAGGTGTTCTGAACACAGATCACTATGGCAGCAGTGTAAGGGATGCAGGTGCAGCAGGAGGTACACCTGCGGATGATAAGGGATCAGCAGGCATTGAAGACTCGGATGGTAGCCTTGGAAAAGGCTTCTGAGGGAGGGTCTAGTATTGATGCAGAGAATGATATACTGATGTTAGCGGCCACGCCCCCACTGCTGCTCATCCATACGAAGCCCGAGAAGTTTGGTATGGAGTTGGCCATGAGAGCCAGAGACGACCAGTGGAGGGCATACGTGAGTCCAATCAGTATACGGATGTTGGAACGCCTGAATGGTGAGGGCTACAGTTATACCTCCTCCTTCTCAAGAGCATCTACAGGCTCTCTGTCGGTTCCCCCGTCAATTGCCTGCAGTAGGTCGGGCAGCCCAATGGTCGGGCCAACTGATGGACGTCGAGTAAGGAAAAGGACGTCCAAACCAAAGGGTATCACGGCACTAGAGACACCTGACCCTACTCCTCGTCCGACCCCGGCTCCAAACATTCCCCCTCCAACACGTTCAGTTGCAACTCCTGTACCTCCCATCGCCGCCCCAAGACCCACACCTCTGCCAGTTTTGTTGCCCGCTCCAGGTACCTTCCCTGCCACAGTATACCCACCAGTAGTATCGGCTACCCCAGGGTTCCGGCCACTGTGCGCAGCGTCACCTGGATTCTTCTAACAGGTAAGGCGCCAGGAGGAGCGAACACCCATGGCTCCGTCACGAGGGCGTCCAATCCCCGGACCTGGGATGCCTGCTCGCTCCGTTCCTGGGGCACCAGTCGTCCCCACGGCACCCTCGTAGCCATGTCTTCCCGCCGGTCTCTGCACCATCACAAGTGGCGATTCGGACAGCCAAGACCAGTTCTGTCTAGAGGGCTGTAAGTCGGAAGAGACCCAGATGGGCCGGATTCATTACCACTCCTATGGGTGCAGGAAGGGACCATGGACCCCGGTGAGACATAGAAGGAGGCAGAAGGAAGGAGACAGGCAACCGACATGTGGGTACTGTGGGTCATGGAGGCACGCTGGCCCCCCGAGGTAACCAGGATGGCGAGGGGGAACGGTTTGATGGGTAAGATAGACCCTGGGAATCCCAAGGCGGGAACACTGGGGGTAGTCAGGGCGGGAATGCCCCACCCGGGGGTGGTACGGTGGGAGCAGGTGGAGATCCAGGGCACTCGGACCATGACAGCTCGGACGATGATGACGATGGAGTTTCTCTCCCAGATTTGACCCCCTTCCTTGGTGCTCGCAAGGATGACTGGAGCAATGAGAAGAAACGACGGTGGGAGCACCAGGCCAAGAGGCTGGCGAGAGCCCTGAGGGGTACTGGTTTGACTTCTAGGCCAACACCAAGACACCGGCAGAAGAAGCCGGAGGATCTGAGTGGCATCCCTCCGTTCCAGGGCAAAGTTACAGAACTCGCGAGCTTCTTGACCTTGGTAGAGGTCAAATTTGAATACTTTACAGATTGCAAGTTAACTGACATAGACAAGGTAAAGTTGGTGAGCCCTCTTCTTGAAAGCTCCGCCGTGGCATGGTATCTGGGGTTGCATGGGCACATTGACAAGCATGCCGCCAAGCGTGCTGGCGTCCCTGTCGAAGACAGCAACCCCTTACAGACGGGGAAAGGGTTCTGAGAACACCTGGAATGAGGTTTCGGCGGAGACCAGGCCGAGTGAGATTGATCCCTTCTGCAGTGGCGAGACCTTCTGATGAAGCCCCATCACATCGATGAGTACCTGGATAAGATAATTGATTATATATATAAGCTTAGCTATACAGATCCAGTACAGGTACGAGACAAGGTTCGATCAGGCATCACACAAGAGGGTTGGAATGCGTGGGCACTTAAGGAGCCCCATCCAACCGACCTGAATGAGTACCTTGATCTTCTCCGGCAGGTTGGGCAGACGCTGGAGGACAACAACCTGTTCAGCAACCGTGTCACCCACCCAGCCCCCCAGTCTCAACCCACTGAGAAAAAGGAGGATAGACCCTTGACATCGGGCAGGTTCAAGAAGAAGGAGAAAGGTTTGGGCAGACCAAACCAGAGCTCTGCCAAACCTACTAATTTCAATGCGGGGAAACAGGCAAAGCCGGCGACTTCCGAGTACGCAATAGCGTATAAGGAAATCGCGTCGACTTTGACCGAACGTCGGAGAAAGCACAACCATTTCACCAAGTGTTGACAAAGTGGTCACTTCTGGAGGAAGTTTACTGCCAGGTCCCCAGACATTAGTTTATCCAAACAGGCTGGTGGGTTGAAATGGTCAGCCCCGGTAAGCGAGCCCACTGGGACAGACAAGCAGCTGAAGCGCATTGAAGCGCCACCTCCGGCTTCCTCGTCAAAGATACTTGAAGTCTTCCAGGCATCACCTCAGATCATGGAGGTTGATACTGATGGATTGGAATAGGTAAGAACCCATTCTGTTTAAGGTGTAACCTTATTAACCCATAGCTACAGACTCCTAAGGGATAGATGGATATGAGCCATGCGAGTGGCTTCGGAGATGGGTAAGTACTCTTCTACCGCATAGGCGACCCTGGTACTGACTACACCCAGGTGGTGTGGGCAGATAGATGTTACGGGCCGTGAGCGGTGGACTGGGCTATCTCTCCTTTGTTGGGTTTCTGGTTATTTCCTTTGTTCTAGTTATACGTATTTCTTTCAGGATTTCCTTAGCTGGATGGGCAAGTCATAGGACATTATTTCGGTTGAGGTCGGGTGAGGTCCCGCTCCAGGAGACGCTCAATATTGGAGAAGCAAGGCTCCTTCGCTTGGAACCGGTCCGACAGTGGACATCTACCTACCTCGGGAAAAATTGGTTACGTTTAGTATAAACGGAATTGGTTCAGGCTGGACTTGATCAAATAAATTATGCTATTTCTAAGTTTATCTGAGGAGGGTTCAGTACCCGAAATCATGCTGGCGTGATAGTAAACACCCTAGCCATTGAGAAAAGACAAATCCCAATCCCTTAACGTTTACCAACCCGCTGTGGCTGCTCCTGTGTTGCAAGGCAAGAGACTAAAGGGAATTACTAAGCCAAGATGACTAAGTCACCAAGAGAAGCGAAGGGGCAGAAGCGTGACAACTTGCCTTGTCATACTAAGTCTATCGATGTGCGGGTTGAGTTAGACTGGAAGATAGGAGCTGGACATGTTAGCGCCGAAGCACTCCTGCTGCTTGATAGTGAAGCTACTGGGCCGGTGCTTAGTAGCCGATGGGTTAAGCAGATTGAGGCACCATGTGTATGACGAAAGGTACATGTGCCGATAAGCGACGTTAGCGGTGATCACATTCCGGGGTCAGGGCTACACCATACCAAGTCATTACAGTTGAGGATAGGTGACCACCACAATGAGATGTGCTTGGAAGTCACAGATATGCCCGACACCAAGGTGGATGGGTACCCACCTATGTCTTGGTTGAAAGACCATAACCCAGACATAGATTGGAAGACCGGATCACGAACCTGGCGCTCAGATTTCTGCAAGGCTAATTGCCTGGCAGAGCAGGGGCGGTTAGTGTTCATGACCGAGGAAGAGTTAGTAGCTGAGGACCCTAGTAATGTGTACCCATTGGGAATTGTGCAATTCTCTGATGAGGAAGGTGCCGACATTACAGTTAAGCTACTCCAGGAGTATAAGAACTATGGGGATATCTTCAGTCAAGAACGGATTGAGGCATTACCGGAGCACTCGAAGTATGACCATACGATCGAGTTGAAGCCTGGAACTCAACCTCCGGTTGGGCCTATCTATCCGTTATCGGAAAAGGAGCTTAAGGGACTGCGGGGATATCTCAATGACATGCCGCGAACGGGAAAGCTGCGGCGATCTAGTTCCTCAGCAGCAGCCGCTATCCGCTTCGTGCCAAAACCAGATGGTACATTAAGACTGGTAATAGAGTACCGAGGGCTGAACAAAATCACGGTGAAGAGCCAGTACCCTCTACCATTGATAAACGAGCTGTGAGATTGGTTAGGAAAAGCCGCTGTGTTCACCAAGTTGGACTTAAAGAATAGCTACTACCTTCTGAGGATGGCAGAAGGTGAGGAATGGAAGATGGCCTTTCGGTGCTAAGGTGGACTGTATGAATACACGGTCATACCGTTTGGGTTGTGTAATGCCGCGGCAACTTTCCAAAGCATGATAAAGAAGGTCTTTCGGGATCTCAGGGACGAAGGAGTCATCACTTATATGGATGACATCCTGATCTACTCCGAAACTATGAAAGAGCACGTCGCAATGGTGAGGCGGGTGATGGCGAAATTGCGGAAAGCTAGACTGTGTGTAAGCATGAAGAAGTCCAGTTTCCACCAATGGGAGATTGAATTCCGTGGATACAAGGTATCCGATATGGGGATCTTTATGTTGTCAGAGAACGTGCAGACAATGAGGGATTGGGCACCTCCGACATGCGTCGTTGGCGTCCTAAGCTTTATGGGCTTTGCCAACTTCTATCGTCGGTTCATAGAAGTCTTCAGCAAGATAGCGACACCTCTGACTGACTGGACAAAGAAGGATGTCCGATGGGAATGGACACCTGCATGTGAGCAGGCCTTCAACCATTGGAAGGAGGCATTCACATCCAAACCTATGCTAGCACATTTTGACCCTGAACGGCCAAACCGACTGGAAACTGACGCTAGTGACAATGCATTAGGAGCCGTTCTCTCCCAGGTCTGTGAAGATGAGAGATGACATCCAGCAGCCTACCATAGTAGGAAGTTTCACCCACAGAGGATTAATTATGATGTCCGTGACAAGGAAATGATGGCCATCGTGGCGGCATTCAAGGAATGGAATCCTTTGCTACGCTCAGTAACAGACCAGTTGGTGATCTATACGGATCATAAGAATTTGGAGTACTTCAATAGTACCAAGGTCCTTAACCGAAGGCAGCACCGCTGGGCTGAGTTCCTGCAACCGTTTAACCTCAAGGTGGTTTACCGAGAATGACGGTTGAATGAGAAGGCAGATTCTTTGTCGCGGCATAGGGACCACTGCTCTGAAGGGGGGAGTGATTTCCCGCCACAGTCATTTGTTCGACCAGGACTGTGGGTTGGGAGCCAGGAACGGGACATCATGCGACCACAAGTGTTGCAGGTGTGCCAAGGATTTTGGCTCCAGTTTTCCTTTTTGGATCAACTGTGGGTAGCGATAACTGAAGACCAGGAGTACTTAAGAATCCTGAAGGCAACAGCTGCCGGTGACAAGGAGGTCGACTGAGATTTCACGACGGAAAAGCGCTTACTCCGGTACAAGAACAGGTGGTATGTTCCCCAGGGTCAGAATCTGAAGCAGCGAATCATGAAGGCAGAACATGACTGCCAAATCGCGGGACACTGCGGGACTTACAAGACTATTGGCAGGGTTAGGGCTAACGTCTCTTGGCCTAAGATGGATGACCACATCTCTGTCTACATGCGGACATGTGACTCGTGCCAACGTAATAAATCCATCAGGCAGAAGAAGTTCAGGCTGCTGGAACCTATTGCTGTTCCTATACGGTGGTGGACAGCGATTTCAATAGATTTCATTGTAGCACTGCCAGGGTCCGAAGGGTATACCAAGATCTGGGTCATGGTGGACAGATTCTCGAAAATGGCCCATTTTATACCTGTGACCAGGGAGGTACCTATCAAGGAGCTTGCCTTGATATTCCTGAAGAACGTTTGGCCCCTTCATGGACTCCTCAAGTCAATCATCTCCGACCGAGGTAGCCGATTGACATCCCAGTTCTGGATGAGTCTAATGCACTTGTTGCAAGTGAAACCAAACGTTTCAACTGCATTCCACCCTGAGACTGATGGGCAGACCGAGATAGTTAATCAAACACTGGAGCAGTACATGCATAGTTACTGTTCCCACCAACAGGATGATTGGGTTTTGCAGTTACCCCTTGCGGAGTATGCGTACAATACCTCGATATCAGAATACAGCAGGTTGTCACCTTTTGAGATCAACTATGGGTTTAACCCAAGGTCAAACTGGTCCGGTATCGTGTCTGATAACCAGGGAATACACCCTAGTAGTGAGCTCATGGTTAAGAAATGGGAGGGAACCTGGGCAGCGATTCGAGAAATGATCCAACGGGCACAGGCAAGGCAACGGAAATGGCATGACCAGAAAAGGTTGCCATCACCGGACTACACCACCCGGGGGATGTGGCTGCTGGGCGGGCAAAGAAAGTGGAAAGCCTGATGTTGAACCGAAAAAACATCCGCATGAAGCGTCCAATGAAGAAGCTGGACCACCGGATGATTGGGCCTTTCATGGTCAAACGTCGGGTGGGTAACCCAGCCTATGAACTCCAACTGCCCACTAGATGGAGCATCTACCCATTTTTCAATATCACGTTGCTGGAACCCTATCGCGAGGATCCGCAAGCAGGTAGGGTAAAGGAATTGCCTACCCCGGAACTTGTGGACAACGAGCCCAGTTACGTTATCGAAGCTGTTCTGGACATCCGATGGTACGGAGGAGCCAAGGCAAAGTTCCCGTTGCCCTTTGTCCAGTACCTGGTTTCATGGGACGGTTACGGGGCTGAGGAGAATTCATGGGAGCCCTATCAGATGCTAGCAGAGACAGACTTACAGGCCATTCGGGATTTCCACCAAAGATATCCGTCCAAGCCCAGGGCCTATAGGGTCTTGGGGGAATCGGGTTGTGGGAATAAGAGATGACGCTAGCGGTCCGGGGTGGACTGTAGAGAAGACGGGAGTGATGTAACGACCCAGCATACATGAGCTATGGCAAACAGAACCTCTACCCATACAGGTAGTCAGGAGACAAACTGATAGGAACCGGCAGGCAAGTAAGTACTTGACCTATGGAGACCCAATGGCCCGGGCTCCGAGAATGAATAGAATTGGCTGGTGGGGGACTTAGGTACCTGGATACAGGTGGGAGCGGTGTCAGCGTATTTAGGGACTTATGAAGGGGCAGTTGCTCAGCTAGGCCGGGTAACTGGTGACAGGTCAGAAAGGTCTATCGCCGGCGATGGGATAGACAGGGTAACAGGGAAAACTTAACTTGTCCACTGGACCTGGTTACCCTACTATTGGGATCAGGTTACCCTGCCTTGGGGCTTGGGTTACCCTGCCCAGAGTCCTGAGTTACCCTACCTTTCAATACGAAGTCCCTCGCGGAGTTCGCGAAAATGGACTGGAATGTTTGTCACGCGAAGCCATGCATGCTGCTGGAATCAGGGGTTCCGGGTGATGCTATTGGGCGAGCTACTTAGCTTCGCGGAAGCTGTAAAATGAAGACATTATTCCTATCATACCCCTCCGGCCCCGCCTTGCAGCCGGGACGCCATGGGCACACAGTTGTGTAGTTGTGTGCAGTCTAGCAAAGAAGAATCTTTTCCGACAGGCTTGCAACACTGTATACGTCACTGCTGTCCAGTTGACCGTAGGCTGTTCGCAGGATGTATAAGGGGGCCTAGGGTGGAAGGTGGAGTACGTCCTCCAGGTTGTTCGCAGTAAAACGGACCAAGACTGACAGAGATACCGGGTGTTAACCGTGGGGGTCCCGAAGGTAGTCCTGGGTGGTGCTGGGGTGACTGGGAGAGTTTTACACCTACGAAGCCTGAACGTGCTCCCAACGCTATAGGGTCTGAAAGGGAAGTACAGAGACACTAAAAGCATGATTCCTACCACAGGTAAGACAGATCCGAGGTAGCGGTCATGGGTAGCGCCCATTGGATCACTCCTGGCCTACCGCGCCCTGCGGAATACCACGGAAGCCCGAGACCCATAAATAGTAAATAGATAAACCGCTCACAGCAGCCTCCGGAGTCAAGTAGAGATCAATGCATATGGGAGGGGTGTCCTAGCTTGTCTAGTTCATAAGGTGCCTTGACTGTTAGCCACTGGCAAGACACCGATGTGCAGAAGTTTTCACTCCGGTGGGCAAAATGGGAATGCACCGCAGAATCGATAACCGCATAAGGTGAATGCCGACTAGAGTGTGTCGACACATGCATGCCCGCAGGGTGTGCCAGGACACGTGTTGGACCACCCTTAGCAGAGACGAGTGTACTCGAATGGTTGGAGTAAATGGATGGGGAGGTTTCTGGGATAAGATAAAACTACCTGAAAGTCTATGCGAGAACTCTCCTACTACAACAATCAATCCTCTCGGGACCTCAATTGAGTGCAGCGTCATGCTTAACAATATTAAGTTTCACCCTTTACTTTATTCTCACATCTGTATGAACTTTTGGCGATAAGTTTGCAGTTGTTCGGTGCGCTCGCAACCTTGGGATCCATCTTCCTAGGGGTGCCCCCATTACAGCCTTAGCTGTTCGAAAAGTCCAGGTGATGCCGGGCACAGGAGTGGCAACCAACCGTGTTGCAGGAGGGTTAATAGGGGCAGGGGCCGGCCGAGAAGTAGGGTCAGGTGTATCTGGTGCCGTGATACACTTTGGCTTCGATGTTCTTTTCTTAACCTGACACCCATCGGTTGGTCCAAGCGCTGGACTTCCGGAAGGACGGGGTGCGATCGAGGAGGGGACACACAGAGAGCCTATTGATGCTCTTGTGAACGACGAGGTATAGCTGTAGCCTTCACCCTTGAGCCTTTCCAACATCCGTACACCACGGGGCCTAAGTATGCCCTCCACTGTTCATCCCTGGCTCGTATAGCCAGTTCTATCGCGAGGTTCGCAGGCTTCGTGTGGACAAGTGGGAGTCGTGGCGCCACCTCTATTATCACTACATCATTTTGAGCATCAATACTGTAACCTCCTGCGAAGGCCCTTTCCAGCGCTGCCATATGATCCTTCAATGCCTTCTGGTCTCTTAACATTTGCAGGTATCCCTCCTGCTGTACGTTCATCCATTCCACTACTGCCATAGCAATCTGTTCACAGAACACCTACTGCTGCTCGGCATTCCAGTTCTTGAGTTCCTGCTTTGCGTCCTCAATCAACTTGGATATCTCCCGGACGGTGTGAGGTTCGACGAACTCGTAGGAGATCTCACTAAATGGTACCTCTTGCAGCAGGGGAGGGAGCATGTTGTGGACGAGAGCAGAATCGTGAAAGAACGAAAGCGCCGAAGCATGAGGGTCTATAATCATAAGATCAACACATTGATCAGGTAACTGAATAGGGGCGGCCTCCAGAAGCAACTGGTTGCCGTCCAATTCAATACTGTAGACATCTACGAAAACCGACACATGAAATGTGTTGGCGGAGTTCTCGTCAAGATCAAGGTCTGAATCCAAGTTCCATTCCATTCTGGTTGGAAGTTCGGTACTAGCCATTGCGCTTTCCACCCTGGGCTACTTGTTCCAGACAAGGTTACCAGTATTCACGCAAGGTCAGTGCTGAAGGTCAGAAACAATTAATCAGGAGGGAAGTTAAATGAGGAGATTGCTTAACGATATACTGTAACGGGGGCACCCCTAGGAACATGGATCCCAAGGTTGCGACCGCACGGAGCAACTTCAAACTTATCGCCAAAAGTTCACACAGATGTAAGAGTAAAGTCAACGGTAAAACTTAATAGCGTTAAGCCTGACGCTTCACTCAATTAAGATCTCCAGAGGATTGATTGTTGGAGTAGAAGGGTTCTTGTAACCGGTACGGGTACCAGGTTATTTACCATATTGTTCCGTGTGCTATCGGTTGATACACAAATTGTTTTATGTTTGGTTTCACAGTATCGTTCGATACTGGTATGGTTTCGTGTGCTATCGGTTGATACACACATTGTTTTGCAATATCACTCATACTGGAGATAAGTAATACACTGTATTTAAAGACCGCTGATTCCCGCGATGGAAACAGCAGACTTCGACAGACAGTATTCTTGAATATGCTTGGTTGAACGGTTACCTCTCGGATCTCCTATTACACCCCGTTCGAAGCCTCCTTTAGCAAGCAGCGCTCGCTTCGTGTTGAAAACGAAAACATCTGCTCCTATCGTACCGCTACGTGACTAGGGCCTAGCCAGAACATGTTACAGTTCTCGATAGACTTTCAAGTAGTTTTATCTTATGCCAGAAACTCCCCCATCAGTTTACTCCAACTATTCGAGCACACCCTTTTCCGCTAAATGTGGTCTGACATGTCTCCTGACACCCCCTTCGGGCATGCATGTGTCGACACACTGTGGTCGGGATTCACCTTATGTGGTGTTCGTTTGTGCGGCGCATTTCCATTGTGCCCGCCAGAGTGAAAACTTCTGCACATCGGCGGCTTGCTAGTGGCTAACAGTCCTGACGCCGCAAGAACTTAGACTATCTGTGACAACCTTCCCATGTTCATTGATTTCAACTTGGTCGGGGAAGCTACTGTGAGCATTTTATCTATCTACTATTTAGGGGTCATGGACTGCTAGTGTCTTCCGCAGGACACCGTGGTCCGGGAGTGATTCAATGGGCACTACCCATGACCACTATCTCGGATGCACCCCACATGTGGCAGGAATCATGCTTTTTGTGGCTCTGCACTTCGCTTTAAGAGCTTATGACATTGGGGATACTTGCAGGCTTGGACGGTGTAAAACTCTCCCTGTCGCCCCGGCACCACCTGGGACTACCTCCAGGACCCCCACGGTTAACACCCGTTAACTCCGTCAGCTTTGGTCCGTTTTGCTCCAAACAACTTGGAGGAGGTACTCCACCTTCCACCCTATGCCCCCTTCTATATCCCGTGAATAGCCTACGGTTGACCGGAAGGCAGCAATGTATACGGTGTTGCAAGCAGGTCTGCAATGATCACACTCTGCTAGACTGCACACAACTATGCAACCGTTTGACTATGACGCCTGGGCCTCAAGGCGGGGCTCCAGGCGTATGATTGGAATAATGTTTCCCATTGGCAGCCTCTTCGGAGGTCCATAGCTTGCCCAATAGCATCTCCCAGAACCCCAGATTCTAGTATTATGCATGGTTTCGCGCGACAAACATTCCTGTCATTTTTCCCGAACTCCCCGAGGGACTTCGTATTGAAAGGTAGGGTCACTCAGGACGTTGTGCAGGGTAACCTAAGCCCTATAGCAGGGTAACCTGATCCTGAGAGTAGCGTAACCTGTCCGCTAGACAAGATAACGTTTCCCCATTACCCTGTCTGTCCTGCCGCCTGAGATAGACACTACTGACCTTTCTCCAGTTACCCTGCCTAGTTGAGTAACTGCCCCTTCAGAGGTCCCTAAGTATGCTGACACCGCTGCCGGGTGTATCCCAGTACCTGAGTCCCTGACCAGCTAATTCTGTTCATTCTCGGAGCCCGGGCCATCGGGTCTCCGCTGGGCAAGTACTTACTTGCCTGCCGGTTCCTACCAGTTCGCCTCCTGGCTACCTGTATGGGTATAGGTTCCGTTTGCCATAGCTCATGTATGCTGGGTCATTACAGCAAGTCATCAATCTGTTGGTGTAGGCTGTCCGTCTCTGCCTGTGTTTCGGTATTTTCCTCGCTCCTCTCTTTCTCCTACCCGGCCCACATAGTTGCCCTGTGTGTTCTCATCCCTTTGTGACCCCTTTTCAGGGGCTTCTCACTTCCAATTTTTTTCAGGATAATACCATGTATCCATTTTTGCTGCTTCATGCATCTTGCACCCATCCTGGGGGCACTCTTGCCATCTTTTCTTCTCATGGATTTCTGCTCTGTTCCTGTGGGTCCTAGGGGCTCTTAGGAACCATCCTTGTCCTTGTATCTCGCTTAGGTACACCGCACACTTGTCGTCATAGCTGCCTGTCCATGCCATGGGGTTGTGTTGCACTACCCTCTTCGCCTCAACTTGCCTTTCATCTAGCTACGCTTTGGAGGGCTACTCATATCCTAGGCGAGCTGGAGTGATGTCACAGGGGAGACTGATCGCGGTATTCCAACCCCCTTGTGGCCCCATGGGTGGTGACTGTGTTTCTGTGATTTCGATTTTGACAGAGCTGGGGTTCGTGGTAGTAATCTTGGTGGCGGTGACAGGTCATGAGTTCTGCGTCTTCGACATTGTTTGCAGGGTACCAAGGCTTATCGTGTTCCCGTGAATAAATGGTACACTTACCATGGCCTTGTTGTTTATCTAGTATAAGCGAGAATTGATTATTTCTTCCAGTTCATATTCCTCTTCTCTATCTACCTCAATAGGTGGAGTAGGCAGGGTTTTGTGTGATGCTGGTTTGTTATCGGAACAGAGTTTGACGAGTGAGATGTCGAACGGGTTATGTACTGCCATCTGGGATGGTAGGTCGGGCTTATAAGCATTACTCCCCACTTTTGCCAAGTTTGTCATTGGTCCGATTTCATTGTAATTGAGTTTCTTTGACGGTCCCATGGTCTATACATTTCATGGTAGCAGCCACACCATACCTCCTGCTGGGAGATTTGGATCAGGCCTTCAGTGTTGATTGTAATTTTCCTCTTGTCGTAGTTCTGTTATGACCATTTCCGTTTGCAGGACCTTGTGAAGTGGCGCCTCCTCACTGGAATCAGTTATCTTGTTTTTGGGCAACTGAACAAGCGCTGCATGTTTTGGATTTTATCTATAGTTAATATAGAATGGCCTGTTCTTTATCATTTCTTGTCTTTCGTTGTTGTAGGTGAACTCCACCATCACGAGGTGTTCATTCTAGTTGTCCTGTTGATAGTTGACATATGCTCTTATATATGGCTACAAGATTGCGTTGATTCTTGTGGTTTGTCTATCTCTTTGGAAGTGGAGTACCATGCTTAGTCACTGTCGTATTCTGAGTTTCTCTGTTGTTTCCTTCCATGCTTCCAATATGAATAGTGATCCTCAGTCTGTTATCATATCCTTTGGCATACCATGAAGTTGCAATATTTCTGGCAGAAAGAGAAAGGCGAACTACTGTGCTGTCATGTCTATTCTGAATGTAATAAAAGGACTCATTTCGGTCAGGAGATCGACCACTATGAAGATAGCGTTGCGACAGTCTGACAGCGGTTAGTCGGTGATGAAAGCTATGGATATGCATTTCCATAGCTTATCAGGTGCTACATTGGGTTTTAGGGGTCTTTAGGGTCCATGTCGTACAACCTTTGTCTGTGTGCAAACCGTACAGTTCTTGACATATCGTTTGATCATTTCTCATATTTCTAGCCAATAGTATTGGCAGTGTACCAGCCTGCTTGTTTTGGCCATTCCCCCATAATCCGCTACCGGAAGATCATGGTTCCTTCGTACCACGCCGATTCAGATTTCCTTATCTTCCCGTATTCATATCTGGTTGTCATATCCGAGGTAGTTCCTATCCCACTTGCATTGCCCTAATGTGACACTTTTCCTTTCTTTGTCTCCTCTTTCCAGTGCTTGTCATATCTGTTGAATCCCCTCGTCTTTTCCACTAAATTCCTTGATGGTGTCTTCTTGATCATCCTGGATTTCCACTATTTCTCTTCCCTTAAAGTGTTTTGCCCTAGGGAGCAGTAT
Source organism: Tuber magnatum (assembly GCA_003182015.1). Taxonomy (NCBI): domain Eukaryota; kingdom Fungi; phylum Ascomycota; class Pezizomycetes; order Pezizales; family Tuberaceae; genus Tuber; species Tuber magnatum. The sequence goes on from PYWC01000103.1 coordinate 200,411, forward strand.
CTATTGTCTTCTTGCGATCATTTCATCTTTGTTGTTCCTGGGTCTGACTTTTGCTTGCCCTGTGAGGATGTCCAGTTCCCCTCCTTCCTGCCCTGGCTGGTATTCTATTTAGAAGTTGTACTGGCTTAGCTTCTCCATCTAACGTATTTGGCGGTCATGGAGTTCTTCTGTCATCATAAATGGTATGAAGTATTTGTCGTCTGTTAGGACCTTAGTACTATGGTTGGTGTTTTGAACGTAACATCTCCATTCCTTAAGGGCTTGAACTATTGCTAGTAGTTTCTTGTCATGTATACCATAGTTCCATTTGGCTGGTGTAATCGTTTTGGACCACTATGCAGCCGGTCTCTATTGTCCAGCTTTGTACTCTCGTGATAGTATGCCCAAGAATAAAAAATTTGATATATCCGATTCAATTCTTGTTTCTCTTTCTGGGTCAAAATACATCAATATCGGTGCTGTGATTATTTTCGTCCTTAGCTCCTTCAATGCGTTGTCTTGCTCGTCTCCCCAGTGCCGTTTTACATCCAGTTTAAGGAGGTGGTATATTGGTTTCGCTGTGCGAACAAACCGTTTAATAAAGCCATGATAGAAGTTGTAAAATCCCATAAAACACTGGATGTCTCAACAGGCTTTTGGTGCCTCCAACTTCCATATTACCTGGGTTTTGACTGGGTTTATTTGAACTCCTACCTGGTTGATAATAAAGCCGAGATATTCTACCTCCTATTTGTGGATTCGCATTTGCTTGGTTGGACCTTCATCGCTGATTCTGTAGTGCTTCCATAATATTATTGACGTCCTTTTAGTGTTGTCCCATATTTTTAGAATATATGAGTACATTGTTTAGGTAGACAATGCAACATACATCCAGGCATTAGCTTAGTACACTGTTGACCTCTCATTGAGAGAACGCTGGTGTGTTGATTAGCCGGAATGGCATGACCAGATACTGAAAAGTCCCACCTCGCATGCTCAACTTTGTCTTCCATTGGCCTCTTAGTTTGATTCTCATATTGTGATATACCTCCTTGATAATGAGTTTGGTGAATTGCTTTCCTGATTCAAGCCGATCTACGACCTTGGATATCCATGGTAGCAGGTACCAATCTTTCTTTGTTATCTTGTCAAGGGCTTGGTAATCTACACAAAGTTTTAGTTTCTAGTCCTTCTTTTGTTCAACTAGGATTGGCGATCCTCCATCTAAGCAAGGGTCTCTAATCAATCCTCCCTACACGTTCTGAATGAAGTAGGTCTTTAGCTCCTGCAGTTCCTTTTCTCCCCCTGGGTAGATCCCCTTTGTGGGAAATTCGGTGTCCTTCTTAAATCTTATTTCCAAGTCTACCCTGTTCTGGTGTGGTGGTACCGCTGTCACACCATCTTCCTGGAACAGTTCCCAATGTTGACAGTATTCCTTTAGGATCGTTTGATTTCCGGGTTTGTTTTCCTTGCTCTTATTATGTTGGATTGCTAATCCCGTGCTTATATTGAGTTTGGCGTACATGGCCCGATCTTGGTCCCATCATAGTTTGAGAATTCGTGTATTTTCTCCTCCTCCGTAAAACTTCCCTAATGCTGACACTATTATCTTGCAGATTTCAATCTTCTTGTTGAGTTTCTGCTCTTTCTTCCTTGATTGATCTTTCATTCTAAATACTTTTGTTCCGTGAGTGGTTTCATCTGGTATTGCCACTTGTTGGAGCTGTTCTTCATTGATCTTCGCAATAATTAATTGGCCCCTTCGGTCACGCTTTTCTCCTTGGAAATCTTTATTGCTTAGGTTTGCCAAGACTACTTTTATTTCACCCAAGTAGTCTGGGTCTATTACCCTCATGCTGGCCAGTAGCCAAGGTTTGACTGCCAACCCACTTCCTAGGGCAATCTGCCCATAGGTGCTTGCTGGCAGTCCAATGGGTATTCCTCTCGCGATTGGCATCCGCACTCTGCCAGGTATCGTCTGTTCTGCACTGACATACAGCTCGGGTCCTGCTGCTCTTGCGGAACGTTTTTTAGGTACTTTTGCCACGTTGGGTAACTTTTTGACTCGTATCCATTGGCCTTCTTGGCCTTCCTAGGCACTGGAGCCTTTTGGGGCCTGGACTTGGGAGAGCTGGATGGTTAAGTTCTCTTCGAGGGCTTCTGCCTAGGGGGTGGTATACATCACTGGTAAACTGTGTAGACACTCTGCTGCACATTGTTCATTTGCAAACGTAATTTTGTTGCTTTCCCACTCTATCGTTGAGCTATATTGTCCCCACTATGGTATTCTTAAGACTGCCACATGGCCCTGCAGGTTGGCCACCTGAAAGGTTGCCAGTTCCCTAGGGCTACCAATATCTATGGGTACTCCGGCCTTGTGGGTAATCAGTCCCACGATGCTTTTTGTTCTATCCACTACATACATCTCTCTAGCTTTCCCTGCCTTACTGGTAGTGTGGCCATGGTTGACTGATATTTCTTTATCGGAAAGGTTTTCTGTTGTTTCTGAGTTGATCATTGTGTGTATTGTAATACTTTCATTTCTTCTGTGTAGTAGCGTCTTAACCGCAATGTGATCCCCTTTGCGTTCCAGTAATTCTACCTATGTTATCGTGTAGTAATTGGCCAGGGTGATGGGTTTCAGCTGCGTCCCATGCCTCAGACCACCTATTGCAAGGGACAGTCATCTTTTTCCACCTCTTCATCCTTATTGGCGAGATTTATTTCACATAACATAGTTGGGGCTGGTGTTGGCCTTCCAGGCCTAACAAGCCCTGTCCTTTCAGATTGTACTGTGTCTCGTCTATCCCTTGGTAGTCAGCAGTTGCAGAATATGTGGTGGCTCCTTCCGCATCCTAGGCATAGCCTTCCCAACATTCTTCATTTGTATGCTTGTCGGGACAGGTATTGGTTTAGGTTTCTTCTGGTTACATCCAGGTCTATTGCATCACTAACCTGAGTCATTGTTAAGGTTGTCTGTCAAAAGGTTCTATCCTGATTCCTTGGTATGGTCTTATAGTTGTTTATTGGGGTTCTCCAGTTCTGGATATACCTAATCATTGCCAACTGTTGCTCCCTTTTGATCGCCCATACTGTGAAATCCGCTGTCGTCCTAAATTTGGTCTTTGCTGTGCCCCATACTTGGTGTAGCTAGGTGGTACATGCCTGCACCAAGTACCAGCAGAGGGTCTCCTCATTGTATTCTGGCTCGATGGCTAGATATTGGAATTCATTCCAAAAGTCCATCATATTCTTCTTGCCTTGTTGCACGGTTTCCAACTTATTCCGGGCTGACAGCTTTGCATCAACATCTTCAAAATATTCCTTTAGGACCTCCTTGAAGCTCTCCTATATTTCTGATTCTCATTCTTTGGAACCTGCAGCAGAAGGGGTTATCCATTGGCTGGGTGTATCGTGTAATAGCGATTCAGCGTAGGCTATATTAGTGGTGTCCGAATCATTTCCGTAATTCTTGACACTGAAGTATTGTTCGCACTGTGATAGGAATTCGTGTAACCTTGTCCTTTCCCCCCAAGAGACATCGGACTCTTTAGCCTTTGACATGTTTCCTGCGCTGGGTCACCAGGTCTGTAGCGTCACTACTAGAGCTGTAAGCTGTTTGGGTGTCATTCCTATTGGCTGAACTGGCAGGGCAGCTGCTCCTGTTCCCAACATCCTCCTTCTCAACTCCTCGCGAGAGGATGTAGTTTCTTCTTCCTATTGTTCTTCCAGTGTAACCCAGCTCGGAGCTCTGTCAGTTCCTTGTAACCTGGCTACTCTCTCCTGCCCCTGTCCTAACCCCGCAAGTTCCAGGTGATTGGTGATTTCCTTGTCGTCATAATCTATTTTGCTGTTCTTGTGGGGTTGCCTACACTACCTGCTGGTTTTCTTGTATCATCGGGTGTGTTTTGTTGTGATGCAATCAAATATAACAGTTGCTACTAGTAAGCACTATATTTATCCAGGTGACAATATCTTAGCCTCGAATGCTCATGACTACACGTCTACTCCTGAGTCAGGGAGCCAAGCCCTTCGGGCTATTATCTGACCACTCGCTCACAAGGGTAGGTGCACTGCTTGGCCACGTTGGTAAAGAGTTGAGTCATAAAGTTACAGGCAAGAAGTTACAAAGATGAATGCGTGAAGAGCTAATCCTCCCAGATCCTAGTGACCCCTTACACACTCGCTCTGCATGCCAACCCTAACCCTGCGACTCATACCCCTGAGTCACCTGCCATAGTTATGTGTGCTAAGTGCATCACATATATGAGACCCATGACTCACTAATCGAATCATGTGCAAAAGTTATTACATCATACAACCTTGCAATTGCCAGTTGTCCAAATGCATTAACCAATCACAACATACTAGTGACTTAGAACTGTCACTTGTGCCAGACCCCATGATACTAATATGAGTCATGGTGGGAACACCTAACCAATCTGCCTTGCTGGTAAGCCTTACCTGTTAGCCTTACTCAGTCCTCCCAACATTCTGTTTTGAGTCTTCCATAACGTAAGAAACCTTTCTCACCTGTCACCGTTTGGGACACTTGATCGCTAGTGTTGGTTGCGTCCCGAGGTATTCTATTTCCAGTCAGTTGATAACAACCTCGTCGTATTCGGTTACTTCCATGTTATCTGTATTAGCCTCTCGTTTTGCCATCTTTCACTTTCCTTTCTGCATATAGCAGTTCTTTGCATAGCGCCCCTTTTTCAAGCATTTGATACTGGTATGCTTATCGTATCTTTTCCCCTTTTCATCACCCCTTATCCTTTTATCCTTTCCTCCCTGGTTGTTCCTTTTTTGCATTATTATACAAGGAGGATACTTTACAGCTCCGCTGCTAAGGTATGTCTGTTCGGTAAACTCCTGTCTCATAAAGGATAGTATTTTTGTGCTGTTCCCATTTAACCATTTTCCCAAAGGAACCATCTTCTACTTCCATTGGCTCTACCCCCTGCCACAGTCAGGGATGTATTGCTTCATACAACCTCTACTAGAGTCTATACTGTGACACTGTTCCACTGGGCAACCGTCCATGGTACATTAAGAGATCCATTCCTACCAAGGTTATTCTGTCTGCTTTTTCGTTTCATACTTGTTGCATGTCTGGGAACTGCTTATCGCATTCTTCTCTATTTCACGAGGACTGGAATCTGTCCCACAGGTATCTTATCAGGGTTGCTCCTTCTAATTTGTCTTCGATATCATAGTGGTTCCTTGCCTGATGATATGCCTCTTTAGCTTTTCCAGTAAGGAAACTTGCGCAGTATGGTCCACTATCTTCCTTCGTCTTGGCCACATCATGTAGGTCGAGATATTGGGAAGTGGTCCTAACCTAGTGGTCAAACACCTCAAGTTTCAGGTCGCCCATTTTACCTGAGAATAGCGTGGGAAGAGGAGGTTTGACTTTATGCCATGTTTGCCCCATGGACTTTTCTCCGGATATAGTGTGTTCTGACTCTTTCCTGCTGAGGCAGTCATCTAATGGGTCATATGACGGGTCGTTTGGTGATTCGACTGGAGATCCCGCTTGTAGTGTTTGTTTTGATTCCTTTTTGTTGTCGTTTTTGACTTCCAGGGGGGGACAGGTGGGCTTCCTTCTTGCAGTAGTCATGCTGTTACCTTCACTTTGTAGGGGCTTTAGGGGAGAATTACGGGAAGACATGCCACTGCACTCGCCAACTGGTCGATCGCTTCACTAAAGGTTGGTATGGCCAGGTCTCATGCCTTTCGTCTTGCTGTTTCGTCGCTTGCAAAGTTGCTCTTTGGGCCCTGCCGTTTTCTGGGTTGCATTTTCTTGGTAAGACCTTCTGGTGGGACTTGCATCCCACTTTGAGGTTCTAAGGCCTCAATGGTGTCGTGTTGGTAGAGCCGAACCTTCATTGGTTCTGCGGCTTCCAACTGCTCGGTTTGGATTGGATGCTTTACAGGTTGATCAGGCCTGTCCAGGAGGGGTTTCTGACCACTGGCTGAGGTTAAAAAAATGTAACCTGTTTGGACTGGGTCCCATTGACAGAGTGGTACAATAGGAGCAGAGGGCTTCTTGGTTAACAACAAGTGAGCCCTACTGTAACGGGCGCACCTCGGGGAAGATGGATCCTAGGGTTGCGAGTGCACGGAACAACTGCAAACCTATCGCCAAAAGTTCAAACAGGTGGAAGAGTAAAAGAAACTGTAAAACTTAATATCGCTAAGCCTGACGCTATTGTAGTGGGGGCACCCCTAGGAAGATCGATCCCAAGGTTCCGACCGCAACAAACAACTGCAAACTTAGCGCCAAAAGTTCACACAAATGTAGGAGTAATGTAAGCGGTAAAACTTAATATCCTTAAGCCTGACACTTCACTCGATTGAGGTCGCGAGAGGCTTGATTGTTGGAGTAGGAGAGTTCTCGCATAGGCTTTCAGGTAGTTTTACCTTGTGCCAGAAACTCCACATTCAGTTTACTCCAACCATTCAAGCAGACTCTTCTCCGCTAAGGGCGGTCCAACATGTCTCCTGGCACACCCTTCAGGCATGCATGTGTCGACACACTCTAGTCGACATTCAACTTATGTGGTTATCGTTTCTGCAGGGCATTTCCATTTTGCCCACCGGAGTGAAACCTTCTGCGCATCGGGGTCTTGCCAGTGGCTAACAGTCAAGACGCTCCATGAACTAGACTATCTATAACGCGTTTCCCACGTGCATTGATCTCTAGTCGGCCCCGGAACCTACCGCGAGTGTTTCATGTACCTGCTATTTATGGTTCTTGAGCTTGCGGTATCTTGTGCAGACGACGGTGATCCGGAAGGGGTCCAATGGGTGCTACCCATGACCACTAGCTCGGACCGATCTCACCTGTAGTAGGAATCAGGCTGGCAGTATCTCTGCACATCCCTTTCGGAGCCTATGATGTTGGAGACACTTTTGGGCTCGGTAGGTGTAAAACTCTCCCAGCCGCCCCGGCACCACCCGCGTCAACCTTCGGTACCCCTATGGTTAACTCCCGTTAACTCTATCGGTTTTGGTCCGTTTTACTCCGAACAACTTGCAGGAGGTACTCCACCTTCCACCCTATGCCTACCTGTAGATCCTGCGAACAGCTTACGGTCGACCCGATGGCAGTGACGTATACCGTGTTGCACGCAGGTCTCTAAACACTCCACTTTGCTAGACTGCACACAACCAGGCGACCGTTCGCCCATGAGGTCCGGGCCTTAGGGTGGGACCGGAGCGCTGTAATGGGAATAACATATCCAATTTACAGCTTCTTCAGAGCTGCCCAGCTCGCCCAATAGCATATCCCGGAACCCCAGATTCCAGTATCATGCCTGGCTTCTTGTGACAAACATTGCAGTCATTTTTCCTGAACTCCCGGAGAGCCTTCGTATTGAAAGGTATGGTAACCCAGCACGTTGGGCAGAGTAACAGAAGCCCCATGGCAGGGTAACCTGATCCAGAGGGCAGGGTAACCTTGTCCAGCGGACAAGATACCTTTTCCCTCTTATCCTGTCTCTCCAGTCGCCGGCGATAGACATTTCTGACCTGTCTCCAGTTACACGGTCTAGCTTAGCAACTGCCCCTTCAGAAGTCCCTAAGTACGCTGACATCTCTCCCTGATAGACCCAGGTACCTAAGTGCCTGGCTGGCTAATTCTGTTCACTCTCGGAGCACGAGCCATCCTGTCTCTGTAGGTCAAGTACTCTCTTGCCTGCCGGTCCCTACCAGCTCGCCACCAGGGTACCTGTATGGGTGTAGGTTCAGACTGCCATAGCTCATGTGGGCTGGGTCGTTACATCACTCCCCTCTTCTCCGCAGTCCGTCCCAGACCATTAGCATCATCTCTTATTTCCCCAACTCGCTTCCCCCAAGACTCTATGGTCCCTGGGCCTTGACGGATATCTTTCGCGGAAATCCACCATCGCCTGTAAGCCTGTCCCTTCTAGCATCTCATAGGGCTTCCATGAATTCTCCGCAGCCCCATAGCCTTCCCATGAAACCAGGTACTGGACGGAGCATGATGGAAACTTCTTCTTTGCTCCACCGTACCATGGACTGTCCCCAATAGCTTCCACAAGGTAACCTGGCTCGTTGTCGACAAGCTCCGGGGTAGGGACATCCTTGACCCTACCCGATCCCGGATCCTCACGGTACAGTTCGAGCAATGTGACATTGAAAACCGGGTGCATGCTGCATCCAGTAGGCGGTTGGGGTTCGCAGGCTCGGTTACCCACCCAACGTTTGACCACAAAAGGTCCAAACATCGGCTGCCCCAGCTTACCCATTGGACACTTCGTGCCGATGTTCTTTCTGTTCCACATCATGCGGTCTGCTTTCTTTGCCCGCCCAGCGGCCACACCCTCCAAGGTAACATCGTCCGGCGATGGCAACCTTCTCTGGTCATGCCATTTCTGTTGCCTTTCCTGTGCTGGTTGAATCGTTTCTCGAATCTCCCGCCAGCTTCTTTCCTATTCCTTAACCAAGGGCGCACTGCTAGGGTGTATCCCTTGATTATCAGACACGACACTGGACCAGTGTGTCCTGGGGTTAAACCTATAGTTGATCTCAAATGGGGACAACCTGGTGGATTCTAATGTCGAGGTGTTGTACGGACACTCCGCAAGAGGTAACAGTGAAACCCAATCATCTTGTTGGTAGGAACAGTAACCACACAAGCACTGCTCCAGTACCTGATTAACCCTCTCGGTTTGCCCATCAGTCTCAGGGTGGAATACTGTCGAAACGTTCGGTTTCACTTGTAACAAGTGCATTGGACTCATCCAGAACTTGGATGTGAATCGGCTATCTTGATCGCAAATGGTTGACTCTGGAAGTCCATGAAGGCACACAACTTCCTTCAGGAATATCAAGGCAAGCTCCTTGATAGGTACCTCAGTGGTTAGGGGTATGAAATGTGCCATTTTCGGGAATCTGTCCACTATGACACAAATCTTGGTATACCCTTTAGACTCTGGCGGTACTACAATGAAGTCTATTGAAATGGCTGTCCACGGCCATATAGGAACATCAATATGTTCCAGCAGACTGAACTTCTTGTGCCTGATCGACTTATTGCTTTGGCGTGCATTACATGTTCGCACATAGTCAGTGATGTGCCGGTCCATCTTTGGCCAATAGAAGTTAGCCCTAACCCAGCCAATGGTTTTGTAAGTTCCAAAGTGTCCTGCGATTCTGCAGTCATGTTCAGCCTCCATGATTGTCCTCTTCAGATTCTGGGCACTGGGAACATACCACCTGTTGTTGAACAGGAGTACGCCCTTTTCCATCGTGAAATGTCGGTTGACCTCTTTGTCACTGGCAGCTATTGCCTTCAGGTTCCTTAAATATTCCAGGTCTTCCTTTATCTCTACCTGCAGGTGATCCAAAAAGAAAGGCTGGAGCCAAAATCCCTGGCACACCTGTAACACTTGTAGTCACAAGGCGTCCCAGTCCCGGCTACCAACCCACTGTCAGGGGGGAAAAACGACTGTAGCGGAAAACCACTCCCCTCTTCAGGGCCCCTGTCTCTACGCTGTAACAAAGCATCTTCCTTTTCATTCAACCGCCCTTCTCAGGAAACCTCCTTGAAGTTAAACGGTTGCAGGAACTCAGCCCAGCAGTGCTGCCACAGGTTAAGAACGTTGGTACTATTAAAGTACTCTAAATTCTTATGATCCGTATAGATCACTAACCAGTCTGTTACAGAGCATAGTAAATGGTCCCATTGCTACAATGCCCCCACGATGGCAGTCATTTCTTTGTCATGGACATGATAATTAATCTCTGCTAGGTGAAACTTCCGACTATGATAGGTGACTGCATGCCATCGCTCACCTTCCCAGACCTGGGAGGGGGCGGCGACTAATGCTAAGTCACTAGCATCGGGTTCCAGCCGGGTTGGCCGTTCAGGGTCAAAATGTGCTGGGATAGGTTTGGACCTGAACGTCTCCTTCAATCGCATGAAGGCCCGTTCACATGCAGATGTCCATTCCCATTGGACATCCTTCTTGGTCAAGTCCGTCAGAGGTTTCGCTATCTTGCTGAAACATTCTGGGAACCGATAATAGAAGTTGGCAAAGCCCATAAAGTTTTGAAGGTCGACGACGTATGTCGGAGGAGCCCAGTCCCTGATTGTTTGCACCTTTTCCGACAACATACAGATCCGCATATCAGAGATCTTGTATCCGAGGAACTCAAACTCCCACTGGTGGAAACTGGACTTTTTCATGCTTACACACAGTCTGGCGTTCGGCAATTTCTCCATCAGATGTCTAACTATCGTGACGTGCTCTTCCATAGTTTCGCAGTAGATCAGGATGTCATCCAAGTAAACAATGACACCTTCATCAATGAGATCAAGAAAGACCTCATTTATCATGCTTTGGAAAGTTGCCGGGGCATTAAACAATCCAAATGGCATGATCATGTATTCATACAGTCCATATCTGCACTGGAAGGCCATCTTCCATTCCTCACCTTCTGATATCTTCAGAAGGTTGTAGCTGTTCTTCAAGTCCAACTTGGTGAACACAGTGGCTTTTCTTAACCTATCTTGCAGTTTATTCACCCATAGTAGAGGATCCTTACTCTTCACTGTGATTTTGTTCAGCCCTTGGTAATCTACTACCAGTCTTAACACACCATCTGGTTTCGGCACGAAGAGGTTAGGGGCGGCTGGCGAGGAACTGGATCACCGTAGCTTCCCCGTTCACAGCATGTCATTGAGATATTCCCGTAGTTCCTCAACCTCCTTTTCCCATAACGGATCGATAGGCACAAATGGAGGTGGAGTCTCAGGTTGCAACCCGATCGTATGGTCATACTTCGAGTGCCCCGCTAGTGCGTCAATCCATTCTTGCCTGAAGATATCCCCACAGTCCTTATACTCCAGGAGTAGCTTAACTGTAATTTTGGCACCTTCCTCACGAGAGAATTGTACATTTCCCAACAGGCACACATTACTAGGGTCTTCCGCTATTAACCCTTCACAGGCGGGGAACACTAATTGCTCCTGCTCTGCCAGGCAGTTAGCCTTGCAGAAATCTGAGCGCCAGGTTAGTGATCCTGTCTTCCAATTCATATCGGGGTTATGGTCCTTCAACCAGGACACTGGTAGGTACCCATCCATCTTGCTGTTCGGCATATTCTTGACTTCAAAGCGCATCTCATTATGGTGGTTGCCTATCCTCATCTCCAATGACTTGGTATAGGGTAGACCAAACCCAGGACAGTGATTACTGCTCGCGTCGCTTATCAGCACCTGTACCTTTCATCGTACACAAGGTGCCCGAGTCTGCTTGACCCATCGGCTACTAAGCACTGGCCCTGTAGCTCCACAATCAAGCAGCAGGAACGCTTCCGCACTTACCTGTCCAGCTCCTATCTTCTACTCTAACTTGACCTGCAGGTGGACAAACTTGGTATGACAAGGCAAGTTGTCACTCTTCTGCCTTTTCGCTTGTCTTGGGGACGGAGTCATCTTGGCTTAGCAAACCCTTTTAGTCTCTTGCCCTTCAACACAAGGGCGGCCACAATGGGCTGGTAAATGTCAAGGGATTGGGATTTGTCTTTCATCAATAACTAGGGTGTTTACTATCACCCCAGCATGATGTCGGGTACTAAACCCTGCTCAGGTAAACTTGAAACTAGTAGTGTTTATTTGATCATGTCCAGCCTGATCCAATTCCGCTTGCACTGAACATAACAATTTTCCCCAAGATGGGTAGATGTCCGCTGTGGGACCGGTTCCAAGCCAAGCAAACCTGCTTCCCCAATGTCGAGCATCTCCTCTAGCAAGACCTCACCCAGGTTCAACCGAAATAATGTCCTACGACCTGGCCATGCAGCTAAGGAAATCCTGAAAGAAATACGTCCAACCAGAGCTGGGGAAATAACCAGAAACCCAGCAAAGGTGAGATAGCCAGGCCCACCGCGCACGGACTTTAAGATCTACCTGCCCAGAATTCCTGGGTGTAGTGAGAATCAGGGTAGTTTATGCAGTAGAGAGTTACTTACCGATCTCCGAAGCCACCTCCGTGGCTCCTGTCCATCTATGCCACCGGGGTCTATGGCTGCGGGCTAATAAGGTTACACCTTAAGCAGAATGGGTTTTCCCTATTCCAGGCCGTTAGTATCAACCTCCATGGTCTCAGGTGATGCCTGGCGGACTTCAAGTACCTTTGAGGAGAAAGCCGGAGGGGGCGCTTCAATGCACTTTAGTCGCTTGTCTGTTCATGCGGGCTCGCCTGCTAGGGCGGACCATTTCAACCCACGAGCCTGTTTGAATGAACTAACAACTGGGGTAGTCGCGGTACACTTTCTCCAAATGTGACGCGTTTGCCTGCACTCGGTGTAACGGCCCAGCACACAAGAGCTATGGCAGTGGAAACCTACACCCATACAGGTAGCCGGGAGGCGAACTGGTAGGGACTGGCAGGCAAGTCAGTACTGGACCTACCGAAACCCGATAGCCCGGGCTCTGAGAATGAACA